>CM032228.1:35365000-35697500 GCA_019009955.1 Riptortus pedestris
TATTAATGTTGTTTGTTTGTTTGATTTTGGGCTAAAAACATTGCGGTCATCAATGCCCAACACTCTTCAGACCGTATTTGAGTTCCCCATTCATGGGAAGTCCCAGGCACACGCACGCTAGGCCGACTTTATATATATATATATATATATATATATATATATATATATATAAACTTTATATTTTTTATTTCAACCCCATCTTCCTTCCCATTTTTTTGGGGTAAGGGGGAGGGTTCCTAGACCGTATGACCGTATACCTTTATACCTACGTAACGGTATCACAGAAACCAATTCGACTTATTAAGACAGAATAAATTTTCAAACAAGCTATTTAAATAGATACCAAAAGGAATTATTGGAAGTAGTATTATGCTATTATTAATTAGACTAAACCACTAAATCACAACCATTAAATTAATAACAAAGTTAGAGCTAAAAAATAAATACTAAAATTAAATCCGTAAAAATAAACATTAAACTTAAAGCTTATTAAAATGAACATCAAAATCACAATCATTAAAATAACAACAAAGTTTAGAGCTATAAAAATAAATATTAAAATTAAATCCATTAAAATGAACATCAAACCTAAAGCTTATTAAAATAACCATTAATATTACAACCATTAAAATAACAACAAAGTTAGAACTGTAAAAATAATTATTGAAATTAAATCCATTAAAATAAACTTTAGCATTAAGACTCCTACAATAAAATAATTAAAATAAAAGAACCCATAGCTATATGTGGCTGGAAAGGCCTATTAAATTCTATAAATGCTGACATACTAATTTTTTCTATGCCTCAAATATTAACCCAGACATATGCATTTTTTAATTTTTAGGCTTCACCAATGTCCCATCTTAACAATAAGCAAATATATCATGCAACATCTTATTCCAAGCTTCATTGCCAAATATTTGAGTCAACGGAGTACATCGGCAGGGTTCATCCCGGCAGCAACTCTACAGGCACGCCCTTCTCTCTGACGCTCTGAAGATGGGAATTTAATTCCCGAAAGCGCTAAGCGTTTGTAAAAAATAAATTGTGAGGAGTCACAAAAAAGTTTTTCTCAGATTAACCTTAGCGAACCTGCAATGTGAGGTATTTGCAAATATATTGTGTGGCAACAAATAAGATTTCACGTTTTTGATTGAAATATTATACTCAGTATAATAATTGAACCGTTTCATTCAGTAATAAGGATCATGGCTGAAATCGTTAATGTCCGAAATCGGACTCAGAATAGAGGGGGGGGGAAATTCAGTAATTACGTATAAATATATGAAAAAGTCTGTTATTATAAGTCGAGATGGAAAATGTTATAAAACCAATCTTTTTAAACATTTAAATTTCACCAATTGTTGTTCAATACATTTTTCTTATCTCAAATACCAAGCTAGTTAGTTACATTTTTATGTTTACCTTATGTAAACCCCCACTTATAGTTATATGATTTTTACTTTAAGTAATCCCTGAATATCTTTTTCTAGCGTACATTTCAATTTCTGTTTACATATTGGTCTTTGTCATTTCAGCTCGTGGCAAAATCTGTATGTTTTTTGCAACCCCTGCGCGAGGGACCATTTAATAACTCTCTCGTTTTGTTACACTATTTTTTTTTTTTTTTTGAAATTTCAAGGTTTGCCATTTTAGTGCCTAAAAACCTCAACTTTCTCGGAAGATGGAAAATCCTCATCTTAAAGCAACTTCAGCGTTTACCAGTTCGTTAAACACGCAGTAACTTCGGTAATATTCGTTTTTTCGGTCTTTGCCCTTATAGAAGTTCAGTCCCGGTCTTGCCCGAAAATTTTCCTGTATCTGCCCGATTTTGAGGATTCATTTGCTTGTTTTTTGTATTACGAAGCAGTCTTTTAGCACAACTCCTTTTTTGATTTTTTATTATAGAAAATGGATGTTTCTATTTAGAGTATTCTCAATCAAGGCTAGTTTATTTTCTGAATTGCCTCCGCGCATTCAATATGAAAATTAATTTCTTAAATAGATCTCAATGGCTTAAGGATTGAAATTGCATTTTAGACAAGACTTGCATGTGGACGCAGGAAAATAACCATTTGTATACAGGAATAATTCCGTTGTATACAATATTATATAATGCACTTAATATTAATTTATATACTTTTAAGATTGCTTTATTACTTCCTTAATTCACTTTTAAATTAAAGGCAATGTACCAAATGTAAACGGCGCGGATGAACCACCATTAGAGTACAGGAGAAAATTCTTATGTATAAAACATTAATATGCGCTTAATATTAATTTATATTCTTTCCACAATGCTGAACTTATACAGTGGACGTCATTATAAATTTCTACCATGTTTTGCATTTAAAGGAAATGGGCTAGAATGTTTTGTTTTCGTAATGTAATTAAAGATATAGGATATAAAAAATGATTAGTAGAAAAGTTTACATCGTTTTTCAAATTTTCCTTAACTTCCATAACTTTCCGTAGTCATTCCACTATATATTTTAATAGTGCATAACACATACGCCTCCAACGAGGCCTCACTATTAGTTCATTTGTGTAAACTCTAATTCCTCGTTAATCCCTGTGCAAAGATAAATTCATTAGACTATAAGCGGAGGTGGGGGAGGGGGAGGGTGGAGGGGGAGTATCGAGTTAAATTGGAATAAACGGTTGTTTAATCCTAACGGGATGAAGCTCTCTGGAAGGAGATTACGGAGGCATGTTGAGGATATAGTTGATATAGCTAACTTGTTTGAATTTATTAGTGGTTAATGCTCAGAGAGGAGACGGTCCTTCCAAGTAAGAAGCGGAACCAACCTCCTCTCTCTCTCTCTCTCTCTCTCTCTCTCTCTCTCTCTCTCTCTCTCTCTCTCTCTCTCTCTCTCTCTCTCTCTCTCTCTCTCTCTCTCTCTCTCTCTGTCTCTGTCTGTCTCTCCCTCCCTCCCTCCCTCCCTCTCTCTCTCTCTCTCTCTCTCTCTTTCTCTCTCTTTCTGTCTATCTATCTCTATCTCTATCTCTCTGTAACTCTCTCTCTCTCTCTCTCTCTCTCTCTCTCTCTCTCTCTCTCTCTCTTCTCTCTCTCTGTCTCTTTCTGTCTCTCCTCTCTCCCTCTCTCCTCTCTCTTCCTCTCTCTCTCTCTCTCTCTCTCTCTCCTCTTTCTCTCTCTCTCTCTCTATCTCTCTCTCTCAATCCTCTCTCTCTCTCTCTCTCTCTCTCTCTCTCTCTCGCTCTCCTTTCTGTTCTATCCAATCTCTCTCTCTATCTCTCTGTAACTCTCTCTCTCTCCTCTTCTCTCTCTCTCTCTGTCTATCTCTCTATCTCTCTGTCTCTCTCACTCTCTCTCTCTCTCTCTCTCTCTCAGTATATTTTTATGTTTTTTGATAAGTTTTAATTTAAATTTATAAGTTGCTTTTTTGATTTATATATTAGTAACCAGTTTATAGTAAAACATACAAGTCTCATATTTTTATGTTTTTTTGGATATGTTTTAATTAATTTATAAGTTGCTTAGTTTGATTTATAGTATTAGTAACCAGTTTATAGTAAACATACAAGTCTAATTGTCCTAAGAGAGGACAACATTGGTCCTGATGACAATCAAAGCATCTAATCTATCTATCTCAACTCTATCTATCTCTCCTCTCTCTCTCTCCACTCAACTTCACCTCTCTCTCTCTCCTCTCTTTCTATCCCTCCTTCTCTCTCTCTCTCACTCTCCTCCCTGGTCCCCCTCTCTCTCTCACTCCACTCTCACTCTCACTCTCTCTCTCTCTCTCTCTCTCTCCTCACTCCACCCCCTCCACTCTCTCTCTCTCTCTTCTCTCTCTCACTCCAGTCTCTCCCTCTCTCTCTCTTTCTCTCTCTCAATCAATTTCTCTCTCACACACTCACTCACTCTCTCTCTGTCTCTCTCGCAAATCTCTCTCCCCCCTCCCACACATCCTCCCTCCCTCCCTCACATCCTCCCTCCCTCCCCCTCTCTCTCTCCCTGTCTCTCTCTCTATCTATCTCACTCTCTCTCTCCCACTCTCTATCTCGCTCTCTCTCTCTCACTCTGTATCTCACTCTCTCTCACTCACTCACACTCTCACTCTCACTCTCTCTCACTCTACCTCTTTCTCTCTTTCTCACTCTCTCTCTCTCCTCTCTCTCTCTCTCTCTTCTCTCTCTATCTCCCCCTCACTCTCTCTCTCTCTTCTCTCTCTCTCTCACTCACTCTCTCTCTCTCTCTCTCTCTCTCTCTCACTCTCTCTCTCTCTCTCTCTCTCTCTCTCTCTCTCTCTCTCTCACTCACTCTCTCTCTCTCTCTCTCTCTCTCTCACTACTCTCTCACTCTATCTCACTCTCTCTCTATCTCTCTCTCTCTCTCTGTCTCACCGTCTCTCCCTCTCTCTCTCTCTCTCTCTCTCTCTATCTCTCTCTATCTCTCTCTCTCTCTCCCACTCTCTATCTCGCTCTCTCTCTCTCACTCTGTATCTCACTCTCTCTCACTCACTCACACTCTCACTCTCACTCTCTCTCACTCCCTTTCTCTCCCCCTCACTCAGTCTCTCTCTCACTCTCTCTCTCTCTCACTCCCTTTCTCTCCCCCTCACTCAGTCTCTCTCTCTCTCACACTCTCTCTCACTCACTCACTCTACCTCTCTCTCTCTCTCTCTCTCACTCTCTCTCTCTCACTCTTTCTCACTCACTCACTCTACCCCTTTCTCTCTCTCTCTCTCAATCTATCTCTCACTCTCTCCCTCACATGCACTCACTCACTCTCCCTCCCCCTCTCTCTCTCTCATTCTCTTTCCCTCAACCCTCTCTGTCACAACCCCCGCGAAATTAATGTACTTTCAATAGAGACGGGTTGGGGAGGAAGGGGAGCGGTTGGCCCACACCCAAAGACACTCAGGGATCAGCAATTTCCCCAAAAGATAAAGTGAGCCTAAATCATCACATTAGCACCTCTCCTGATGAAATATAATTAGTTAAGGGCTTAATGAATGGCCTCAATGGATGATAACGCCAATATTAGTTAACGCTCAATTCATTTGTTCTGCTGATAAGGATTTATCGGCTTGTTAAACGATCCTATTATTTCACTAATCACCTCTTCAATTGAAACCTTAAGAAGCTTTTTGTTTTAATTCCCTCGATCGAGGCCCGATAGATTTCTTACAACTCCAACGCTACAAAAAGTATATCATGTCATATAATTGACTAGCTCAGGTTAACCGAGATAATGCATGAACTTAATAATATTGTTGAACCTAGAGATATGGGTTCGATTCCCGCGTGGACGATAGGAATCGATTTAGACCGAAGTCAATAAATGAAAACCCTAGTCCCATCCTAGCCAGAAAAGAGTGGCAACCTATAGAAAGCCAAGCCCGATTAGTTTGATTGGTACAAAGTGAGCGGCAACAAATAAGATAATTTGCAGAGCGATAGTCCTTATATGAATCTCCATTTTATTCATATACTAGCTCAGATACCCGGCTTCGCTCGGGAATTCACTTGAGAATGAATGGTGATGGAATTTTTTTGGCAAGGCTTTACTTTGCACAATATTTTGACATTTACCCGTCCCAGTGCTTAGTGTAAATACCCGTCGTTTCTGTGGATTTGTTAGAAATAAAATTATTCTTTTATGTAAGACTTTACTTTCCTCCATATTGTCATATTTCCTGTTTCCTGTGCATTATGCATAGATTTGAATTATTAAGCACAAAATATTAACATACATTTGAATTAATTTTTCCCGGTGAGGTACCTGGAAAGAATTGTTCAGCAAATTTCTCTAAATAACAAAATAAACAACTTTTGCTATGTTCATATTTGCAGAAACCCTAATACGAAACGAAATATCACTATTTTTAATTTCAGGCCTCCCTTATAACCCCCACTCCTGTCCGTCCCTAGAAATGCTAGTATGGTTTATTATAAGGAAGGCGGTAGTGCTAATACACATACCGAGTGTTTTATTTAGTTTCATTGAGTCTTTTGTGCCAAATAAAATTGTTGACTCCCGCTATCATTTTTAGCGTATAACGCCTTTATACTTCGGAATACGAAGATTCAACAGTGTTTTATGACAAAAGTTTCTCCTAAAATAATAAAATAAACAACTTTTTTTAGTGCATATTGGCCGAAACCCCAATAGGAAACGAAATATCACTATTTTTAATTGTAGGCCTCCCTTACAACCTAGACTCCTGTTCCTCTCTGGGAATATTAACATAGCCTAAAGTCTATGTTGGGTTAGTAGTAATATACATAGCAAGTTTCTTAAAATTCGGTTCAGCCGTTTATGTGTGAAAAGGTAACAAACAAAGAAAGAAATAAACAAACAAACAAACAGACACGAAAGAAACAAAATGCAGTTATGGTGTCTATGACATGTGAAACGAAAAGTTATATTGAAATTTCACGAAAAAAATCAATGTACAGACAGAGGTTACAATTATATATATAATGTATTTAATATATATTTATCTATATATCTATTTTATATATATATATATATATAGATACCGCTTGGACGATATCTACCAGAAATCATCATTGTGCCATCCAAACATTTATATATATTCTTTAAACCCCATTTCCTCCTGTGTGTGTTTCTGTCATTAGCGTTTATAATCTTTAGTTTCTGAAACTTGAGAAACTATAGATTAAGAAGATAGAAACTCTCAAAGGAGGAAATGGGGTTTAAAGAAGAGGTTAAAAAAAAAAAAAAAGTTTCAGAAACTCTAGGAGAGAAGAAGTAGTTCTCTCGAGACTTAGAATCGGCCATACCAAATGAACACACTCATACTTAATGACAATAACTGACAGGCCTACTTGCTCAACTTATATCATTCCATTGACGATAGACATATACTGACGGATTGCCGAAAACGACCTCTCACACTTCAATGAAAACAATACTTGGTATTTAAGCTTTCAATAAAGGATTTCATGGTATAACTGATTATTATTAATATGTAGTGAGTAGCAGTGGGGGTTTACTGAAGACTGAAAACTAAAAGAATGTAAATATCTCTGTCAATATTTATTATAGAGAAAATGTCGATATAGCAAACTTTATAGGCAATTAAATGTGTAATAAGATTGGTTCTATACAATTTTTCAATGGGACGTATAATAACGGATATAGTTATCATTTTCAAAATTTATTATTTCGGAGCTTTATTATTTTTTAGAATATAAATACATTTAATCATCTCTTGATTATATTTGTTCTTTTATCGATTATTTCATCTGAAATTTAATACTATATGGTCATATATAAAAGCGAGGCTCAATAAGAGACAATTTGTTTCCTAATTGTCAACATTTTGAAAATGTGGCTATTTATTCATGATGTATTCCTGTTCAGTCGTACTTCCGCTTAATTAGTTCACTAACCGGCCGCATATCAGGAGGTCGCCGTAGGCGGTGGCCAAGAGCGGAAACTGCACCGCTGGCGTACAGGATGAAGCGCCCGCTTTTAGGCTGAGCGGCCATTGTTGATTCTATTGTCCCTGTGTGGGCAAATGTTCTGCTCCGCAAAAATGTGAACATTGTTCGGCTCCCGCAGCTCTTGTATTCAGAAAGGATCCATCATGGAAAGTATATTTTTCTCGAAGGTACCTCTTTCTTTCCTATAATGCTAGCATTATCGACGTGGACAATCGAATGAGTACTCATTATATAGGACATTTCAATCATTTTCTAGTGTATATATAGTATTGGCCTGCCGCTAAAGTTTACAAACAAAACAAAGGGTAACCATTGTGTTCTGTCTATGTTTCACAGCCATCTTTCATAAAGTTAATGTTTCTTGGTTTTCATCCCGTATTTATCAAAAAGTGGTAATCTTTGTTTCATTAGTTTTAAGGCTGGTTCCTAGGTTTATATGTTATCAAATTTAAATTGTTTGAAATTCTTATCATTTTGTTCTAACCTATCAGAAGGCTCATTACTATAAAGTTTATGTTTATGCTATCAATCATTCTATATATTTTGATTCTTTGGAGAACTCAAATAGTAGCTTGTATTATTCACCCTCATCTTTCAAAGAAAATAGTAAATACTTCGGTATAATCACGGTGAGTAAATTATCTCTTTTATTAATTTTATTTCAGTCTAATGCTTTCTTATTATTAACACAAAGGCTAACCGCACACCTTAACAATTCCCTTAGGGGGAAATTACATAAAAAAATTACTTAATATTGTAGGCTGTATAAGAATGAAATAACCGCCCGCCAATGAAACAGCACAAAAGTAATTTAATGAAATCAGTACAATGAGTTGCTGACAATGATTATTAATAAAACAGAGATTTAACAATTACCATAAATCTTAATCATGGAATTCACCTATAACTGTCCATACGATGTGCATATAAAATCATCCCAGATAAATCTTTTTTTTGGGAAATGTTGGGTAATGATAAGATTGAAAACATATTCCAAGTCCTTTCCGTATTAAAAAAATGAATGTATATATAAAATCTATCTCCGTAAATAGTTTTTGATAAAATCAATACTGTAAATGCCAAGCTTATTTTCGAAATGTTTGTCTGAGTCAGGAAAGTTTTATTATCCATTTAGTTTCTAGGAGTTGGTAGAATTGACAACTTTGGACCTTAGTAATTATTTACATCGGAGTTTACTTACAAACTTAGTATCTCAGAACAATTTTCTGTTAATTTCAGTTTGTTTTTTCTTTATATTTTTATATTCTTACACTTTACATTACTCAGATAGTTCTACGATTATTTTCTTTTTTTAGTTCACTTGAGACTTATTTATCGTATGATATTGCTTTTAAAATTTTCAGCTATTATTATTATTATATATGGTATATTTTTGAAAAGGAGAAGCACATGCTAATCTCCTCTACAATGGGAAATAAATAAATCAGATGCTATGATTTTGTAACATCTAGAGGTCGAAGTTTTGGTCGTATCGTTACCAAACTCGACTTGTAAAACTAAAGATCAAGTTCGTTAACGGCTGAAATCGGGCAGTGGGAGGGGGGGATTCGAAAATTTCAAGTATATCCGTTATTATAAGTCATATTGTATGAAACCAAAGTTATTGCGTTATTTAACTGCCTATAAATATTATTATGTACTTATCTCTATCATGAATATTAACTGAGATATTTGGATTTTTTTTAGTTTTCAACATTTAGTGAACCCTACTCCTACTCAAGACATATTAACAATAAGCATGAACCACTTTATTCTAAGCTTAAATACCAAAGATTGTTTTAAAGAGACTTTTATTATGTGAGATACAAGTAAATTCGTTGTGTGATGACGTCACCAATTACGATTTTACGTTCTCGTTTCAAAATTTTTATTTGTTTCCATATTAAATTGTTTAACACTAAAGATCCAACTTGTTATTGATTGAAATCGAACATGGAATAGTAGGGTTTAGAAGGGAGGGTGGAGGTTTCGAAAATTCAAAATATCTCCTTTATTTTGAGTCGGATAGTAAAATGTTATAGAACAACTCTTGTCAAACTATAGATGGTCTATAATTGTTCGTGTATGCATTTTTTCGTAACTCGAGTATTAAGCGAGCTATTCGTATTTTATTGTTCTTAATCTTCAGTAACTCCACCCCCTTCTACTCATCGAGAATATGTGTTAAGATGGATCACAAGCTTGTTAAGCCAGCACGTGGGAAATCTGCTTAGCTTACGCAGCCCCAAATAGTTTACATGCTAAATTTCGGATTTAAAGTTAAGAAAAACATATTAAAATTTTTGTATTTTCTACAGACTTACTTCAGTATGTTTCTCAGTCGTCAATATTCGCATCTCTATCCCAGAGCCTTTTATCATTGAAGGCTGTTGGAATATTGAAATCATGAAAGTTTCCCAAACCGAATTAATCTACCTGAGGTAGAACGTATCAGTTCTCTGTAAGTATTATCCTTGTTCATGCTATCTTCTATTCTTGAAGAACTGAAGTTGTGAAGTTGATAACCCGATCAAATGGAGAACCTCCGTCTTTGCGGGTTTCACGGCCTTGGACCTTCAGATAAGTGGGAGCGAGCCCGGGAAAAGTTGGAGGAAAGAGTCCGGCTGCAGGCGTGCCAAGTTCCCGTGTAACTACATCAGCCTGGGCCCCGGCAAAAACTTAGGCACTCCAAATAAAATAAAAACTTCCTTCCCTTAGCCCCAGGGGGGGGGAGGTGCCTGAGGGAGTACGCCCAGTTAGATTCGCCTCGGGTGGTGGGGGGGGGGAGGTTAGTTAATCCGAGTGTTTTAAATAACTCATGGAGGAGTTGCCTGGAGTCGTTGACCCATCGGTTGCTGGAACCTTCCCAAATGGGACATATTCATTACAGGCTGTTGTACATTGGGCCAGTCGGACATGGGCTGCTTGAAGCTATGCCAAGCATCCCCTAGGAGGACTACCTTCCAGCCCCCGACAACAATACACACCCCCCGATCCACCCCAACCCGTCGGGAATTTAGATTAGTTCTATTAGGCATTCGGCACATGTTCCCCATCTCTGGAAAGGTGCCAGAACTGCAATATGGTGAATAAACCGTATGATCTTTGAAATACACAGGCTGGTATAATATATTTAAACATACAACTGGGTAGTCAAATAACACGCCTGGGTAAATTTCTTTTAATGTTTTTTCCACAAATCTCCGGTTGCTGGATATACGAATTTGAAGTTGTCTTAATTTAGCCAAATAGTTAGTCCTATCACGTAAAACTTAAACTTAGAATGAAAGTGCTAGAGAATACTCAAACAGTTTTTGAATTATCAATACTCTGAGATAAACTACTATTGATTGGGAATAATAATCGCATGAATACATAATGTTTTTTTTATTGAAAAAGAGTATGCGATTTTCAATTTCATATCGGCAAAATCAACAGAAAGAACAATCATCTTAAAAAAAAAAAAAAAATTTCCGAGCAAGAATTAAGTTTTTGATTTGGAAGCTCTCAGTGCTCCAGAAGATGGAACTACAGTAACCTTCATCTATGACTGGAGACGAGATTTTCAAAAGCTTCGAAGGTGGAAGTCAGAATGGTCGAAAAAACATGACAATAGACTGCGACAAATCAAAGAAATTACTCAGCGTTGAAATGCCGCAATTAGAAAATTACGAAAAGAGGAGGTTGTTTTTGCCCGTGTCCGAATTGGAGACACAAAATGAACACAGTTATTAATTGAAAGGCTTATTCCCACCAACCTGCGATTGTTGTAATGCCCATCTTACTGTCTCACATCTTCTCCTGAATTGTAAAAAATACAATTTTCCAAGAAGAGCTTTGAACCTTAAATCGAACTTAAGAGACCTCCTTAGAGACGACGAAGAAGACATAAAAAGGCTTTTTGCATTTTTAACTGAAATTTGTTTGTTCCAAAAAATATAGATCCCTCTACCGCTAATGGCAATAGTAGATGCGGTATATTATAATAAAATAAAATAAATAAACTAAGTTTTCAGAATGTAAATATTGGACTTTATAGTCTTCAGTTTTAAAATGTAAACTACGAATATCCTACTTTCTTTGAGTGTTAGATTCGGATTCTTTTGGATAATGTTTAATGAACTTATGTCAGAGCTACAATGTTTATTATTAATATTGAAGGAATAATATGTCGAAAATTAATATCTTTGATTTAGTTTGTGCTATCTTCCATTGGTTTGAAGCCAAAGAAGGAACTTGCGTCTCATCTTTGTATGTATACTTTCCCACCTTGTCCAAATTCTTGCTAACAACACGTTTAGTGGAGGGAAGACTGGAAGTTGAATTAAATTAATTAATCCAACAAGTAGGGATTTCAGTGGAATTTCCATTGATTTTACTGGCCTAGCGCAGAAGGCAACGGTAAACCATTGCATGTCCTTGTAACCTTCTTCATTCACTTTTTGGTTTCCGCGAAAATCAGTATTACCTGCTCAAGAGAACAAATCCCATGTGAGGCCTGCAGGAACAACAATGTATATTTACACTGTACTTGTAGAAAACATTTAAATATGTTCAGAGTAAAAGTCAGGTTAATTGTTAAAATGAAAGTCCTACATTGTAAAAAATATACCTGGAAGAGATTGCAGCAAATAATACTCAACCCCCCTGAATAAAATTCCTGATAAGGATATCCTTCAGAACTAAGAAATGTGTCAAATATTACTAAAAGTAAATTTTATAATTTGTTGTTTTCAGCTGATTTTCGTAAGGGCAAACAGCTATTCATATTGTACTCGAGACGCGATTTTCGGAAAATTCCTTGAAATGTTCATCGCTCATACCTAGTATATGACGAAAATAGGACCCGTCCTAAATTTATATGTGCTTTCCACTCTAGCAGTCACAATTTTTGTTTGATCGATACCAAACTCGATGTTGAAGCGTTTTATGTAAAACTAATGACCAACTTTGGGGGAGGTTTAGAGTAGGGGAATCGGAAACTCAAAATTCTCTGTTATGTCTTAGACAGAACCAATTCTTACTTACTTACGGGGGAAGACGAACCCTACTGCCAACACTGTAACTGTAAGCTTACTGTAAAACATATACTAACTGACTAGTCTAACGACTCACATAGACTTGCCATACACTTTGACTGAATTATAGCATGACCGTAGCAAGTACATATACCCCCATATTAAACTACTTGAAACATAATATTTTCGAAATTTATAATGTAGGGCAGTACTCAAAATATATGCAAAACTGAGCATACTTACGTAAATATGATAAACTGATAATAAGAGTCAAAATAATAAGTCGCTCAATCTCCCCAATCGCGAAATGTGACTACTATAAGACTGAGGAATGAAGATCGAACCAATGTTGTTGAAATTTTAATATATATATATATATATATATATATAATATATATATATATATATATATATATATATATATATATGTGTGTGTGTGTGTGTGTGTGTGTAAAAAATGACACTACTTTACAAAACACTCATACTCCCTATATTAACATACGCATGCCCAGTCTGGCTGGGCATCAGCAACACACAAAAAGAGACTCCAGTCCTTCCAGAGCAAAGTACTTGGGATAGTGGCGAATGCTCCCTGGTTTGTTAGGAACAGCCAAATCCACAGGGAATTGGAGGTTGTTCCTATTTCAGTTCACATCCAACAACTTGTGAGGAAATATCATGACAGCCTTCTGATGTCAAGTGGAGCCACTCATTATAACTTAGGTACAATGACTGAAGGACGACTACGTACGAGGTTGTACCAAAATCTTTTAATTTTGTAACAAATCTTATAATAACTCTTTGTGTATAATAATTATGTATTGGTCCAAATAAATTTCCTTCTTCTTCTATAAAACTGAATGTTTGTTTGTATGCCCTTTATAGAATCTTAAACAGCTGAACCGTATTTTATGAAACTTGGTATGTATATTACTAAATATATATATATATATATATATATATATATATATATATATATATATATATATATATATATATAAAATTGTAACCTCTGTCTGTACATTGATTTTTTTTCGCGAAATTTCACGATAACTTTTCGTTTCACATGTCCTAGACACCATAACTGCAATTTGTTTCTTTGGTGTCTGTTTGTTTGTTTATTTGTTTGTTTGTTTGTTTGTTACCTTTTCACGCATAAACGGCTGAACCGAATTTTATGAAACTTGGTATGTATATTAGTACTAACCCAACTTAGACTTTAGGCTATATTAAAATTCCCTGAGATGAACAGGAGTCGGGGTTATAAGGGAGGCCTGAAATTAAAAATAGCGATATTTCGTTTCCTATTGGTTTTTCGTCAAATATGAACATAACAAAAGTTGTTTATTTTGTTATTTAGAGTAACTTTTGTTATATACACTTTTTTCATATACCGATTTATAAACGAGATATACGCTAAAACCTACAGCGGAAGTGAAAAATTTTATTTGGGACAAAAGACCCAACCGAAATAAATAAAACTCGGTATGTGTATTAGCACTAACGCTTTCATTATAACAAGCTACACCAACATTTCTAGGAACGGGCAGGAGTGGGGGTTGTAAGGGAGGCCTGAATTTAAAAATAGCGGTATTTCGATTTCTATTCGTTTTTCGGCAAATATGAACATAACAAGAGTTGTTTATTGTGTAATTTAGAGTAACTTTTGTTATGTTCACTTTTGCCGTATACGGAAGTAAAAATGAGTTATACTCTAAAAACTAATGAGGGAGTCCACAATTTTATTTGGCACAAAAGACTCAACCGAACTAAACCAAACTCGGTATTTGAATTAGTACTAACGCCTTCCTTATAATAAGCCATACTAACATTTCTAGGGCCGGGCAGGAGTGGGGGTTATATGGAAGGCCTGAAATTAAAAATAGCGATATTTCGTTTCCTATTGCTTTTTAACAAATATGCACATATCAAAAGTTATTCGTTTTGCTATTTAGAGTAACTTTTGTTATATGCAGTTTTGCCGTATACGGAAGTATAAATGAGTTATACGCTAAAACCTATGGCGGGAGTCCACAATTTTATTTGGCACAAAAGACTCAACCGAACTAAACCAAACTCGGTATTTGAATTAGCACTAACGCCTTCCTTATAATAAGCCATACTATTTCTAGGGACGGGCAGGGGTGGGAGTTGTAAGGGAGGCCTGAAATTAAAATAGTGATTTCCTATTGGGGTTTCGGAAAATATGCAAATAACAAAAGTTGTTTAATTTGTTATTTAGAGAAATTTTCTCAACACTTCTTTTCAATATGAACTACCAGGTACCTCAAATGAAAAAAATTATTCAAATGTATGTCAATATTTTCTCATTAATAATTCAAATCTATGCATAATGCACATGAAACGGGAAATATGACAATATGTAGAACAGTGAAGTCTTGCATAAAAAAATAATTTTATTATTAACAAATCCACATAAACGACGAGTGTTAACCCTAAACACTGGGACGGGTAAATGTCATAATATTGTGCAAAGTAAAGCCTTGCCAAAAATATACCACCAACATTCAGCCCCAAATGAATTCCCGAGCGAAGCCGGGTATCTCAGCTAGTTACTACTAAAACAGGTTAGGTTTCTGGCTATATCAATATTCTCTGAACGAACAGGAGTGGGGGTTCTAAGGGAGGCCTGAAATTAAAAATAGGGATATTTCGTCTCCTATTGGTTTTTCGGCAAATATGCACATAAAAAAGTTGTTTATTTGGTTATTTAGAGTAACTTTTGTTATATACACTTTTGTCGTATACCAAAGTATAAATCAGTTATACGCTAAAAACAATAGTGGGAGTCTACAATATTATGTGGCACAAAATACTTAACCTAATTAAACGAAACCACGTATGTGATTTGGTATTAACACCTCCCTGATTATAACCTATATTAAAATTTCGAGGTATGAACAGGAGTGGGGGGTTATAAGGGAGGTTTGAAATATAAAATCGATATATTTCGTAATCTATTCATTTTTCGGCAAACGTGCATATAACAAAAGTTGTTTGTTTTGTTATTTAAAGTAACGTAACTTGTTATATGCACTTTTCAAAATGAATAAAATGACTCAAAATGAATTGAATATTTGTGTTATGTCTTCCCTTCAAGTTTATTTTAGTTGCTGGCGTAGCAATGCGCGCAGGGTACAGCTAGTACTCTATAAATTTTCATTTTATTCTTGAATATTAACCGAGGATATTTACTTAAAATATGCATATATCTGGATTAATATATATTTTTAGTCTCCTGTAAATCTGCTACTAATTCTTTTAGGGCGCTTGAGCCATCGAACATCTTATTTTGAGCTTACATTTAAAGTTCTGTACACATATCTTTCTAATGGTGAAATGTTGAATAGACGCTTTCAGATCATTAGCGTGACGCACTTCTTGCTTTGATTTGCCGACCTCCTCGAGCGCCATCTATGGTGGAAAGAAGATCTTTTCTCATTGCCTCTCCTTTTCCAATAAACGTCCCACAAATAGCCGTGTAATGGGGTGGGGGGGGTTGCGTGGTATGGGGAAAATGGCAATTATACGTAGTTGTGTATAGTAGAGGGGCAGGTTGTTGGTAGGGTTGAATAGGGGTGGGTATCCCTTCCTATCAGCTGTGGCCTGCTGATAAGGCACCGGATGTGGCTTCCATTGTGGCCCACTCTGATTGATGGCTCTAGTCCGGGGACGTTTCGGATTTTTTATCCCAGCTCCCCCCGGCACTCATCATCCAGGATCGACCTGCCTTTAAATTTTCTTTTTCCATTACTATTTATTCCTCTTTATTTATATATTAAATTTTGTTATAATTTCTAGACAGTGAGCATTTTTCGTTTTTACTTTATTTGAAAAAAAAAAAAAAAATAATCTGATGTTGGCCAAGCCGCATGACCTCCTTCTACTGCTAATTGGATTAGATAAACAAAATGTTTCGTTGCATTTCATTTGAATGCGATATTCGATATCCCAGTTCGCAGGCATCGGATCAAAAAATATCATGCGACATAGTGCATAGATCCCGGAGTAGAGTGAATAGAGTTCTTTGTACCTCTAATACTAGCGTAGAATTTGTAAATTTTATTTCTACCTCTCCCCACTAGTCAATTCCGATCGAAATGAAAGGTCCACAAATTATACGATTTCCTAGATGCCAAATTTAACGTTCTATAGCTAGTCATTTTTTGTGATATGCGAAATAAGCATATACGGACATATCTCACTCCGAAACATCTCAAAAGGGCTCCATCCTTATAATTCCGCTGAAATCGGGAAATTTTATGTGATTACAATACTTCCTACAAGGAAGTAAATGTTCGCAGAAGAATTAAGTCCGCGAAGAGTAAAGCCAGCGCGCGACATGGATGACGTCATCTAGGGTCCACTCATCCTTGCTCTGGACTGGGGACCTCCCTGCCATCGCATCCAGCCACGAGGGGGACCGACAGAAAAGGGCAAGAACAAGGGAAGAGGTTGATGGCCTAGAGTAGGCGAAAAAGGAACCGTCGGGCGATGAAGCGGGGAAGCGGGGAAGAACCAAGCAATAAATAAAGTGAGTACTCACAGTTACATAACAACTTCGTCACACATCGAAGCCAACTCGCACAACCCAATAATGGACATTATGCAGCAACCAGCTCCACATTCAGCTCCAACCACCCCACAGCAGCTTACCACAAGGAATTATCTTTAATCATTAAAAGGTCCAGAGTCCTAACAATTTCATTTCATTATTTGTTCTTATTATTAATATTACTTCATTATATGTTATTTATCTCATTAATTCGTTTATAATTTACACCACCCTCCTATTACTATACAGTCCACTCTCAAATTCACAAATGAGGCGAAGGGGCGTCTCCCTATACTTCTTTTCAATGGGAACCCACCCCGAAACACATATAGTTCTTTTTATGGGAAACCTCATCGATCCCGAGACAGTAAAAATTAAACACAATATTGAGTAATCTGCACATGCATGTATCTCGCAAAACTCAATAGAATAAAATTTCATGTGGTTTCCTAGACTTCTCCGCTGGGGTATATTTCCTTCTTCTCCAAACGTTCTTTCTGCTCCAACTGACTTCTCGTCACTCTCCATTATGCCAATTTTTGGTAGTTCTATGGCTACCCTCTGGCTATTCATCGCCCTTATTGTAAATCTGGATGGGTTGCAGATCGGTGTCCAATTAGTCTATTTTGATCCCGGACTACGACCAATCCGGATCAACAATAGTTGTGATGAATGGCCTAGATCTACTGAAAATTAGCATAATGAAGCGAGGCGCGAAGACCGCTGGATCAGAAAGCCGGTTTGGAGAAGAGGAAATGGAATTTCATATTTAAGACTGCTCTTCTCTGAGAAGTTGTACAACTCAGTTTTTGGTCAAAATCAACTAAGGAGATCGGTTGATATTTCTCCGTACCTATTAAAGATATAAAAACATTGACCAGAGCAATTTTTGCTTATAATAAAGAGACCAATAAATTACGTTCTATGACATTTCTCGATCCGGTGCATTGGAAGGGAGATGTCTTATATGACGTTGAAATGAAGTCATGTTAAATTAAGTGATCATTTCTGTTTATTTAATTTAGTAGGAGTACTTAATATTTAGCACGATTATTTAGTGCTTACATTAATCAAGTCTTTATATTTCCACTGGATTCAAACCTTTAACGACTGTCAACATGGCTAACTTATTTTTTTTCGTGGGCATGGCTTTCTCATCAAAAAATGTTATGCTGTTTTTGAGTAATTACGCAATGAACTTTCCTTCAGATGAGACTAATAAGAGGTAGGTATTATTTACAATTTGTTCTCATATTCAGACCAACATGCTTAAGTTATTGCAGGTAGAGAAAAAATGGCTACACTTCCACTGCATTAAGGATAAGTGTTATATGTGAAGAACAGAACAGTGCCGTGTTTTTGTGAACTTCAGTGATCGTGAGTTATTGTACATTGCAATAAGAAGTGAAGCTACCAGTGCTTACTGAGAATAATGTACCAAGTGTGTTGTGAATTAAGACCAACATGCTTAAGTTATTGTAGGTAGAGAAAAAATGGCTACATTTCAACTGTAACTGTTTATTGAAGTTGCGCTTTCGATGCAGTTCATCATTATCAGAGTCCAACCATCCTGGATTATCTCGGTTGCCCTGACGAGCCTTAAACCAGACTATATAAGTGGAGGCAATAGGTTTCGGGTGAATAACGGCTTAGGTTATTCGCCCGAACCTCTTATCCAAATGAAGACAAGGATAGAGAGGCAGGTAATTGTGCAATAAAGTGATTTTGAAGATTAATTCATGGCGTGTGCTTGTTTAATGAAGATGAGTTAGTGTGAGTATGGTTGTGAGCCTATATTAGTGAGTATGTAGAAGGAATAGCTGAGTCAATTATCTTGTGGATCGAGAAGATGGCCAAGATGGATGGAAGGGGCGTGGATATAAATCAGCCACCTCTCCTCTCATAAACCATAATGAGTCTCCATTAATTGGAGAAAGGCTTCAACTTTCTAACCTACGACACCATCAGCTGATCGCCTTACTCTGTATTCGCCGACACTTACGATTAGACCACGTCAAGCCATTCCAAGTCTCTCAGTTATTCTCTCATCTCTCTCTCTCTCTCTCTCTCTCTCTCTCTCTCTCTCTCTCTCTCTCGCCATCTGACTTTATACTCATTTCCACACTTGTTTTCTTCTCCAGTTTTCTCAACCCCTTCTCTCTCCCTCTATCCCTACCCCCCTCCTCTGTCTCTCTCTCTCCCCCCCCCCTCTACCACTCCCTCTATCTCTTTCTCACCTTTCTCTCTCTATCGTCTCTCTCTCTCTCTCTCTCTCTCTCTCTCTCCCCTTCTCTCTCCCTCTCTCTCCCCTCCCTCACCCTCTCCCTCTCCTCTCCCTCTGCTCTCTCTCTCTCTCTCTCTCTCTCTCTCTCTCTCTCTCTCTCTCACTCCCTCTCTCTCTCCCTCTCTCTCTCTCTCTCCCTCTCCCTCTCACTCTCCCACTCCCTCTCCCTCTCCCTCTCCCTCTCCCTCCCTCCCCCTAAAGTTGTGAATTCGTTTGGCACCGTGGTATGGTTTATCCCTATAATTATGAGTCTGATAAAACAATGATGAATACCCCAAATTATTGACAAAGGTCAACACCGGTTGCTCGAAACATTTTTCTCTAACTCAAATATCACCAACTCATTTTGTTTTTAATAATGTATTTCATTTTTGAATGTTATCAAAACATCACTTTTCCTCATTTCTTAATTCCCTAGAGTTTGCTTGTTTAACCTTTAAACGACAAGGCTGTGTCATACGTGACACCTATGCCGTAAGTTGTTCACGCATGAGCTTGTAACAAACAGAACAAGACTAGTGTGCCTTATACCTTCCAATCCAATAGTCAACTACATGTTAAGGTCATTTCATGCTCTGTCCTCCACCATTTTTCGTACTTTTTCGGAGTGTTTGTGCTGGTAGGTGTCATATTTGACCCAGCCTTGTTGTTTAACTTCCATTTTGTAAATTTTTCATGTCACTGAATTCGCTATTTATCACTGAAGAAATGCACTTTTAAGATAAATGGAAGAAAGTGATAGTAATTAAAAATAATAATAAAAAAAAAATAGAAGAGGTTATGGTCTTTGCTGTAAATGCCTAAGAAGTATTTGCGGTGAGCACATAGTACACTATGGTTTCCCTGAATGTTTTGCCAATAATGAATCGTCAAGTGAATAGATTCATGTTTTTTTTTGTTTTTTTTTTTTTGTTTTTTTGAACTATTTTCCATATAAATGAGTGTCCTTTGAATTTTTTTGTACTGCGTAGGTTCATAAAATAGGTATATAAGGTATATACCTATAACCTATATACCTATATAAGGTATATATAGGATAGTTATATCATTTTTTATACTTAGGTCTATTTTTGTATTATAATAATAATATTATATTGTTACGTTTTTATTACCAAAACCAGAAATAAACGTTTTTATTAAGAGTTCTTTTGGATTGCAAAATTAAATACTCGCAATTTTCACAGTTTTTATCACTGCACAATTTTTTTCACAATGCACAATACACTTGGCAATTATTCTTAATTACTACTCAGAGTATACACTGATAGCGTCACTGTTCTTCAGATTACACAGTCCAGTAATTCACTCACGGTCACTGAAGTACACCAAAAAGACAGCACTGCACTGTCTTAAACACGGCACTAAACTGTTACTTACAGCCACGGCACAACACTGTTCTTCTTATAAAAACACTTTACCGCACTGCACTAAGTCGCACTGTAGCACCGAACGCACATATGAGCACTTGAGAAGAAAACTGACTCGCTCGCGGCTGGCCGGTTCTTTATATAGGTCGTCGGCATACATCAAAGGGGAATTTGCTGGGCCATTCGACGCTGGTCTAGTAGGAGCTAGACATTCTGACGGCTTCTTTGATCTACATCACACTTTCCAAATACGCGACTCTCTCTCTGCAGGATTACTCATGTATTTAATTTTCGAATCAGAATAAATGAAATTCAAATTTCAAGAAATAATTTTCTCAATTATAATCCTGAGCTCTTATTGAGTCTTCAAAAGTACTTAAATGGCACATAATATTGACAAGAAAAATATATTTTTACAATAATTTTATAATGAGTACCTGGTACTTACCACCATTAATAAGATTCTTATTACCATAAAAGTAATTAAACATTAATGTTATCTGATATAATAACGAATTCAGTTCAGTTTTCTCCCTCCAATAGGGAGTTTAAAAATTACCCACCTGAACATGGAAAGTTATTCATTAAATTGAATAATCTTCAAATTAATACAACATTTTTAATGGAATGATCAATGGCTTTTATTGCACTATATTTAGTATTGTTGCGAAAATTAAATACATGGGATTATTCATGTATTTAATTTTCACAACAATACTAATAAATGCTTCTTTGCTTATTTATTTCGATAGTAACGGTGTTAAATAGTATGTTATTATATAATAAATATTACGTAATATATTATTATACTATAAATATATTTTTTACATATTTGTATTTAATATTTCATTTTAAGCTCTCTTTGGTGACGAGGGGGGGGGGCGGTAATCACAAGTATACGCACACACTAACACACTAATCTTCTTAACTTTTCTAAATGTTATTTTGAGACAAAAAGAGTGATTCTGAGCAGAATGAAATGGAAAATATGCATATGGCAGGTAGGTGGCATGTATGACACCTTCTTGTCAAATTTGTCCTGGGTCAAATCGAAATAATTTCAAGTAAATGGTTTCCCTTTTGGCATCATTTGGAACATTATAATATAAAGATTTCGAGTGATACGGGTGGTAAATTGGAGAATTCTCTTGGTTGAATGCAAGTGAATTCTGGAGCGGAGGGACAAAATAATATGTTTTGATAAGGACACACATTTCTTCGCCAAAGGGAACAAGGAAAAACACGAGGGATTTATTTTTCAATTAATCATGTTTGAATTCAATTTATATATTCTTCCCCCGCGGCAACGTCTCTTCGACAAAGAAGCAATCTAGAAAGGTCATTTTCCTAAAGTCACAGGTCTTTGTATATATATTGCGCGTGGTTTCAATATATGATTGGAGCTTGGCTTTCAGAATTAATTTCGGTAGTGACAGTAGTGAAACACGTATTTTCTTATATTCAATGTAATATAAGAGACACAGGGAAATAATAAATGGTATACTATATTTACAATAAAAATTGTAAAAGTAAATGTTCATCAGGCAAAGAAAATTGTATCTATTTCTTGAATGCGGCGTTCCTAAATTCATGAGACATTAACCTTCAATCGTAAACCTCATTTGCAATTAGTGCTTACAGCGGTGTACTAGATTTTCGTTTGTCGTATTTTAAGCAGATTTCCATTAAGAGAAATCAGCTATTGAGTTCGTACTCATGACATCATTTTCAAAATTTTTCTTCAAATGTTCATCAATCCTACCTACCAGAGAACGAAAATGAGGTCCGTTCAAAATTGTATGTATATATATATATATATATATATATATATATATATATATATATATATATATATATATATATATATATATATATAATTTGTCTGTTACCGCTCTCTTTATCGTCACCAACCTTGATATATAATTGTTTTATATATAAAGAAAAATCTCGATTAAATCGGGGTCGTTAACAGCTTAAATCGGATCTGGGGGAGGGTTTAGAGAGGAATAATTTCGGAAATGCTAAATAACTCCGTTAATATGCGCCGGATCGAAAAATTGTATCGAACCAATCTTGTTATATACATTTATTCTCTAACATCAATATTAACTGAGATATTTGCATTTTTTTGGTTTTCGGCCTTCAGTAAACCCCCACTGCGACTAATATCATAATAAACAATAAGCAGTAATATTATGACGCACTTTCTTCGGAGCATAAATACCAAATATATTTCTAGTTGAACAATTAATTTTTGAGATAAAAGGAAATACGCGACGCACATGGGAAATCCGGTTAGTTAACGCAGCCCCTGTATGACGGACTTTTTATAATTGAACTGGAGAAAGAAAATTGTTAGAAATATTGCAGCATTGGTTGGCCGAAGACCTTGGGATCAAAATAAGTTTATATACGACTAAGCATATGAGAAAGTCTTTGCAGACCAGGGAAATCAGTGGACCTGTTGGATAGGAGTTTAGATTGTTATGTATTAATGGCCACTTTGTTGAAATTGGGACTGGCTATCTACAGGCTACCATCCATTTCTATCCAGGTGGAGGTAAGGATTTCATTTAATGAGTTCGAAACATAATAAATTCCTATTGCCGAGGTGAGAATTGAACTCATGATTCTAAGTTTATGGAGTTACATAAAGACCAACGCCTTGACCCACATGGTTAACCTGATCCTTTGGAGGAGATAACATTTCCTGTTAGTAACACCCTTGTTACGTGACTGAGAGAGATATATGCGGAGAATTGTATTGCGGAAACAGATATAAAAGCCTGAATTATCGCAGATGCCAACGATTCTATGCCCTGCAGAAGGCTCTACAGTACGTGGAAATGTACAAAACAATCAGCTAAAACGTCCGTCACGCAGGGGCTGCGTTAACTAAGCCGATTTCCCACGTGCGTCAAGTATTTGCATATATCTCAAAACGTAAAAGTCCAATGAGAACAATATTTGGCATTTAGGCTTCAAATAAAGTTCTTCATAATACAACAGCTTTTTGTTAATATGACATGACTAAGAGGTTTACTGATGGCGAAAACTAAAATACGGAAATATTTCAGTTTATATTCAATTTAGAGAAATCATGTATATAACAACAATTATAGAAAATCATATTTCCAATAACATTTATTTTATACAATTTTTCAACCCGACGCCTATCATGAGAGGTATTTCGTAACTTCGAATTTCTCTCCGTCTTACCCCCCCCCCCCTCGCTAAAGATCAGACAAAAATTCCGACCGCTAAAGCGTTATGAGACACAACACACACAAATATATATATATATATATATATATATATATATATATATATATATATGCAGATTTGAAGGGACATCATTTTCGTCATCGCCTGGCTAGGATCGGTTGACATTTGAGGAAATAGTTCGAAAACCGCGTCATGAGTACAACCTCGGCTAAATCCGTTATAAGACGATCAGTTTAGATACGGTAGTGAAACGTGGGTTCTAATCAAGGGAAGCCGGAAGGCTTAAGTGGGAGAGAAAGATGCTTCGACCTGTGAGAGAACAGCATTGATAGCGGGCCAGAAGGAATGCCGAACTCACGTAGTTGAGGTGATTATCACCCTCCAACCCCAGGTTGAGGTGACTTTTTGTCCAATTAAGAAAGACCGATTGCGCTAGTTTGGACATCTCGAGAGACTGGAGTCCTACCAGGAAATGATTCAAGGTACCCCATCTGGAGCGAGGAAGTGTGTCAGGCCCAGGCGGTGCTGGCTGGATGACCTGAAGGAGGAATTGCGAGTCTGAGGATACTTGAAGCAGACTGCACGAAGTTTGGTTTCAGATTGTGTTGAGGTAGCACATAGTAGTTTGGTAGTTTGAGATATTTTAGCAGATTTCCCTTAAGGTCATACTCATGACGCAATTTTCTTCAAATGTCCATCGATCCTACCATGGAGATGATGAAAAAGGTCCGTTCAAAATTATATATATATATGTAAAAGTCCATCACGCAGGGGCTGCGTAAACTAAGCAGATTTCCCTCGTGAAGTTCAGTAATAGATAAATATACATCCTGGTAAGACAACACCCCCTTGAATAAATACAAACCGAAATAAGAAATGTTTTATCCAATTTCAATAACCTGCCGACAGGAAGCGTTAGGTTAGAAATGTAAATAAACGGGTCTTCCCGCCTCACACCGGAAAGAATAACAATTACTAAAATATATGAGAATATAACATATAATTTTTATGAGAACTATTTATTATATCTAGTACTGCAATTAATAATGAGTCAGAATAATTGTTATCTCAATCAATCAAATTTTAGTAGTCCAAAACCTTAAGACACACATACACATACTTACATACTTATATACATTTATTCTCTATCATGAATATTAATCGAGATATTTGCATTTTATTGAGCGTAACGGATATGATGAGATCGGCTAACTTCGGTAGAAGACGTGTTTCCGGTTAGCTTGTTCGGCCGTTTCAGTTACTTTTCGGTTCTCGTGAAATTTATCTTTTCTAAATCTTCACGTGGGAAATCTGCTTAGCTTACGCAGACCCTGCGTGACGGACGTTTTGAGAATCTGTGTAATTTAGAAAAAAAAAATGCGTCCCGCAGGTATGTAGATTAGATAGAAGCTCATCTCTACATCTATTCTCTATTCTCTCTTTCGCAATAAGGAATCTATGAAAACTGCAATTAAAATATTATTTGGAATTGAGTTGGGTACTTCTATAGGAGTAAATGTGAAGGCTTGCAAAACAAAACAAATATACAAACAACTTCTTTAATATTCTAGTCTTGAGAAGGCATTTATAAAACAGTTGTTGTAGAAAATTACAATTAGAGATATTTCTAATTTTCAATTGTTTACACCTCAAACACCCATCCTACAAGACTGATTACAGGCATTAATAATAAAACAAACAGCTATTAATAAAACCATTACTTTTCCAAGAAAAGGTTAAATATTTAATTAGGGGTTCATCAACTGAAAATCATCTAGTTTAGATCATAAATCTTGATGATGCCACCGAAACTATTGGAAGCTCTAAGAGTAAAAGTTCATGGAAAATAATATTTGCTTTTTATGCTTCGAATAATGTGGTTCACGATATAACAGCCCATTGTTGATATGGCGTGTGTGAGTCTACTGAAGGCTGAAAACGAAAAATACAAAAGTCCGTCACGCAGAGGCTGCGTAAACTAAGCAGATTTCCCAAGTGAAGCTTTAAAGTCATAAAGGCCAAACTAGCTTATGCCGGAAACCCACGACTAGGACCGAAGTTAGCCGATCTCATCTCCGTCCGTTATGGGCACACACATAATATAAATGCAAATATCTCGGTTAATATTCAAGATAGAGAATAAATGTATATGGCAATATTTATAGTAAACTTAATTTGCAATAAGTTTGTTCCTATACAATGTTTCGAACTGACGTATAGCAACGGAGATATACCCCCTTCCCATTTTTCCGATTTCTGCCATTAACGAACTTGGCCTTTTTTTTTTTACTTTACATAAAACGTTTAAATATCGAGTTTAGTAACGATCAAGCAAACATTGCGACCGCTTGAGCGTTAACAGACAAATAAACCTATATATATATATATATATATATATATATAATTTTGAACGGACCTCATTTTTGTCATTTCCTAGGTAGGATCGATGGACATCTGAAGAAAATTGTTGAATATCGCGTCATGAGTACGACCTCACCAGCTGATTACCCTGATAAAAATCTTGGTTAAGATGAAAAATAGAAGAAAAAAAATGTATGTGACTACTTTTAAAGACCTTTAAATTTCAAATAAGATAGGTTTTGACAATTCTTCAATCCGACATATAATAACGGAACTATTTCAAACATTTGTAATTCTCAACGTGCACATCTCCCTTTCACTGGCCCGACTTCTGCGATCTTTAGTTTTACATAGAATATCCAGTTTCATAAAAGTCAATCAATATAATATATATATTATCGCTCTTTATATATATATATATTAAACGGACCTTTTATTTGCCATCTCCGGGGTATGATCTCTGGACATTAGAAGACATTTTTCGTATATCGCGTGAGTACAGTCTCAATGAAATGAACCCCGACATAGAAAGAGTATTTGGCGAAAACATCAAAATGGAATATTTTAAAATATCTATAAGCCCTTCCATCTCCGGAGCAAACATCCTAGATATTTGACATTGAGCCTAGGGGTCTCGGTGTCATTTGTAGAGCTGTAAAGGGGGGAGGGGGCTTGGAGATCGATTATGAAAAAGCAAAACATGAATATGTATCTGGAGGGGTGGTGATGGTGGGGCCGGGAGACAAAGGCCCTCGCCATCCATCACAGATCCCCACCATACACACTCAACCATACACCCACAGCTCGGGGGGCCTTTGTATGAAAATTACATCGGCCCGTCCGCAAACCCCACCAGCAACCAGTGGTACACACCGATGCTCCCAATCGATACCCACTCAACTTATCCCTTACTTACAGCCAAATTCAATCAAATCTTCCTAAAAATGGACATTTATTCTTGTATATGAATGCCCGTCACGCATGGGCTGCGAAAACTGAGCAGATTCCACATGTGTACACGCTTTGGATCTGGCACTATCTGTTCTCCATTTTCCCTGTAATAAGAATCCTATAGAAAAAGGACTTGGAGATTTAAGCCAAAACTGAGGGGTTTAGGAACTCAGATGCTCGAATTAAATATCGTATGAGTAGGAGTACATGTTTACTAAAGGTCGACAGCTTAAAATTAAATTCTCTAATATAATATTCCAGATAGAGGAAACATACGTAGATGAACATTTTTAGAAAATTGAATTTCCTGCCATATTGGTTCTATAGAATTTCCAAAAATTTTTGGCTTCTAGTATCTGTTTGTTTGCCACCTTTTCACGCCTAAACTGCTGAACTGAATTTTATGAAACTTGATACGTGTATTAATACTAACCGAACTAGAGTACGAGAGATGTAACGATAGCGATATTTCGTTTCTAACGTGCCCGTAATAGATGTGGTTCATTTTGTTACTTAGAGTATCTTTTGTAATATGCACTTCTATGGTATGCTGAAGTATAAACGATATATAAACAACTAAAGAGGGAGTCAACAATTTTATTGGGCACTAATGGCTTTTGGCGGGTAAGAGATAGACGATAGGAAGTAATGACGAATACTATCAATGATTATTATTTGTATTGTTCTAAATAATGACGAGGAATTGTGTGAGGAATTGTTTTCTTTTGATTAATTATTTATTTTTTAGCAGATTTCCCTTTAGAAGAATCAGCTATTGAGATCGTACTCACGCGATTTTTGAAATTTTTCTTCAAATGTCCATCGATCCTACCTCAGAGATGACGAAAATGAGGTTCGTTCAAAACTCTCTCTCTCTCTCTCTCTCTCTCTCTCTCTATATATATATATATATATATATATATATATATATATATATATATATATACATATCTGTTACCATTCTAGTGGATGCAATTATTGTTTAATCGTTACCAAACTGGATATTTAGTAGTTTTATGTAAAAAGAAAGATCGAGTTCGTTAACGGCTGAAATCGGACAAGGGGGGGGGGTTTAGAGGAGGAGTATTTTGAAAATTCGAAATATCTCCGTTACTGTACGTAGGATCGAAAAGATGTATAGAATTAATCTTATAGAAAATTAAATGTACTGTAAGTATTGTTATATGCACTTACTCTCTATCTTGCATCTTAACTAGGGTATTTTCATTTTCAGTTTTTAGCCTTCAACAAATCCCCATTTCTACTAACCACCAATACTCGGTTATGTAATAAACCACATCATTCGAAGCTTAAATACCAAATATTGTTTTCAAGAGATATTTATTATACGAGATACATGCAAATATGTTCTGGTGACCCCCCCCCCCCCCCTCCACTACTTACTTTTTGGACTACTTTAATTTGATTGATTGAGGCAACAATTATTCTGATTCATTATAAATTAGAGAACTAGATATAGTAAATAGTTTCAATCGAATTAATACGTTGTATTCACATATATTACAGTAATTGTTTTTCTTTCCGGCAAGAAGTTGGCAGAACTGTTTGCTTCCCGTCGGGAGCTTTCTTATTATCGTTTGTATATATTCACTTTTTATTTTTCGTGGTGTTGTGTTACCGCAGCCCCTGTGTGACGGACTTTTTTTATTATGTACGTTTATTCTGCAAGGCCTATGAAAAGTAACCTGAAAGCTGTGAATGCAATACAAATAAATACTGAGATTTACAGTAATTTTTCTCATACAGACTTTAATCGCGTAACAAAAGTTTTAAACTATAAATAAATAACTAATTAAATGGTGTGTAGTGTTAAAAAAAACATAAAATAACTAAGTACTCATTATAGTTTTGGATGATAATAACTTACAATAGACGTAATTCTTACTCTTTTAGTGATGTATTATCATTAGAAATGTAAATTAGTTTAAAAATTATAAATCATTTAATCAGAACAATGTTAAAGGGATTGAAAGTGTTATAGTATGGAGTTATAGAAAACTTATTAGAATACAAATTGTAACGAAGTAGACGATTATACATCATATGACATAGATTTTTTTAATATTTTGAGTTGACTCAATATAAAGGGGAAATTCCAAGTTTTTTTGCTGCCCCATGAAATCTCTCTCCTTGTGGTCCGATTATCCGACTAGAGAACAAATGTGCCAACAATTCAATAGCTTGAGAAATATATCTAGATTGGCTCTTTTATGCAACCAACGAGATATTTGTACTTTTCCATTCGTGCTTGAAGGAAACATAGGCGATTATAATTTCCTCATCTAATTCGAAATGCATTGGTGGCTTTTCAAGCTAGCAGAATGCTGACAGTAGTTCTCTTGTGTGGCTACTTAAAATATACAGAATACTTTAGGGCTGTAAATTTCTACTTGATTAAATTGTAGCACTTAAACTGGCTATGAAGTTAAAGCCATTAATAAATCAAAACTAAAACGATATAGACATTTAACATTAACATTTAACATTCTTCATTAACCGAGCTCAAGAGTAAATCAAGCATTCCTAAATTAATGAGCAATTAAAACTAATACTTGTTCAAATAAAGGAGCTGATTCAGTATAAGACAGCGGTTAAAGGGGCAAGGGGAGACAAACAGAACTATTGTAATTAATTCATTGAAAGGGGTAAAAGTGGCGCCCCCTATTCGGAGGTTTGATGAATTATTTAGAAGGTCCTGGGGAGACCATTCTCTCTTCACCATGGTCCATCACCGCCCTAAATTAAACAACCAAATCACTCCAAGACCCGCTTAACTAACACTTAAAGGTACCTATTTAATTTTTATCAGCTCCTTCCCCGACAGGGAACGTTGGGGGTGTCCCAGGATCTGAGGTTTACTTCTTAAACATGTAAAGATCCTCCGTACCCATAAACTAGTTTGCTGCGTAAACTAAGCAATTCCCCCACTGGCTGATATGACACATTAGTGATCTCATTTCATCATAAATAAAGGAAAAAACCAATCAGTTAGAAGTGGGGGTTTACAGAATGATGACAAAAAGAAAGTTCTAAAAACTCGCATAATACTTGAGTTATAAGAAAAAGTCTATAGAACAATAATTGTTGAGCATAACAAGGTTTTTTCTACAACATTTTCCCGTCCAATTCATAACAACGGGGATATTACCAACGACCTTAGCCCTACAAAGACCAACGCCTTAACTCACACGGCCGATCTGAGCCCCTTCATTTATGTAGAGCGATTAGTGAAATTTTTAATCCTCTTGAGATCTTGTCCTCTTTCCTTTCTCTCACATTTCAGTACCAGTCCTCTCAGGGTAAAAGGTTCGGAGGAAATACTTATAACAATACTTTTAGCAGATTTCCCTTAAGGGAAATCAGCTATTGAGGTTGTACTCATGATGCGATTTTCGAAATTTTTCTTCAAATGTCCATCGATCCTACCCAGGAGATGACGAAAATGAGGTCCGTTCAAAATGATATATATATATATATATAATATATATATATATATATATATATATATATATATATATATTTGTCTGTTAACGCTCTAGTGGTCGCAATTTTTCTTTGCTCGTTACCAAACTCGGAATTTAATCGTTTTATGTAAAAAGGAATATCAAGTTAGTTAAAGGCTAAAATAGAACTAGTGGGATGGGGGGTTTAGAGGGGGTGATTTTCGAAAATACGAAATATCTCCGTTACCATACGACGGATCAAAAAAGTGTATAGAACCAAATCTTATTGCAAATTAAAGTTACTATAAATATTGTTCTATACATTTATTCTGTATATTTAATATTAACCGAGATATTTGGATTTGTATTGTGAGTGTGGTTGGCTATGTTTGGGAGTTTCCACCGAGCGCACTAGCGCTAGTGTGGCCGTTTCACTAACTATTCGTCCTCGTGAGAATAGGTTATTACTAGGCAGATTTCTCTATTGTAAAACTTCACGTGGGAAATCTGCTTAGTTTACGCAGCCCCTGCGTGACGGACTTTTTATATACGTATTTGTTCGTGGTCCATTTTAGCAGATTTCCCTTAAGGGAAATCAGCTATTGAGGTCGTACTCATGACGCGATTTTCGAAAAAATTCCTAAAATGTCCATCGATCCTACCCAGGAGATGACGAAAATGAGGTCCGTTCAAAATGATATATATATATATATATATATATATATATATATATATATATATATATATGTGTGTCTGTTAACGCTCTAGCGGCCGCAATTTTTGTTTGATCGTTACCAAACTCGATATTTAAACGTTTTATGCAAAAAGACAGATCAAGTTTGTTAATGGCTGAAATGAGACCAGTGGGAGGGGGGGGGTTTAGAGTTGGTGATTTTCGCAAATTCGAAATATCTCCGTTACTATACTTCGGATCGAAAAATTGTATAGAACCAATCTTATTGCGAATTACATTTACTATTAATATTGTTATATATATATTTCTTCTCTATCTTGGAGATTAACCGGGATATTTTCATTTATATTATGTGTGCACGTAACGGACGAGATGAGTTCGGCTAAGTTCGGTCCTAGTCGTGGGTTTCCGGCAGAAGCTAGTTCGGCCATTTCCGTTACTGTTTGGCTCTCGTGAAATTTCTATATTGTAAATCTTCACCTAGGAAATCTGTTTAATTTACGAAGTCCCTGCGAGGCGGTCTTTTTAGCAGATTTCCCATAAGGGAAATCAGCTATTGAGGTTGTACTCATGACGGAATTTTCGAAATTTTTCTTCAAATGTCCATCGATCCTACCTAGTAGATGACGAAAAATGAGGTCCGTCAAAAAACTGTATATATATATCGATCTATATATATATATATATTTATATAGATATTATATTATATATATATATATATATATATTTGTCTGTTACCGCTCTAGCACTCGCAATTTTTGTTTGATCGTTACCAAACTCGATATTTAGTCGTTTTATGTAAAAAGAAAGATCATGTTCGTTAACGGCTGAAATCGGACCACGGGGAGAGGGGGGGTTTAGAGGGGAGGATTTCCGAAAATTTCGAAATATCTCCGTTACTATTCGTCGGATCGAAACATTGTAATCGATCTTATTGCAAATTAAACTTCCTATAAATATTGTTCTATACATTTATTCTGTATCTTGAATATTAACCGAGATATTTGCATTTGTATTCTGCGTGTGGTACCAGTAGGCTATGTTCGGACTTTCCGCCGAGAGCTCTGGCGGCCTTTTCCATAAATATCCGTCCCTCGTGAATAGGTTTAGAGGTTAGGTTAACTGTGTTTCGGGGCTAGAAACTACTGGGTTATCACGCCCTAAATAATGTTTTAGGTTTAGAGGTTTCTTTCTATTACAGTTGTTATTAGGCAGATTTCTCTATTGTAAAACTTCACGTGGGAAATCTGCTTAGTTTACGCAGCCCCTGCCTGACGGACTTTTTTCAATTTAAGTACACAGTCAATAAATATCACACATATATTTAAATTCCTGATTATATTTGCTTTTTCCGCAGGAAATATCTTATTTACGCAACATCTGTGCGACAGACTTTTTAAAAATTTAATTCCTGTCCCAGAGATATGATGTCCAATGATGTTATAGCTTAACAATGAACTAAATTGGACTGTTCTCTCCCAGAAACGTTTCATGTAACAAGACATGAGATAAATTCCCGAGGGATTGTTGAATCATTTCTCTGGATAGGCTATTGTTACGGGAGGAAGCGACAGATACAGGCGTCTTTATTTAAGTGGTACCTAAGCATTTCTGCGGATGTCTCTGACAGCTTAGCGTAAAGAGCCTCCCTCTTCGTTATACGTCATTTTCCTTTGCGTAACAACAGTCCCTCTTACGCAACTCCCACTGTCAAATATTGAACCTAATTAAATTTTCCATAGGGGTTACGCAAGCACGCCAAACCAATCGGAGCTCCACATACCCATGGCCAATTGATGATATAACATATTTAATGATTCACGTGAAATTTAAAACATATTTATTAAAATAACTCGACATTTACACCTAATGCGTTATATAACTACTGGCAAAAGGGAAATCATACTTCCTTAACCACCCCTTAGATGTGGCAGTCAATACCGTAAAAAAATAGTACGGTATATATACACAAAAGAGACGCGGTGTACGATTTTTTCACTATGTTTTTCTAGGTTTCCAAAGTTTATTCAATGACACACTCAAAGAAAAAATACCATCTTCCTAATACCCTGCTTTAGCAGATTTACCTTAAGGGAAATCAGCTATTGAGGTCGTACTCATGACGCGATTTTCAAAATTTTTCTTGACTTGTCCATCGATCCTACCTATGAGATGACAAAAAATGAGGTCCGTTCAAAACTGTATATATATATATATATATATATATATATATATATATATATATCTTTGTCTGTTAGCGCTCTTGCGGTCGCAATTATTGTTTAATCGTTACCAAACTGGATATTTAACCTTTTCATGTAAAAAGAAAAATCAAGTTCGTTAATGGCTGAAATCGGACCGGGGGAGGGTGTTTAGAGAGTTGAGAATTTTGTAAATTCAAAATACCCCCGGTAATATACGCCATATCGAAAAAATGTATAAAATCAATCTTATTGAGAAATAAATTGACTATAAATATTGATATATACATTTATTCCTTATCTTGAATATTAACCGAGATAATTGCATTTTTAAGTTTTCAGGCTTCAGCAAACCCCCACTTCTACTCATGTTACATAAACAATACTCTGTTAAGCAAGAAACCACATTATTTGAAGCTTAAATACCATAAATTGTTTTCAAGAGACCTTTATTATAGGAGATAAAAGCAAATATGTTATGGGGCCCTCCCCCCCCCCCCCCGTCTTAAGGTTTTGGACTACTAAAATTTGATTGATTGAGATAACAATTATTCTGTCTCATTATTAATTGCAGAACTAGATATAGTAAATAGTTCTCAATAAAATTAATATGTTATATTATGATATATTTCAGTAATTGTTTTTCTTTCCGGTGTAAGGCAGGCAGACCCCTGTCTTGTTTACATTTCTAACTTAACGCTTCCTGTCGGCAGGTTATTGAAATTGGATGAAACATTTCTTATTTCCGTTTATATTTATTCACGGTGGTGTTGTGTTACCAGTATGTATATTTATTTATTATTAAACCTCTCGAGGGAAATCTGCTTAGTTTACGCAGCCCCTGCGTGACGGACTTCCTTGGGTTTTAGTTAACCCCTACTTCAAATCAAGCGATTTTCACTTAAAGTATCAGTACAACTAAGCGTCTCAAGTTCATCTTTCATGGGGCTCAGGTTGGCCATGTGGGTTAAAGCGTTGACCTTTATCTCACATGGTAAACCTAGAGTGGCGAGTTCGATTCTCGCCTGGGCAAAAGAAAAATTATTTAGTGACGAAATTCATTAAATAACATCCTAAAAACCCGCCCTGGCTAGAAAAGGGTGGTAACCCGTAGAAAACCCGTCCCAATTAGCCTTAGTTGCAAAAAGTGGGTGTTTTAAATAATCAAGTTCATCTCAAACTTCCAGCCTCGATAGATAGATAGAAGCTTTTATTGTCATAGGACCAATGGTCCTCTCTTGCAGACAATGACATGTATATTTACTATTTATAAATCAAAATAAACTACTTATAAATTAAACTAAAACTTATACAACAAACATAAATATACTAAATAAACTATTATAAAAAAAAAACTAATATAAGTAACTCTATTATACAAACAAAAAACTAAGAATATAACTATAACTAATATACAAATGGTTTTGTTATATCCCCATCTCGGTCGTTAGAAAATGATTAATGCAGGCCCTTCGGAATGATGATGATGCTTTTATTTCTTCCGGTAAAGCATTTAGCTAGCTCTCTTGCCGCAAAGCAAAGATTGGAGAAATATGTTTGTTCTGCAGGCTGTCAGTTTGAAATTATTTACCAGTCTCTCACTATGCGTGGGAATAAAAACCTCATAAAGATTTTTGGGCACTCCAAAATCTAGGATTTTCTTTGAAAGACATAATTATTTAAGTGCCGTTACACCTTAGACGTGAGCCATCCCAGTGCTTTCATGTATGATGTTATGTGCTCATCGCTCGTAGCATTGAATATGTACCTGATAGCTGAATTAAATGCTCTCTGAATTTTTATGTCTTCTGTAGATCTAATGCCTATATGAACGGAATCGCAGTACCACATTAATGGCAAAATTAGGCTGGATACCAGTTTTATCTTAATTTCTAATGGGAAAAAGTTTTTATATTTTATTAAAGATTGTAAAGATTTTCTTATTACAGGTGTTGTTTCCGGCATATATCCAGCGGTGTAGGTATTGTGGCGGTCCACGATATTTCGCCGGACTTCCATCCGTCCTTCTTCTGTGTCATATCTTGTCTTGCCTTGTGGCAGCTCTTAATGACGAGTCTGCCGAATCGCGTTCCTTATATACTCGGCAGACTCGTCATTAAGAGCTGCCACAAGCACGACAAGAATATGACCACCAGAAGAAGCCGGATGGAAGTCCGGCGAAATATCGTGGACCGCCACATTACAGACACCACTGGAGATATGCCGGAAACAACACCTGTAATAAGTTCCCAGCAAAGAAGTTTGAAACAACGGATTTTCTTATTTTGTTAGCTACCGAAGCTGCTTGATCCTACCATGAGAGATCGTTGTTAAATATTACCCCTAGGATACTCATTTTTTCACTCCTTTCAGTAATCTGCTGATTTGTTTTTATTGAATTTTTTTAAAAATATTTTTTGGGTGCCAAGTAGTAGCCACTTGGTTTTTTTTTGTTTAGAGTTAACGAATTTTTTGCGCACCAATCAGTAATCCTCTTTAAGTCCTCATTTATTTATTTTAAAAGTTCTTCTGCATTTTCCTGGAGCACCCGAAAGCCATATGCTAACGTCTTCTGCGTATAAATGATTGCTATCATAAAGAACTTGGAATGATATCTCAAGACTACAGGCATGACTCTTCAAGAGAGTCATTCTGGCAAGTGGGAAATCTGTTTAGCTCACGCAGCTCTTGCGTGACTGACCTTTGAGACTAATAGGGTTGCCATTGAGGGTGTTTCGAGCATTTATTGCAATTAGCTAGTTGGCGTCTGTTGGTCGTCGAAAAGCAGGGGAAGTAAAAGCAAAATTGCGAGGGTAATAGCTCAGTGTCAAGACGCCATTAGTAGCACCCCCCCCCCTAACTCTTAGTTAATTGATATAATCAAGTTGGGCGAAGGCCGGGGATGGTTCAAGCCTTGCCAAGTTCCCCTTCAGGGCTTTGTATTTATTATAGCAGTTACTTCTCTTAAATTAGACAGATAGAAAGTAAGAAGTCCAAATAAAACGTGCTTTGTTCCGCCTGTCGTGTTAAGTCCAAAATATTAGCAAGCTTCTTTTCACTCTCAAGATTCCATGGTTACGTATGACCGACACCTGCGTGAGAGCCATCATCAAAAATTATTTAACAACTAGAATAAATAACGACTAATGGACCGTACGGGCTATAAGTTGACCTGTTTGTTTTTAGATTATATCCTATTATCATTTTCCAAATAATTTGATAAGCCGATACGTGAAAAGCATTACTAACGATTATAAATTGGCGGCTCAGGTTAGCAATGTTGCCTTTAATCTCAAATGGTAAACCTAGAGTAACGAGTTCAATTCCTCACTTGGTAATAGGAATTTATTTAGTGACTAGCTCATTATTTTATTTATTTGGTTCGTGCCCCACAGCGATGGTTATTGGCATAATTAGAATAATATATTTACTCTCTATGTACTTACCTATGTCGTACTTTATTATTATTATGAAAAATATTTCTTTAATATCTGATTGTTTCTCATATCCGTGCTTTGTCTAAATAAATATAATAAAAGTAACCTTTTGAAATCTTTTAAAGTATGCTGTAGACCTATTCTATTTTATACTATATGTTTTTGTAAATGTTTATGTGTTTTAGGTATGTTGGCATTTGTGGAATATATTGGCTGCTGTCAGTTAATAGTTCTGTCATATCGTGGGGTATGTGAAGGTTTTTTCGTTAGATGCAGTCTGTCAGTATGTGTTTTATAGTAAGGTGCTTGTTGCAGTATTTGCATATAGGGTTATCAGTCCTTGTCATTAAGTGTCTATGTGTCAGGTATGAGTGCCCAATCCTGAGTCTGGCAAGAACAACTTCCTCCCGTCTAGTACTCCAATGGCTCGATGCCCACTCCTTAATAGTATGTACTTTTGATACTGCGGAGGTGGTTCTTTACTTCCATCCATTCTGATTGCCATTTGTTTAGGATTCGGTGGCGTATATGTCTCACTATGTCTACGTATAGTATGTTCGTGTGTATTGAGTTTGTTGAGTAATTAGTTTAGCCTGATAGTCTGCTTTCGTACTAAGTCCAAGGTCCTCGTGCCCTGGCAGCCAATATAGGGTAATTGTATTTTGGTATGTTTTGTTGTTTATGAATTTCTTCTGTTATGCTTAGTGCTGTTGAGTGATGTAAATGTCTCGGAGGGTTAATAATGAACTTAGTGAATCTGAACAAATTATTGTTGGTTTGGGCTGTGATGATGTAGGTGTCATGTTTTTAAGTGCCAACCAAATTGCTGTAGTGGGATGACAACTTTTCTGGAAGAACGTCTCTTCCTGTGACTGCAGCAGATCCGACTTTGTCATCGCTTTTGCATCCGTCAGTATACCAAACAGAATGGAAGTTTTTGCTTTGTTAAAAATAGTTTGAAATGATTTTTGAAGAATAGTGAAGATGATATGATAGCTCTGTGGATATTTAACCTATATATATCCCATATTAGCATGAAGTGGGCATTAATTAATTACAAATACATATATTTAACCAGCGATTTCGTCGACAGAAAACTTCAGTTACACAGAAATGAAAGACATAAAGAATCATTTACAAAGTATAATTCAGGTTAATTACGTATGTCAACTGAGATAATAGGATAATTTCAAATATTGTCCCAGAATGAAGGTAGAAGAGAAGAATGGGAGCATGAAACTGTGGGATCATTTCTACGTTGCTTTATTCCCTGGTGACAACAATGATGTAATAACTATTACAATATGTTACCTCATTCCGTGATAACAACAGTCATATAACTGATTAAAAAGAACAGTGACAACTGTTTAAAATTAATTATTAGATTAATGAAACACTCATTATAATTTTATAATTTGTTTTTATTCAAGAAAAAAAAATATAAACTAAAAATTCCTAATTCTAATTCAGGAGTCCAGAAGGCTATAATGATTGTCAAAATCATATAAAAGCCTGTCACGCAGTGGCTGCGTAAACTAAGCAGATTTCCCATGTGAAGTTTGGCAACTAAAGCAAATCTGAGGACGGGTCTTATCTACAAGGTTACCACCCTGATTTACTCTAGCCTGTAATGGGAAATCGCTCAGGATTTAATTTAATGAATTGCCGACCACTAAATCCGAAATTCCTTACCACAGGTCTCGCAGACTTAATAAAAATGCAAATATCTCGGTTAAGATTAAAGATAGACACTCATGTATATAACAATATTTATAGTAAATTTCATTTGCAATAAGATTGGTTTTACACAATTTTTCGATCTGACGCATAATAACGGAGATATTTTGAGTTTTCGAAAATCCCCCCTCTAAACCCCCTCCCTCTAGTCCGATTTCAGCCATTAACGAACTTGATTCGTCTTTTAACATATAATAACCAAAAATCGAGTTTCCTAACAATCTAATCAAGATTGCGCCCGGTATAGCGTTGATTGTCAAATATCTATATATATATATATATATATATATATATATATATATATATATATATCATTTTGAACGGACCTCATTTTCGTCATCTCCTTGGTAGGATAATCCCTTAAGGGAAATCTGCTAATACTGCTGAATTCTCATTCTCACAGTCTTAAGCTGTCAGTTAAACTATGTTGTCTGCTAAGCCATAATCCTTTCAGGATTATTGCCCTTGTTTGCTTAGGAATACAATATGCAATTTACTGTTTTCTTACCATGTTCCTGCAAAATAAGCTCTTTATTTAAATGGAAAAGACAATTCTTTAAATTACATACCCCACTGGTCCATGAGCATAATATCATTTTCTCACTCGTATCTCTTACAGAATGTACGATTCCAAATATTTTCCTGAAAGGGGCTCAGAATTAGCCATCTCAGTAAAAAGCGTTTGAACTTCATCTCACATGATAGTACCTAGAGTGTCGCGAAGTTCGATTCTCGCCGTGTGGCAATACATAATTTATTATACATTACGGAATTGCATTATCTATAAAATCCTTAGTCCCCCCTCCCTGGCTATATAAGGGCGGCACCCTCTGTAGATAACTCGTTCCAATTAGTCCTTAGTGGCAAAAAGTGGACTATTATTAACTAAATCCAAATATCATTGTCATGTAAACATCATATACAAAAACATATTTTTTCATCATTATTAAGATATCAACATAGGTTGAGCAGATTTACTCAGAATTAATTACTCGATATCATGAGCTCATTCACAATAACTTCCTGAAAATATTTAAATGACAGATTAATAAAACAATCAAGCGATGGATTAAAGTAGTTATTTTAAAGTCATATTTGTTATCTTACGACGGAGTGAAGGTGAACGAAATATATTTCTTAACTACGCGATGGTATGGCAGAATTAGAAATTTTAAAATTTTGTTTAGTTTCAAAAGAAACATTTGATCATAAAATTCAATTTGAGGAGGCTATGTAATTTGAAGCTCTCTGAATCATAATTTTTATTTTTAAGTATTTATAAGTTAACGCCTACTATTTGCAACTATGGCTAATTGCGGCGGGTTATCTACAGGTTACCACCCTTTTCTATGCAGGCTGGGACTATGTATTTTATTTTTTAGATTCAGAAAAATAAATTAAAATTTCCTAATATTTCGTGTTGTACATTCAGTAATACATAAAATATAGTTCAAAAACCTATTTTAATTAAAAATTAAGATTTACTTATTTCGATCAACGTAAATCTGAAAAAAATATTTATTAATTTTTAATTACTTGATGTTATTAAAAATCGTTAATATATTCAATAATCCATTTAGGTATAATTAAATAAAGATTTACTGATTGGCCAGCAACAAATCACAGACTACTAGATACTTCAATCAGAGACTAATTTTTCAATTCCAGTAGTTACTGTTAAAAAATTTTAAATATTCACTTTTCAATCAGCTTCGCTAATCAATCACTTTCGATTTTGATTTACCAATCAGACTAATTATTGATAATTAATTAAGTAGTTCAGATTCACCATACATACCATCATTTTGTAGCCACAGTGTGATATTAGTCAGTTTGTACCAATTCCAGTTTACAAGCATATTGAACGTATGACCGAAACCTGAGAGAGAGCAATCATCAAAAATTATATGGTATTAGCGGACCGGACAGACGTTGTCCTGCATGATATTTCAAGCGGTTAGGACATTAAATTTAATAATAATATGTTTAAATAAAACGCTACTTTTATTAACACAAAAACAACTTTTGCCTAAAAACAAATAGAAAATGAAATATTGCGTATTAGCAGATTTCCCTCAAGGGAAATCAGCTATTGAGGTTGTACTCATGACGGAATTTTCGAAAATTTTCATCAAATGTCCATCAATCCTACCAAGTAGATGATTTTCGTCATCTACTAGGTGGGGTCGATTGACATTTGATGAAAATTTTCGAAAATGACGTCATGAGTACAACCTCAATTTTCCATATCTATATATTTGTCTGTTCTATCTATTATCTATATATATATATATATATATCTATATATATTATAGATCTATCTATATATATGTGTGTTAGCGCTCTAGCGGTCGCATTTATTATTTGATCGTTACCAAACTCGATATTTAGTCGTTTTATGTAAAAAGAAAGATCAAGTACGTTAACGGCTGAAATCGGACCAGTGGGAGGGGGGGTTTAGAGGGGAGGATTTTCGAAAATTCGAAATATCTCCGTTACTATACGTCGCATCGAAAAATTGTACAGAATCAATCTTATTGCAAAAAAAATTACTATAAATATTGTTATATACATTTATTCCCTATCTTGAATATTAACCGAGATATTTGCATTTTTATTAAATTTGGGCCGATAACGGATTTTTGAATTTCCCGCCAAAAACTAGTTCGGCCCTTTGCCGTAACTGTTCGGCTCTCGTGAGATTTCTCTATTGTATAACTTCACGGGGGAAATCTGCTCAGTTTACGCAGCCCCTGCGTGACGGACTTTGTTTATATTCAGGCCTCCCTTATAAACACCCACTCCTGTTCGAACATAAAAAAAAAAGTAATATAGCTCATAATCATTGAAGAATTAATGCTAATTTACATATAGAGTTTTGTTAAGTTCGATTCAATCGTTAGTGCCCAATATAATTGTTGGTTCCCACTTTAATTGGCTCCTATTCCTGTTTACAAACATATTGAATAATAACATTTCTTCATCAATATAACAGTTAAATATACAACCATAAGTTACACTTTGAATTCATTCAGGACCATGGGGTCCATTCCGTTTGAACCATTGCTCGTTGATGGTTCACCTACTGCCCGATGATCGCCACAACAGTTGTACCAACCTCCAAACGAATGGTAGCATTGCTCAATCCGAGCTTTGCCACTCCGACCAATCGCCTATTATTGGCCTAATGAGATAATTAAAGTGGGACCAATTGACCCTCTGTAAACAGTCCGGGGTGTGGTCGCCCCCTCTAATCACACGCTTTTGTACACGTCACTCACTCAACCGCTGGCTTTTCCCCACCCGTTTTAGCCCCATTTCTCTTGAGTGTCTTCTAAATGGGCGCATTGCAGGGCTTAATGAATTCCAGATTTAGAGCTAGACGAATGAGGGCTTCGAGCTCATTTTGAAATGATTTTTGATGATGTTTATTCCTTGAATGAACATTATTTTCCATAACAAAATTTATTGGAATGAAAGTTAATGTATTCAATTTCATTTCAAAGGTCATGGGACCCTATGAAATAAGTCAAACGTCATTTGTGTTTACGGCACGTATGCTAAAAAGAAAAATATGACGTCAATGTTCATGCCCAGATGCCCATCAAAGTCGTTGCCTAGCAACCCATGCTCCCACGACTACCTCCATGCCCACCTGGTAGAGGAAGAAAGTCCGTCACGCAGGGGCTGCGTTAAGTAAGCAGATTTCCCACGTGTGCCACGTATATGCATTTATCTCAAAACTTAAAAGTCCAATGAGAACAATATTTGGTATTTAAGGTGAAAATAAAGTGCTTCATAACATAATAGAATATTTTTAATATGAGATGAGTAGGAATGAGGTTTTACTCAGGACCGAAAACTAAAAAATGCAAAAATCTCAGTTAATAATCAAGATAGTGAAAAAAATACATAACAACATTAATAGAACATTGCATTTTCAATAAGATTTTCGCACAGTTTTTCGATACGACGCATAATAACAGAGATATTAAGAATTTTCGGATATCTCCCCTCTAAACCCCACCCCTCCCCCTGGTCCGATTTCAGCCGTCAACGAACTTAATCTTTCTTTTTGGATAAAATGATTACATATCAAGTATGATAACGATAAGACAAAATTTGCAAAAGCTAGAGTGGTAAAAGACAAATATTTATATAGTTTTGAACGGACCTCGTTTTCGTCATCTCCTGGGTTGGATCGATGGATATTTGAAGAAAAATTTCAAATATCGCGTCATGTGAGTACGACCTCAATAGCTGATTTCCCTAAAGGGGAATCTACTAAAACGGCTATATCCGTAGTATTTAAGATACTGGTGGGGTCAAAATGCCACAGTTGGGATGCAACCAAAAAACTATTCTACAGCTAAGTCGGTATAGGTATATGGAGCACCAGTTTGGAGTCTTAGATACCTCAATTACCTCGAGCAAGCAGAAACAAACTTTTACATACATATATTTCAGCTTATTAGAAACACTCCTAAATATATCATTAGACTTGAAACAGGCTCGGATTTTGTGTCAACTCATATTATGAAATCAACCCTTCAGTGGTTGTATAAAATATTATCAATGGGCAGAGAAAGATTCCCTAGGATCTGCTGCAATAGGCTCCTATTATTAGATCAGAGTCCTACAAATATTATCAAATTTGTTTGTTTGTTTATTATTTTTTACGTCCACTTTATGCAACTATGGCTAATCAGGACGGGTTATCTACAGGTTACCACTCTTTTCTAGATTCTAGATCAGATTTAATTTGGTATCCCAAATTAAAAACATACTAAACTCTTTAAATTTCATTGACATCTACTCAAGACACAAACTTAATTAAATTACACATTAGCTCAATAGTAGAAGCATACCAAATTAAATTACTTTCTATAGACCCTTCTATAGAAACTCGAAATTCATAATATAGTCAAAACGTAATTTTCACAACTCCCGGTTCACCTCAGGAATTTCTAACTATAGGTTTGGCATTCAAATTTGTAAAAACCATTGCACAGCTAAGAACGTCAAGCAACTATTGTATAAAGTTTTCAATAAAAAATGTATTCTATAATATTAACCCAAAAGAAATTTGCACATTGTGTAATTTAAATATGAATGAGGGCATTTTTCATATATTGCTTCATTGCCCTATTTACTCTCCTTTCAGAGAACAGTATTTACAATTTATCAAACAGCCAGCTGATAATTCACAACTTCATAATATTCTAAATAGTATTTTTAAATATTTAAGATATAGTTTCAAACTTCGCGAATCTTATCTGAGTTAACATTGTCAAATTTCTCTTCTTCTCTTAATTGTTTTTTTATTTAGTACTGTTATACCCATGCATTAGTAAGAACAGGAGCCAAGATAATAAGTTTAATAAAGCTATTATGTTAAAAATATAATGTTTTAATATTAGGCAAGATAATAAAATGTAATGACACTTATTAGTTTGTAGAAATGTTAATGAAAATTCTAGTCAATTATACTTTTTTCTAGTTTGTAAAAATATGTGTGTGTATATATATATATATATATATATATATATATATATATATAAGCTACTAACATAGAAAAACTAACCTCATTATATAAGGACTACTCCATGCTATAAGGAAAAATCTTGTAAGCAATAAATAAAATAAAAAAAATCATTTTGAAATTGTCAGAAAATTGGAATATCAATGAAACAACTCCGAGAGAGTCAACGTTACCCTCATTAGAAAAGGAGAACAAACTTTGCATTAATTGTGTACAAGATGTCCATTTTTAAGACAAACAAACTACCTTTAGCCAGCCAACTAAAACTTCCGAAACACTGCCGCGCTGCAGTGAGCTTTTCGAGAATTTAGTTAAATTTACACATTTTCTCAACCTATGACTCTTTAAAATACTGAGGTAGTCACTGATAACTGAATGAAAATGGTACTCCGCGATTATCGAAGGAGGTCTAGCAGCAAAAGATAGGTGTATGTTTTAACTGAAAAAAATGTTATTGGATTCCTGAATGAAGCCCTAAAATCGTGGTAGAATAAACCTAGAAAATGGTGTTTGCCCATTTGGGAAAAGGCTTGATGAATAGAGAGAGGTATTTAAAACTAATGCAGTAGCATCTGTAATTTTAGAAAATTGGTAGTCAGGTGTTCAAAGTCCCTTAGAGTGAAGCTAAAAGTAAATGAGATTTAAGTATATTTTTTGTACTGGTTTCATACAACCAACAACTAAAAACTCGAGTTCTAAAAAACTTGAAGTGGTTGATGATATCTTTATTGGAATCTCACAAGAAAAAAAACCCAAAAAAAAACAACTAACAGTAAAAACAACATTCTTTATTGGATGCAGTAATAGAGACCTAGAGCTATTGAGATACAGTATTAGTAGATTTCCCTTAAGGGAAATCAGCTATTGAGGTCGTACTCATGACGCAACTTGAGAACTTTTTCTTCAAATGTCCATCGATCCTACCCAGTAGATGACGAAAATGAGGTCTGTTCAAAACTGAATATATACATAAATTTGTCTGTTACCGCTCTAGCGGTCGCAATTTTTGTTTGATCGTAATCAAACTCGATATTTAGTCGTTTTATGTAAAAAGAAAGACCAAGTACGTTAACGGCTGAAATTGGATTAGGGGGAGAGGGTGGTTTAGAGGGGGAGAATTTCGAAAATTCTAAATAACTCCGTTACTACAAGTCGGATCGAATAAGTGTATAGAATGAATCTTATTGAAACATAAATGTTCTAAAATATTGTTTTATACATTTATTCACTATCTTGAATATTAACCGAGATATTTGCATTTTTCAGTTTTGGCCTTCAGTAAACCCCCCTTTCTATTCGTGTTACATAAACAATACTTTGTTATATAATAAACCACATTATTCAAAACTTAAATACAAAATATTGTTGTCCAGAGACCTTTCATACACTATGTTATCATTACTCCCCCCCCCTCCATCTTAAATTCTTGGTCTATTAAAATTTGATTGATTGAAATGAAAATTAATCTGATTCTTTAGACATTATAGTTTATTATTATTATTATATATAATATTATTATTTATTACAAAATATTATAGAAGATAAAATTAATCATAAAATAAAATTAATATGTTATATTCTGATATGTTTCAGTTATTGTTTTTCTTTCCGGTCAGACGTTGGCAGGCAGACCTGTTTGTTTACATTTCAGACGCTTCCCGTCTGGAGGTTTCTTTTTATTGTTTGTATTTATTCACTTGATATTGACTATGCTATTGTGTTACAATTATATAGATTTATCTATTGTTAAACTTCACGAGGGAAATCTGCTTAGTTTATGCAGTCCCTGCGAGACGGACGTTTATTGAATACATTTTATCAATACAAAAAAAAAAAATCTTGTGGTATCAAATATTTGAGATTGGTTTATATTAACTTTTCCCGGTAAATTCCTTCTATCTCCCTCCCTAAAGGCAATTCGGGGGGAAAAAATTACTTAGTTTCCTTTGTCATTTTATGAATTCTAATTCAAGCATTCCTCCCTGTCTTTCATGGCCGTATCGTTTATCCCTGCGCATACCACAAATAAATTCCAGCGGACCCGAAGGGCAAGCAAATATATCAGGAATTTTTTCCTCAAAGGATCAAAGGAGATTCTTTTGTTATTGCCGAAGAACCAAGCCGATTTTTAATATACATGATTTAGCTGAATCGATAATCCGCAATTTTCTTTAATAATTTTTTCTCCAACTAGGTTTCCACTTTTCACCTTGTCTATATGTAAGCCTTGGTCTACTTCTCAGGAGCTAGCCGAGCGTCTCCTATTGCTGCCTTAAACCTTTTCTTGTTGTTCTCAGCCTGATTTCTCCATAGCTCATCCTGTAGACCTTTTTTCCCCACTAGGTTTTCGTACCTAACAGAATCTAGGCAAGCCTAGGTATAATATACATATCTACTTCTCAGGAGAGCTGGGCATCTTCCATTAGTGTCTGAGACCATTCCTTCTTGTCCTCTGTCAGTTTCCTCCAATTGCCCAGTTTCCTGTAGTCCTCCTCAAGCGACCCTATCTTCACATCCATCATAGAATACTATCTACAAACTACTTCAGTCACCTCAATGGTTCCATATAGAGCAGTTATATGTTTCAACTCCTATATACTCAGTTGATGGAAGATCATCTGGCCAAAATTTCCATTAGTTTGGGGTTGCTCCTGAAGCGTTATTTGTGAATTTACTGTACAGCGACGTATATTTGTTGCTAATACATGTTTCCCTGCTACCATTATTGTTTAAAATAAAATTTATTTGCTATTGATATCCTTTACCGGAGTACGATTGTACTTGAATATCCATAAACTATAGCATAATCTGCGTTCCTGTTGTTCTTCGGAAATTAATACATCCGTATATCACCATAAGCCAAATGACGTTTGACTTATTTCATAGGGTCCCAAGACGTTAGAAATGAAATTGAATACATTAACTTTCATTCCATGTTTAATGAACATAATCAGGAAGTCAATGTTTTTTAACCTCTGCTTTAAAAAAATACTTGATGGGTGGCAATCAAAGTTCAGTAAGTCTAGGACAGAAAAGTTCTTCTCTTGAACTGACTTAACTTGATGAAAAATACAGACAATCCCATTAATCTACTAGTAACAATGACTTGACGATAAGACAGAATCCGAAAATAACTCCAGCACAGTCCCTACGACTTACAAGAATTATTGACAGAAGGCAGCCACTATAGTGACAACTTATTTTCAATTGTACACGAAATTCATATATAAGAGAAAATTTTCAAATAAGGTCAGTGGGGCAAAACAAAATTTCAAAATATTATTAGTGCATCATTCATTCAATCACACTAGGGATTTATGTGCATTTTCACATTCGATAAGAGAATTGCAAATAATCGATATCATTCAATTTTGAATCTTTAAGTACATATTTATTTATAATTACAATTAGATCAGCTAGGCTCATCACCTATTTAAAAACGTCCGTCATGCATGTCTGCTAAAAGCATGCTAGTGATAAAAAAATTACCGCGGAAAAGAAAAATACTCGTGAGAGACAAGAAAAGCCCGTCAGGCAGGGGCTGCGTAAACTAAGCAGATTTCCCATATGAAGTTTTACAATAGAGAAATCTATTCGAGAGCCGAACAGTTACAGAAACGGCCGAACTAGCTTTCGGCGGACACTCACGAATACAACCTACATTAGCCGATCTCATCTCGTCCTTTTTATCCGCACTCACTTAATAAAAATGCAAATAACTTAATATTCAAGATAGAGAATAAAGATATATAACAATATTTATAGTAAATTTAATTTGCAATTAATTAAATTGATTGACTGGCCCGATTTCAGCCATGATCGAACATGATCTTTTTTTTTGGCATGAATCGAGTAAATATCGAATTTGGTAACGATTAAACAAAATTTACGATCGCTAGAGCGTTAACAGACACACACACACACACACACACACGCACACATATATATATATATATATATATATATATATATATATATATATATATATATATAATTTTAAACGGACCTCATTTTAGCCACCTCCTTGGTAGGATTGATGGACATTTGACACTTTTCGAAAATCGTGTCATGAGTACGACATCAATAGCTGATTTCCCTTAAGGGAAATCTGCTATAATACTTATTGCCTATATATTGAAGTATGCAACAAAGAAATATTAAGACTTTCAGGGGGTAATGGCTTTAACTCATGGAATTAGACGACTTTTTCGACCCTCACTTAAAAATTTGGGGTGAACTTGTAATATAAACCTACCGAGGATAGTTTTCAAAAATTGCTTGTAAAGAATTGCTGCTAATAGGAAATGTCCGTCAATATTGTTCTATTCCGATTCTTACCGATTTTGAGCAAAATGTTTGCTCGACAACTTTTGAAATGAGGATGCTGAACTCAATTGTGGAATAATTGGCACCTGCCGTGCTTTTTCAATATTTATTGTAGGTAAATTATTACAGGGTTTGTGACTAGGAAGTACTTAACACAAAAAAAAAGTAGTTGTCAAGTTCCATGTATATACTCAACTTTTTGACGATCTAGCAAGAACTTGAGTCGATGTAAGGGTGAAGTTTACGGAGCAAACTTGACTCGCGTTCTTTACTTGATCCTCAATGGAGTAGAGGCTGAGAACATATTAAAGAGTAAAGGAAGTGAAGTGATGGAGTTTGGGCCTGGCCGGCTAGTGAAGGGTTAGTTCCTGGATATCCCACTCAACTCCTCTTCCCTTTTATCCTGGAGGTCCTTCAAGAGGGCTCTACCAACTCGTGTAAAGTTTCCCAGATAGGTGGCGACCCCTAGCGGCGAGTGTATAAACCCCTTGCCTCTCCCCCCTCACCGCTCGCCAACTTCTCAACCCTCGCCCCATCTCAATACACTGTTATCAATAAAGGTTGGACTGCGTGTCTGCTTGATCTTCTCCTTCAATCCCCTCCCCTCAACCCATCGTCCTTCCGAACTCTGCTCCCTTTTTTTTATCTTCTTCTTCTTCTATATTTCTTCTCAACCACCGCTTTATCTGAGAATTGAAGAAGTAACTAGAAGATTTACATGTACAGACTTAACAGATGAACACTTTCTACTGCGAATTCTTTAACACAATTTCCCCCAGTTTATTAACAAACCTTATCGTATATTTCCATTTTGTGACCCATTTTTTATTCCGGGTGGCATTATTGAACTTAATGTATCAGACTTTTGCGTAGAATGATCAGCTCGATGGAGATCCACAACCAGCAAGGTCATCCATACTATGATAAGTAAAATATCTGTACGTTCATTAAGTATTTACAAGGATGTGGAGCAGTTTAGATACTGATGGCGCATGAGAAGCAACGTTATCAGTCGCTAATGAACTAATTTTTTTGTTTTACAAAAAAAGTTTTAATATCAAGTTTGGTAACGATAAGTCAAATTTTGATCGCTATAGCGGTAACAGACAAATATGTATAACATTTTGAACTACCTCGTTTTCGACATCTCCTAGGTAGGATTTGATGAAAGTTTTCAAAAATTGCGTCAACCTCAATAGCTGATTTGGAAGAGATCAGAACCTTCAAGGAATGTAGTGCTATCTAGGCTTATTTATATCTTCTCACAAGCTACACCAGAGTCATTAGGTGAAGCTTTAAGAAATATACAGAAGAGAGCTAGTTTTCATCCTTATATTGAGTATTGAAGTTTATTCCTGAGCATCTTCTACTTAATTTTATCTGCATCTGGAAGTCGTCATTCCTATACATCTTTCAATTTCAAGCATTCTCTCTCTCTCTCTCTCTCTCTCTCTCTCTCTCTCTCTCTCTCTCTCTCACACAATCTCACTCGCTCTCTCTCTCTCTCTCTCTCTCTCACAATCTCCCTCTCACTCTCTCTCACTCACTCTCTCTTTCTCTCTCTCTCTCTCTCTCTCTCTCTCTCTCTCTCTCTCCCTCTCTCTCTCTCCCCTCTCACCCTCACTCCCCTCTCTCTCTCTCTCTCTCTCTCTCTCTCTCTCTCTCTCTCTCGTTCCATCTGGTTCTTTCCCTCTGCCTCGCTTCATCTCTGCAGACAGTTATCAATAAAGGCTATCCTACGTATCTTGGTGATCTCCTTTCCTTGATACTTATATTCAGTCCCATTGAGTCTCTGCCTTCTCTCAATCCTCTTTCCCTATATCTCTAATACCTCAATCTACTTTATCTCTCGTCTTCAGCACATTCCCACTTTTTCTTCATAGCCATTCACTAGAAATCTTATTATCAATTCTCATTTTTTACGAGGTAAATTGCCATCATTTCGTTGCGTCACCCAGACGAAACTTGGTGTGTAGACTAGTAGTTTGGGCATAGCTTTTCGGAATGTTTCCGAAGATAAGATCGGAAAATATCTAATGGGCCACTAGGACAAGCACTTTATAGACCAGGATCACCAATTTGTCAGATTTGAAGGAAGTACAAGTGGCAGATTTTTGACGTTTTGTTTTATTGTTACTCTAGCTTAATGGCTGGTTATACTCTTTTGGGGAAGGGGAGGGAGGTGGTGGCTTGTACTTTAAATTGCAAGATTTATTCATTTAGTATTTATTTACTTTAACAGTTTTGGCAATGGTGAGATTATGTATTTAGATTAACAATGCAAGCAGGGACTGGCAAAGAATGCAGACAAAGTGAACGTCTGTATTCCGTCTTATGCGTAATACGGGGGCCGTAAACTAAGCAACTACAGATATGATTTTAGTCTCAGTGAAATTGACGCCCCTATTAAAGCTCAGAGAGAGAGAGAGAGAGAGAGAGAGAGAGAGAGAGAGAGAGAGAGAGAGAGAGAGAGAGAGAGAGAGAGAGAGAGAGAGAGAGAGAGAGAGAGAGAGAGAGAGAGAGAGTGGTGAGAGAGAGAGAGAGAGAGAGAGAGAGAGAGAGAGAGAGAGAGAGAGAGAGAGAGAGAGAGAGAGAGAGAGAGAGAGAGAGAGAGAGAGAGAGAGAGAGAGAGAGAATAAATGTACGTAGCAATATTAATAGTACATTTAATTTGCAATAAGATTAGTTCTATGCAGTTTTTCAATCCAATGTACAATAAAGGAGAATTTCGATGTTGTCCACCTCTAACCCCTCCCTCCTACTGTTCTGATTTCAGCCGTTAACGAACACCATCTTTAGTTTTACATAAAAAGTTTAAATATCGAGTTTGGTAATGACCAAATAATAATTTCGACAGCTAGAGCGCTAAAAGATGAATATATATATATATATATATATATATATATATATATATATATATATATAATATATATATATATATATATATATATATATATATATATATATAAATACATATAAATAATTTTGAACGGAACTCATTTTCGTCATCTTCTTGTAAGATTGATGGACATTTGTAGAAATTTTTCAAAAATCGCGTCTTGAGTACGACCTCAATAGCTGATTTCCCTTAAATTAAAATTTGTTAATGAAATGAACGAAGGGCAGAAAGTGTCTTAACGTCTAGTGGGACACCGCAAGTACCCCAATTGAGACGATAATCAGTTGGGAGGCGATGACAAGGGGTGGGGGAAGAGGTACCTGGAGGCAAGGTTAATATTCATTAGAGTAACAGGGCTTTGGTTGCTACCTTATTAATCCTTTATTAATTATGGAAGAATTTTTTTGATTAATATTTATATTCACTAGTGAAATCCTGATCCAAACCAAACTGAACAATTCTAGGTTAAATAGTTAATTCTTGGTTAAATGAAATTCAAGTTCCGTAGGATAATTTATGCATGAAAAACAATTTCTCAGAGGGATTTTGTTATAAAATTTATTTTCAACTGTTTAGTTATTTCATTAATTAATTTTTGTTTCAAATTGTGTTGATTTGAGTTCGTCAGTCCTGGCCACGAGATGTACAAGCATCGATTCGCCGATCAAGTTTTAATTATGAACAATTTCTCCACAAATCGTGAATATGAATTCGTCTCGGCGAGCGGGTTGGGTACTAATTCACGAGACTTGCCATCCTTCAATTTGCATGTTGGTGGGGGGTGATGGTAAGGGGTAACCCTGCCCCACGGTAAAATCTCACCCCCCCACGGTAAAATCTCACCCCCTCCCCTCTGCCATTCACGGCTTCCAACCCTGTCTCGGGATCCGAGAGTTAAGATTTACATTTTTATCACGCACACGTATTTTTCTGCTCGGCTGGCTTCTTCGGGGGGGCTCTGAGACGAATTTCAACTAGTCCCACTCCAAGTAATTTAATCTCGCCTAGGCTGGTGCCACCCCCTCCCTGTAGCACGACTGCAATGAAGACAATTTTGTGTTATTGTTCTTCCTTTTTCTTATTTTATTTTATATTTCTTTTCTGCGTGCCTCCTCGAATAACTCTGATCAATTTCGCTCTGCAATCCTTTAGAAATGAAATGTCCCCCTCTCATTGAAATTCCAAGACTTAAATTATATACTTTATTATTGTGCTAGTTAGGGTTATTTCAGCACTTTTTTCTAGTCGTTTATAATTCTAATCTTTAGCGTTATATCCAGCAATGACTCAACTGACACAAATGAGCTAACCAAAAAAAAAATAAAACATCACTAGACATAGTAATCATTTTAATGTCTAACACATTCTGTCATCAATGTGTCTTCTCCCTTCAAAATGACGAAGAGAATTATTAGCCTTACAGCAGTTAAACAAAGTCTTTCATTGTTGACACAGAACTTATAAAGGTTCTGAATCTAGAACAAGTGTATTGCTTTTGAAGAACAGCCAACATCATAGAAGAGAATAGATTTTTGCGACCTACCAACTCAGTCATTGGCTCAAGAGACCATGAAGTGCTTTGGTTTCAACATTCGCTACAGTTCTGTGGTGGATAACAGACAAGAGATGACCACTTATCAATTGAAGGAACTACTTGAAAACTTCTCAACAATGAGAGCTGGGGGAAGGAAGATAAGTACATAAAGGTATAAAAGTCCGTCACGCAGGGGCTGCGTAAACTAAGCAGATTTCCCCTGAGAGGTTTTACAATAGAGAAGGTTTTACCCAACTAGAGGTCATATTTTTTTGTTTGATCGTCACCAAATACGATTTCTAATATATAGTCATTCCATTAGATTGATAACAATTACACACACTCACATACACACACCCAACAACGTGCCCTCGTCACCAATGTGAGTATATGTTTGTACAAGAAATAATGTGTTCTCATATGCATGCATTCTAAACATTTGGGGGAAGGAAGAGTTCCAGTAAAATTGACCAGTGTTAGATAAAATCATGTATTTACCTGTTATTCTGAGTTTATTTTCAGTCCCCCCCCGCCCTTAATTGGTGTAGCTACTATTGAGCAAGTTACTCGTTTCATTCATTCAATTAAATTCAGTCTTTTAAGAAATTAGAATGTGCACACTATTTTATACATTTCTGTTAGTTGTAAAATAAAAGAAAATTGATTCCCCACCCATTATTGAACGTTCCTAATGATTAACTCATAGTGATAGATAAGAATCTCTAGACTCAAACCTCTTTGGAGCATCCAGACAAAAGGGAAGAAGGGCCGATGCTAGGGGTAGATATTCTCGGAATCAATTATTCGACGGAGAACTTTTAATTCCCCTCCTTATCTTTGAAAGGGTGACTTACCCTCCCATCCAGACGGTAAACATTATTAAATTTTCATTTGTTTATACCAGTCCTCCAAGTTTTCAGAGATAATTTTTTTCCTCATGGTCCGCCTTTCCTTGGTTATTTTTTTGTCTTCTTTTCAGAATATTTTTAATTGAAATGCATATCAAATATCCAGACAAGTCGTATTTTCAGTTACCAGTATTCTTTTTGCTAAAAAAGGCATACAAGAATGAAAATTTCTAGCAGAATAAAACTCCTTGCATGAATGTAGACAACCGATAATGTAAATCTAACCACAAAATAATAATCTCAGATTAGAAAACGTAGGCCTCGTTCCTTCTCAGTTATTTTGAGTAGTTTCTGGAATAACTGCTGAAAACGAGACATTTGTTTTCTTACCTTAATTAACAGATTCCTTCATCATCGAGCACCTCAGAAAAGAAAAATAAAAGTCACCCAGAGGCTGCGTAAACTAAGCAGATTTCCTACTTGAAGTTTTACAATAAAGAAATTTCACGAGAGCCGAACAGTTACGGAAACGGCCGAACTAGCTTATGACGGAAACTATCGACTCGACCCGAAGTTAGCCCATCTCATTTCATCCGTTAAAGTTAATAAAAATGCAAATATCTCGGTTAATATTTAAGATAGAGAATAAATGTATAGAACAATATTTACAGTCAAATTAATTTGCAATAAGATTGGTTCTATACAATATTTTGATTCGAATTATAGTAACGGAGACCCCTCCTCTAAACCCACCCTCCTAATGGTCCGATTTCAGCGATTAACGAAAGTGATCTGTCTTTTTGTATTAAACGTTTAAATATCTAGTTTGGTAACGATCAAACAAAATTTGCGACCGCTACAGCGTTAACAGACATTTATATATATATATATATATATATATATATATATATATATATATATATATATATATATAATTTTGAACGGACCTCATTCTCGTCATCTTTCGAAAATCGCGTTCATCGAACCTACTTTATGTAATGCATGAAGCGGTTAAATGTGGATTAACCAAAATTTACGCCTTCCAGCACAGAATTCTCTCTTAACCCCCCCTCCCTCTGGTCCGATTTCAGGCATTAACGAACTTGATCTTTCTTTTTGCGTAAATATAGAGTTAGGTAACGATCAAACAAAAATTACGACCTCTAGAGAGTTAACAGACATATATATATACGTCTCTGCTAAATACAATCTGCTAAAAGGAGACGCGGAAGGCAGGCCAAAAGATGAGCAGACTTGGTGAAAGAAATGGCAGGCGCAATGTGGGGGAGATTGGCCAGAGATATAAATGCTTGTATGAAGAAGAAGGAAGAGATGACAACGACTTCCGCTTCCTATAAGTCACCTCTGGATGTTGCACGACCATTACTACTCCCTAAAAGGAAGACCAATGTCTTAGCTTTATTACCGGCCTTAATTAATAGAATACTGTTAACCATACAATGGAGGATGTAATTAATTACTTATTGAATCACAGTATTGCATATTTTTACTTTTATTAGTAGTAAGTGTATAACAGCAGTCGTCAAATAAAAGTCCGTCACGCAGGCGCTGCGTTAACTAAGCAGATTTCCCACGTGCGCTACGTATTTGCATTTATCTCAAAACTTAAACGTTCAATGAGAACAATATTTGGAATTTAAGCTTCAAATAAAGTGCTTCATAATATAATAGAATATTGAAAATATGATATGAGTAGGAGTGGGGCTTTACTGAAGACCGAAAACTAAAAAAATGGAAATATCTCAGTAAATAATCAAGATAGTGAAAAAATGTACATAACTACTTTCATAGAACATTACATTTGCAATAAGATTGGTTTTATACGATTTTTCGATCCGACGCATTATAACGGAGATATTAAGAATTTTCGAAATTTTCTCCCTCTAAACCCCCCTTCACCTGGTCCAGACAGTTTTGAACGGACCCCATTTTCGTCAACTCCTGGGTAGGATCGATGGACATTAGAAGAAAAGTTTCGGAAATCGCGTCATGAGTACAACCTCAATAGCTGATTTCCCTTCTTTCTTTTGCCTCAAGAAAATATGTATTTGGAGGAATTTGGAAGTCGAATTTTGTGTTTTATATTTAATTTCACATACACATATATATATATATATATATATATATATATATATATATATATATATATATATATATATATATAAATATATATAGTGTTGCAAAAATTAAATACAGAAGGATTAGCAGAGAGAGTTGCGTATTTGGGAAGTGCGATGTAGACCAAAGAAGCCGACAGAGGGTCTACTCCTACTAGTCCCTTCAGTCCAGACGTCGAAGGGCCCAGACAATTCCCCTTTGATGTATGCCGATGACCTATATAAAGAACCGGACAGCCGCGAGGTAGTCAGTTTTCTTATCAAGTGCCCATGTGCGTTCGGTGCTACAGTGCGACTTAGTGCAGTGCGGTAAAGTGTTTTTATAAGAAGAACAGTGTTGTGGCGTGACTGTAAGAACAGTGTAGTGCCTTGTCTAAGACAGTGCAGTCCCGCGAATTAAAGGACAGTGCAGTGCTGTCTTTTGGTGTACTTCAGTGACAATGAATTACTGGACTGTGTAATCTGAAGAACAGTGACGCTATCAGGGAATACTGTGAGTAGTAATTAAGTATAAATACCAGGTGTATTGTGCATTGTGAAATAAATTGTGCAGTGATAAAAACTGTGAAACTGGTGAGTGTTTAATTTTGCAATCCAAAAGAACTCTTATTAACAACGTTTATTACTGGTTTTGTAATAAAACGTAACAATATATATACATTTCATATAGTAAAGTAATAGAATAAGAGTATGGAAATAGGACTAGGCACGAGTTTGATTAATTAATGTTTATGTCAGGAAATAAATGGGAAGACAAGAGATTTATATCGGACCTTTTCTCTAAAAAAATCTATAAATGTAGTTCTAATATATTTTTAACTCTAAGCAATAGAACGGAGATATCATATACGTATGTAACTTTCAAATAAAATAAATTCAAATGCAGACCACAATAGTTATTTATTATACAAGTGACGAAAGTAGATCATTTTACAACTCGAGTGAAACGTTTACCCAGTCGAGCGAAGCGAGTGTGGTAATTTCACGAGAGTTGTAAATTCTACTTTCGTCACGAGTGTAATATTAATTTTTTTCTATAATCGTGTAATACATGTCAGATCTAACCAGAATATGAATAAAATTAGGATGTTGTGAAGATTATGGTATGTTGTTGGTAGGTTATAAGCATGGTTGTGAAAGGTTATAAGCATAGTTATAAAACAACTAGTGACGATTGTGAAGTAGTGCAGGTTATAAACAAGTGCAGGTTATAAACAAGGAAGGTAATTATTATTATATTTAAATTTTAAAATATATTGATTATTTCCAACAATAATTCATTCACATTTCAATTTATTTTGTTATAATAAATTCTTACAATGTTAAGAAACATTTAAAAGCATTTAATTTCCAACTTCAAATTATTTTTTAATTTATACTTATTACTAATTAAGAAGGCAATTCAGTTTCTTCACTCTATTGCAAAATGTTTCACTTTCTTCACTCATTTCAGTTTAGTAATGTTACCATTATTCAACGATTACAGAAAAAAAATATTTTGTTTATTCAATTTCCTCACATATGGTATAAATGTTCGGTAATCGCCTTATAAAAGTTGTCTTAGGTCATACTAACAGACCAAAAAATTGATAAATTAGGAACGGGGCCTAGTAACTTAAAATGTGTAAAATAATTATTGATCCTTGCTCTTACACAAATTACTTTTACTTTAAGACCCTTGAAATATTTATATTTATAATATAATTTATATTCCCAATTTAAATATTTATAATTTATATTTGTTTATATTGAGTAATGTAATATTAAAAATAAAGAAACTATTACTGAAAGTAATTTTATCAACTTAAAATAGTTTTTATGACTTACCGATAAAAGGGGTATTCTCCTTAACGGCAGTTTGGGATATCAGAGCGCTATCCTATTAAACTAAGTTTGTTGATTGTGTTTTAACTTTAGTTGGATTTATGACAAAATTGTTTCCTTCATTTTTATGGGCAATAAAACCTTCAAAGCTACCTTCATCAGCATCTGGCCTACTTAATTTTTTTTATTTCCGTGTCATAAACTGTTTATGTCTGTCATAATAATCATGGATCTTATTACAGTTTACATTCTTATTGCCTTCAAAACCACAATCCCTGAAATGAGGGCTTGTATCGCAGGTAATTTGAATTTTATTTCAGAGTTTATAATTTTCGACGCTTATCTTTTTGCATTTAAAGGTTTATGAGCCTCATTTTTCAATATTACAACCTTCGAGGATGTCTAATGCTTATGGTGCTATTTTTATTAAATTTATACGAGAAAGTAATTATTACAGCAGTGTTGTGGGAAGTGAAGAATATTTATTTGGAGAGAGAAAAGACGTCCAATTCTTCACATATTTTTATTTCAGCGCTAAGCGCTTTCGAAGACTATTGTCTCCATCTTCAGAGCTACACATGAGAAACAATAACATCAATAAAATCTCTATACATTGCAACAGGGTCATTAATCATATGAACATTAATAAATAAAAACACAAAATAAATATCTAACAATGAACATAATAAATGTACTTAAGTCAATACCTAAAATAAAATACGGAGAGTGAGAGATCTATTGAGGTTTAGCCCAAAAAAAATATATTACTGACCTACTTGCATGCACTCATTGGGAAAGACAGCTAGTGACTGGCTGGCGCGCGGGAGATAAGATCGAGGTTCAGTACCCCCACCATTGCAGACTTATAGCAATCGGTCTTCTTGTTCCAACAGCGACTACCAATAAGCTTCTTGTTCAATGCAATCTCCAGCCCCTCCAATGCACTTAGTTTTTTACCTTTCTTGGCCTCATGTAATAAACACACTTCATAGGCTCCTTCACTATTAGTAACAATTCATTAATTTATACTAGAGCGGTAAGAGTATGAAATCAAGGTATGTAGTAAACATTAGTTCTGATTAAGAAGGTGGAAACCGCTTTAATAATAGATGATTATTTAATCTTTCTTCGCAGAATTATCACAATCTAAAAGAGTGTGTATAACAGTTAATTTCGAAAGACAGAAATCACACGTTTCTTGATATAAACCAACCATCAAGTACATTAATTTAATTAATGAATCTGAAAACTGAAACGTAGTGGTTGTAACAAATTTAATTGGGTGCTATTAATTAAACAAGAACAGATTAGGAAACAGGCAGGTATAAAACACAACTAGACAATTTTAAACAGGAATATACTATGAAAAAGGTGGAGCTGGTTAAATACTGTCCTTCAACTTTTAAATGAGACGTTTTCAATTCGTTCCGAAAAGATGGTTCTATAAGGAGCCAGAGTGGCGATAAAGAAGTTTGTTGTAGGTGACAGGGAGAATCTCGTTGGGCAAAGAGGTTTTGACTTATGGTACAATTACTTCCTGACTACTTGCCATAATTGGATGTTCTTCCAAAGTAGTGCTTTATCTGAAACAGGCCATTTAGAATGTCACTCATAAAAGCCATCTAGAAAGTTTAAATCTTCGTTATAAGAGTTTTGAGGGGTGGGGGGGATAAGTTTTAGAGGAGGGGCGGAGGGCACAGCGATGAGGGATCCCTTCTCTCAGGGATATCTCTCTCTCAGCCGTCCTACAAATATTTTTTCTCATAAAATAAGTAAACGTTTTTAAATAGGCCTATTATGCCAGCGCTCTCTTCCGCGCCCTCTACCGCACAGAGGCGGCGTAATTTTGAATTAAACTCTCTTCCCCCTCCCGCGTTTCAGCGTGTTTTATTCAACACTTCCACTTTATAAACTCTGGCTAACAACGACCGAGTGAGGCAAGCCTGATGGCCAATTAAATTTTCTCATTCTCACGTATTAGTTTACTTGCCCAAGGGGAGCAAACACGGTGACACACGGTTGACAATTAACTTCAAGAAATAAAATTCACACACATTAAACAACGTTAGAAAGTAGAAAACAAATTGTACTTTCTTAGCTTCGCTTTATACATTCAATCCTTCATTATGAACAGGATAGGGAGGCCTATATGTGAGGAGTGCAACGTGTCTCAAACTATTAAACACTTACTGACTGACCGCAGGGCACGTGCAAACTTAGAATTACCACACGGCTTACCGACAGTAGTATATACCTGGATAGCATCTTCCAACACGTTGAACAACTTCCAACACTTTTTTCAGAATTTAATTCTTCTAAGAATGTTCACTCATAAAATTTTAAGTAAGTATATTTTAATTAATAAATGCCTTTTTAACCAATGTATTCTATTCCAGAGGAAATTGTGATACATTTCGTTTTAATCACATTAATGTTAATTTTATTATTATAATTATACTGAACAGTCAATTTAGCTTACAATATTCTTTTTTCTAATAATTTCCTGTTGTTTGTTTATTACCTGCCTTTAAGACTTATTTCACTTCTTTATTATTTGTGTTTAATGTTTCTTTGTTGAACTTAACAAAACAAAAGGATAAAGGGATTGAATAAATATAGTAGTGACAATATAAATGCTAGTGTAATGTTGTAGTTTATAAATAATGAATAAATTTATTTGTAATTAAAATTTAATTGTTAAATATATGTATGTATGATAATAAAGGATTTTTAATCTTCAGCCTTCAGTAAACCCCCACTTCTGCTCATGCTGCATTAACAATGAACTGTTATGTCGTTAACCACTTTATTTGAAGAAGAAATTCTAAATATTGTTTAGGCACAGCAGGCATACACGTACCTTGTGTTAAGACGCCATTAATTCATATTTTAGGTTTTTAAGTCGAAAATGTTTAGTTGATGTATTCCGTACTCGATATTTCAGGGTTTCAATCAGCAATGAAGATCACATTCGTTAATGGCTGAAATCGGGCAGCGAATAGGGCGGGGCCAGAGGGAGGGAGAATTCGAAATACCTCCTTTATTATGAGTCGAATTCAAAAATGTTATAAGATAACACTTGATACATTAGTGATGTTCTACAATTCTTGTTGCATACATTGTTCTGTAATTAAATATTAAGCTAGCTATTCGTACTTTCTTGTTTACAGTCTTCAGTAGACCTCCCCTTCTATTCATTGAATTTTAATATAGAAATAGTTATAGACGAGGTGAATTAAGTAGAGTGTCATACCAGCACTTGGGAATTCTGATTAGTTTACGCAGCTCCTGCGCGAAGGACTTCATTTTCGTGATCCGGCACCATGGCCTCAATCAACCTATGTACTACTACAATATAATAAATTATTATATTAGACAAAATCTCTGAAATGTTATCATTGAGATAAATTGAAGCCATGCACGTTCGAACCGTTTTAAATGTTTAACTAATGAAAAACTTCATAATCATTGTTGGACTGATCAAATGCGATGAATGACACAGGGATTCAATTGAGGATTTTCAAAAATTGAACAATTCACGTATTAATATCACTTCAATTTTCACAAGACATGTAAGTGTATTACACTATAGCCCAGATTTAACATTATAAATAGTAATACTTGCAAATCTGTCCTCATTATACGCCTACATGATATTCCATAGTTATTAGGGAAAGCTCTTATCATGAACATTATTTTATTACTGTTTGGACGAGTTATAATTAGTTTATGAAAATTTTATTATGACCTTTTAATTCGATGCACATAATGTCGAATGGAATCGTTCTATATAATGTGTGCACATAATTACTCTTATCACTAAGCATTCTTTTGGGGTGGGACATGTAATGTCGTTTTCTAGGTTATGAGTTAAATGGAAAAAAATAGATGTAGTTTTATTTAAAGTGACTTTCATTGAGTTTAGATTATTTCTCTGTATTTTCAAAAAGCTTTTGTATTACTTATGTTTGGGTCGCAAAGGAATGTTTGGGTTTTCAGAAGAGCTGAAAGGAAATAAAATTTTGAGGTTATTCTATGGACACGATATTTTTTTTTTTTAAAAAAAAAACGTCAATTCTCTATCTATAAATATTGTACATATCTTAATAGTTTAAACAAATTTACATTTATGTGCACAGCATCACTAAAAGAAGAACCATCGAATTTGGTATTATCAGGTAATGTTTAATGAGTACTTACTTACTTTCTATTTGTTTTAACATTACTTTTGTTGTGAGACAAATTTACTATAAATCAATTTTTATGTGCGTTGAATCGATAGATTTCTGGTAACTGTGGTAAGCGCTATACCTTTCTTGGGTCTTCAAAGGGGGGCAGAAAAATCATGAATCATATGATAATAATTAAAATGTGTAACATTTTAATAATGTGTTTGTGTTTTGTGAGTTTATTTTCGTTTAAATAAATTTTGTTTGTTTGTAATTGGGGTGCGGTTGTTATTCTTTTTAATTTTATGTAGCTTTTCCTCTGTTCATCGCCAAAGCTGGGAAGCTCCTTAAATTATTCAATAAATAAATAATTAAAAGAAGATTCCTTCTCAATTTCTCTTCATTATTTAAAACAATGTGGACAATTGGAACTTTGTTAAGCATCATCTGCCTCGTACCCGCCAAAAGCCGACCCGAATCAGCGGTTGTGACCAGAGCGGGTCTATAGCCTACAGTTTTTGTCCCTCTACAACTTCCGCTCTAGAATGTGTAAACATTCAGCATTGTTTCGTTTAAATTACTGAAACTTGAGTTGTTCTAATAATTAAACTTTCAGAGTGTTATAATAATTCATATTTCTGGAGAAAATAATTGCTATGTCTGTTATATGTTATAATGTTATAAGTAACCATGATTAATTTAGATTAAGAATGAGAGGTTGGGCTTTAAGTGTTATAGGGCTGTTTAAATAAGATTCGACATGACTTGTTAGGAGTAATTTTATGAAATTATGTAATTGCCAGTAAGATCCTATGACAACAAGTGATCTCCTTCACATATCTCTCTCTCACACACACAAACTCTCTCACTCTCTCTCTCTCTCTCTCTCTCTCTCTCTCTGTCTCTCCCGCCCTCCCTCTCTCGCTCTCTCGGTCTCTCTCTCTCTCTCTCTCTCTCTCTCTCTCTCTCTCTCTCTCTTCCCCCCCCACTCTCTCTCTCTCTCTCTCTCTCTCTCTCTCTCTCTCTCTCTCTCTCCCACCATACTTTCCAAAACAAAAAGTATTCAACAATCATTCAAGACTTGGATATAAACTTTTTAAAGCTGTTGATTATAGTGGACCAGCCAGCATTGTCTAAAATGTTGAAGCGGCTCCGAGAAAACAAAGTAAAACTGAAGAATGGAAGTGGTTTTAAAGCTATTCCATTCTTAGGGATAATGCCAGGCCATAGGGGTTGTTTAGGCAATGGAACTGAGACATTTTATGACTGGTTTAATTCTCTAAGCTCTGAATTACACCCCCTACTTTCATTTGCATAGACATTCTCCCTCCTTTTATCGTCACAGTATTCTCAAGGATAAAAAATATATTATTACACTCGGGCTACTCATTCGGAAATTAAATTCCAACGAATGCTGAAACTATGCTCTAACCCACAAAGCCCTTAAAATAGTCTTAAAAGAGTAATAAAAACTGTGATGTATGTATATTTAGACAGAGCGAGGAATTCGTAATCTAGGAATTTATAATATTTTAATAGAGAAAACGTGCCTTTCGCATCACACTTTTATAATTAATAGAGTCTGTTAACGCTCTAGCGGGTGCAATTTTTGTTTTATCGTTACCAAACTCGATATTTAAACGTTTTATGCAAAAAGAGAGATCAAGTTCGTTAATGGCTGAAATCAAACCAGTGGGAGGGGGGGGGTCTGTTTGGATTTTCGAAAATTCGAAATATCTCCGTTACCATACGTCGGATCAAAACAGTGTATAGAGCCAATCTATCTTGAATATTAACCGAGATATTTGCATTTTTATTAATTGTGGGAAGATAACGGATGAGTGAGTTTCCCGCCAAAAGCTTGTTCGGCCGTAACTGTTCGGCTCTCAAATGGAGATTTCTCTATTGTATAACTTCACGTGGGAAATCTGCCGCGTGACGGACTTTTTCATAGTACGACTAAGAATTATTTATGTAAACAACTTGACTTTACTGGCTGATGTGGGCCGATGTATGACCCCATGGTTGGTAAAACGTCGACACCCCCACTAGGTTTATTCCACTCATTTTAGGATATCACTCAGAGGCAAGAGCGAGTTAACATGGCCGATTTATAGAGGAAGATAATAAGGCAGGGCACTCCAAAGTTAGTTATGAAATAAACATTTAAAACCTAGTGGAGGTGTTGGCCTTTTTTCTACCATGGATTGTTTATTCATTTATTAAAAATTACAAATAAATAATCCTAATAATTGTATTAAAATGAGATAAAAACATAAAATTTTATGTATTTAGTAACTAATAATTTTATTTTAAAAGTGAAAAAGTGGGTTATATTTTTCCTTCTGTTATAATCGTACAAGTGATTCGGTAAGTTTAGATGTTCTAGTATGCAGTCAGTCAGGAAAGTTTTAATTGTCAGTATTATGACAATTACATATTTCAACTGATTTATAGATCTTCTTGTGATTAAAATATGGTCAAATACAAATGTTTGGTATCTAATAACTACGTAGAAATTTGTAATTTGTTCCCCGCGACCTCTAACCCCCTCAATAGATAGATGTCGATCAAAAGGTAAGGCTCACAACCATATGGTACATCAGTTCGAAATGTCACAATATTCTAAAGCTGGTCGACATTGATTATAATGAATACGTAAGTACATATGCAATGACGTCACGCCGAAACTAATAAAATTCCGTCACGCAGGGGCTGAGTAATCTAAGCAGATTTCCCACTTTCTGGCATAAAACACATGTGATCTCATAACAACACATATTCTCTATTTTCTTGTAAAAACCCAATGGGTTTAAGCCCCCCCCCCCCCCGTTGAGGGTAGAAGGGGGGGGTACTGAAGGAAAAATACAAGAAAGTAGGAATAACTCACTTAAACTCGAAAAAATGTATGGAACAACAATTTTAGAGCATCTGTAGTTTAACCAGATTGGTTCTATAACATTTTTCGATCCGACTCATCATAACAGAGATATTTTGAATATTCGAATCCCAACTCTAAACCCCCACTATTTTGGGTTTATTTCAACCAGTCAAAAATGTGATGTTTAGCGTTGACTGAAAGTGTTCAGTATTGCGTGTGGTATATAAAGATTAAATAAACAATAACGAGTTAAGGACGTAACATATTAAATGATGACGTCATCACACCACACATTTCCATGTATCTAATACAATATGAGTTTAATGAAAACAATATTTAGTATTTACACTTATAATAATTTGGTTTACAACATAACAGCTTATTGTTCATATGACATGAGGAGTGGGGGTTTAAAACTAAAAAATACAAATATCACGGATAATATTCATGATAGAAAAAATATGAATAAGACAACATTTATAAATAAATACATTTTAATAAGATTGGTCACATACCATTTTTTGTTCTTTCGAATTTACTAAATTCCTCTCCTTTAAATCCCCCCCTCCCTCAGCCCTTAAGGAACTTGACCTTTAGTTTTACATAAAACGCTTATATATCGAGTTTGGTGAAGATTAAACAAAAACTGCGACCACTAGTGCAGTAAAGACATATATATATATATATATATATATATATTGAACAGACCTCATTTTCCTCATTTAATAAGTAGGGTCAATGGTTGCTTTTTCGAAAATCGCGTCATGAGTACAACCTCAATAGCTGATTTATCTTAAGGGAAATCTGCTAAAAATTCGTCCATGAAAGGTCCTAACAGATAATTCTGTTTCTAAAAAATCTGAAATTTTTGTGATTGCAATACTTCCTTGTACGAAGTAAAGGAGGTTGTACAGAGTTGTTGATGTTCGGTCTTGATTATAGATCTTCATTAGATACTTGGAACCCTCAAAGTAATAAAGATAATAAAAACATTAATATTAATGAACTAGTAAAATCAATTTTTATGAGTAATTAATTTAGTTATAACTTTTTCTCTGAAATTGAAAAGTTATACAACTTAAAAAGCTATTTTATTGTCAGAATACTTTTTTTTAGTTTTCTTCAGTTTCTTTTTTATCGGCCCTGCGTTATAAGCTAAATGTTATAAAAGAAACGATATAATTTGTATTATAAATAAATTTATTTACACATTAGAACAGTTGCATTTTAGCTTAAAACATTTTCTACAGGTGTCAGTGTATAGCTTATTGTTTAAAGAACTTCTGCTGCTATATAGTTAGTATTTATTAGGACAATACAAAACATCTGTTTCTTCTGATGCCTGGCTCAATGTAGTTTGGAGCGTTTTTCCCTGGATGTGTTATTTTAAACATATTTGCTTGTACATTTATTGTAGAGCGGCATATTTACGTTTGCTGGAGGGAGTGTTGCAGGTGTGTTGGTGGAGGGGGCACTCAAACATTCCGATTATATGTTAGTTTATGTTTGACGGTCGCTCCACTTCACCGTGTGTCCTCCCCACTCGACAGTTCGTTTACCTTCCCTCTGTTGTTTCCATTGTTGACATATTACAGCTGTTTTGTTATGACAGGCCTTCAATTAAGGATAATTGTTGTAGTAAGTAGATACAGCCTCGTGCTAATATAAATATTGACCAAAAATTTTAAAATACTGCACAAATGGTTTCATATTTATATAAAATGTTTTATTCTATTTATATTGATTTGATAGTTCAATTATTTATTGAATTAAGGTTCGAAAACAGGTTGGGTGTCTCCAAAGCTTTTTGCTTTTCCAAAATGCTTCCAGAATATTCGGTATCTCTCGTTTACCATTAGAGAAATATTTACTCAATTCCAATGCAGGTAAACGCAGTTAAAACAAAAGTAGAAATACCTTAAGAATATCAATGAAAATGTAAAATTAAAATAAACCTAAAAAAAAACATTATAGGGATAAGAATAACGATACAAATTCCTCATAGTATATGAAAAGTTAATATACAAAACATTGGGCTAGTTACTTGTTGAGATTCTATTAAAAACCAATAGTCCGGACTAGTATAATTCCAGTATAAAGAAATAATTCACTCTATCTTATTAATTAACTAATAGGTACGACTTTAAAATTTCATATTAATGTCCCAAAAACGTCTTAACTGAAATTTAAATTTTTTAATTTACTATTTAAATATTTCTTTATAAACCTGAGCTTCCACAGAGATAAATGGAAAATACAAATTTCATGGACATGCACATTTTATATCAATAGTGTTCGAGTCGTCTAGGGTCAACAAAATAAAGTTCAAAATTTCCTCACTAAAGTTTTACATGTTAGTTAACATGTATCCGAATTGCACCTATAATTGGGTGTATTGCATACTTTAAAAGATATTTTGTACTAATTATTATATGCATCTTAGAGACAAAAAAAGTTCCACTGAGAAGTCTATTATAAAGTTACAAGCTTAAAAAAAATAAATAAATTGAATTCCGATAGGCATCAAATTTATGATGATATGGAAAAAAAATCCTCATTTTTCTGAAATCTTGTAGAGTTTTGTTCTTGGTGTTGAACATCGTTCACATAGGAACATTCTCACTCAAATATATTTCGTTTTCTTGTAGTTTTATTTTCTATTTTCATAAAGTTAATCTTGTATGTTATATTCCACGTTTATTATAAAAAATGAAGACGACTCCTAGGTTTCTCAAGATGAAGTAAAAAGTTCCACCACACAGGGGCTGCGAATACTAATCAGATTTCGTACGTGCTGTACACGGTAGGAATTTGGTTCCACCTATTCTCCATTTTTTCTGTTATTAGAACTCTATGATAACAAGACTTGACTTTTAATCTGGGAATGACATGTTTAGTGGCGCAGGTGCTAGAAATAAGTATTTTATTAGCAAAAGTGAGGGTTTACAGAAACCTGACATACAAATAATCCAAATATATCAGTTAGTAAAGGGGGGGGATTTAAAGAAACTTAAAAATAAAAAAATGCATTAAATATAATTTAATCTTAGAGTTAGTAAAAAAATTATAGAGCAACAATTGTAGAAAATAAATTTGTTATAACACTTTTTTACGTAACATTTTTCGATCCGAAAAAATATTTTGAATTTTTTATTTTACCCCCTTTGTAACCCCTCTCCTTCTTGCCCAATGTAAACAATACTTCTCATTGAAAATTAAAGTAAGGCGTTTTGTGATATACAGGCTTATGAGATGATAGAAATGAGTAGGAGTGGGGGTATACCAAAGAGTGAAAATGGAAATGGTTAGTTAATATTAGGGTTAGTGAAAAAAAGTTGTTACCAACAATTTTTGGATATTCTTTTTGCAATAAGATTTGGTGGATGTAATTTTTTCATTAGACTTATAATAATGGGTGAATTTTGAATTTTCGTTTTCCCTTCCAACTAACTCCACCTCCCTGATAACGAACTTGATTTTCTTTTTAATTAAGACGTTTAAATATTGCGTTTTGTTACGATTAAACAAAAATTGCGCTATGGTTAATCAGGTAATTTAAATTACGATCTACCATGGTATCGCGTTATTTTATTTAATTAAAATAGAATATATGCTTATTCTCCTGAGATGAGCTACGTTGTAGGCAATTGTATAAATGAAAATTGAGTTGAGTCTTTGATCTGGATCAATGAAACTTTTAGTTGGCTCAAACGTAAACCTGATACTTCATACTTCTCCACTCTATCCCTCTATCATCTAGGTATAGTAAAATGAATTGATATTTGACTAAACAAATTGTGAAATCACATTTAAAACTGACTGGACTAAAACGTAGTTCAGGCAAATTCTAACAGACTGTCGAGAAGTATGCAACTCATGCACAGATAGTGTCACATATACCTAAGTTAAAGTGGACTTAGAATTATTAAAAAGCACCAAAACTCTTGATGTAGGACATAGTTGTAGTATACAAACCTTTGGGTAGAGGACAACAAACCACATATGACCTATACTTCCGACGCACAGATATTGATATTTTATTTATGTTTATTCGTTTAATCCTGTCAGACTTCGATATAAGTAATTTTTCTTTAGTCTCGTAGTGAGAGACAGTTCTTGATACTTTGTTATTCGTGCATTTTGTAGAAATATTCTGGGATTTGAGGTGTTTCAGCTTTTGTCAACAGACATTGATGATAGAACTTGCGAATTTGAAAGTGTACTTTGCAGAATAAATATTTGTTAAGAACAATGTTATGTTGTTTTATCGGTCTTGATCAGCTTTTTAGCCTTCTTTCAGAAATATATAGTAGTAATTTCTATTTTCTTACTGATGAAAAAAAAATAATTCATTTTATCTATGCTATTATAAAGCAATATAAAATTATTGAAAAGCAATTGATTGATTATAAATAAATATATATATATATATACTGCAAAAAATATAGTTTGCAGTAAATCAAGTAAAGGGTTGGAACCGCCAGTATAGATGATACTGTAGTCATATCTGTCGGTGCATACCGTCGTCCCTGGCTGATGGTCGAGTACAGCTGGCAAGCACTTGTTGGCACCATCTTCAAGCCATCTACAGTTGTACTGCATATAGTTTGCAGTATTCATAATACGAAAGTGACTCACTGGTGTGAAAATTGTAATGAGTTCATTTGCCCTGACTGTGTTGAAGTAATTCATTTTCATATTACTACATGTTTACTTGTTCCTAATACTTTTTTGTATACTATATTTTTCGCGTATCATTTATTCATATGGGAATATTGTTTCAACTATTGACCTTAAGTGTGCTGGTTTTATTGAATACTGTGCATTTTATGGAAATGGTTTATCCGAACAGTAGAATCGATAGATATTTGATGACATTTTTCGACAATCCCAAGCATTTCCCGTTGAGCCAACACCAGGCAGAGGGAGCTATTGATGTTTATCTGACAAGTTTCTACGAAAATCCCTGGTCTGTCACTATTTTCCCAGAAAGTTTCTATCATCTGAATCATAAACATCTTTGAAGTGAATGAACAGAGCGTGCTCATCTTGCTCTACCTCCCACCATCTTCCCAAGTATCTGTTTGAGGGTAAATATCTGATCTTGCTCTTCTAAGCCCTTCCTGATAATCCCCTAGGGCCCTCTCGTAGTACGCGTTCATTCTACCAAGCTTTATGTACGTCAAGCTTTTCCACGCCACTGGGAGCAGAGAGATTCCTCTGTAGTTTATACACTCATTAGTGGGGACTTTCTTCGGGTGCAAATAACAAAAATTATTCTAAATATCTAAATATTATTAAAAAAAAAATTAAAAAAAAATTGATGTGTGCCTCATTAATAATAAGAAATGTAATATAACCACCCCCCTCCTCCTGTTCTGCTTTAAAAATATTAGTATAGCCTAAATCCATAGGTGGGTTGCTGGCAATACTCATGCATAGTTTCATCAAATTTGATTCAGTCGTTTAGGTGCAAAATGGTAACAAACAAATAAAGTTACAGAGCCTAAAATTGTTACCGAATTAATTCCATGTAGTATGAAAAATTATCATGAATTTTGAGATAAAAAAAAATCAAAGTACAGACCGAGATCACAATTTTAAATGTATGTGTGATTTAGATTTATTTAACTAGAAATACTTCAAGTTTTCTGCAAGTCCTATAAAATACTTAAAATAAAATAATTTAAGGTCTTTAAATCAGTAAATGAAATATAACCAATACTTAATCTATGTTTAAGAAATATGATACTCTGTACTACATAAACCTCTCGGTGGAGACCGTCGTCACTGGTTGATAGTTGAGTACCGCTGGCAAGCGCTTTCGATGCGATGGCATCATCTTCAAGCCTGTCAATAGTTGTACTGAGTTGGTTGTCCGTCAGTCAGTGGATTTTATGCTCTGTTCACCGTATTAGTTGTTTACGTTTAGTCCAGATCTGTTTACTTACCACTATGATCTGTCAAACGAGGGGTGATTATGTTCAGGTAAATTGTTTTCGTGTGGTCCAACTCAGTACAACTATTGACAGGCTTGAAGATGATGCCATCGCATCGAAAGCGCTTGCCAGCGGTACTCAACCATCAGCCAGTGACGACGGTCTCCACCGAGAGGTATGACAATGATATATTCTGTTATGTTTCAGTTATTGTTTTTCTTTCCGGTGAGCCGTGGGGTGACCTGTTTGTTTACATTTGTGACGCTTCCCACCGGGATGGGAAAGATTTCTTATTATCGTTTGTATTTATTCACGGTGGTGTTTTTAGCAGTATGTAAGTTTATCTATTATGTATTAAACTTCACGAGGGAAATCTGTTTGGTTTACGCAGCCACTGCGTGACGGATTACTTCAAACTGCGTAGCGCCATTTAAAAAAAAAAAACGGTGAGACATCTTCCACATCACAAGTACAGTGCCAATTTTAGGTCAGTATTGGGTGACAAAGCTAATAGTGTGTTTTACTGATGGCTCAAAGACAGTAAATGGTACAGGCTATGCTGCGGTAGTTGGTCCCAATGATTACCAACTAAAATTGACGCCTGTATCTAGCTCTTATACAGCTGAGCTTCAAGCTATCCTATTAGCCTTGTCAAAAGTCCAAAGCTGCCAAAATGAAATAGTACTGTGCACAGATTCATTAAGCTCACTACATACACTCAACAACATTTACTCGACAAATCCTTTGGCAATCAAAATTTTTGAACAATTTCACCGTCTAAACTCTAGTAACATACACATTAGTCTTTCATGGTTACCTGGACATACAAACATTGAGGAAGGTGCAGACATCGACAGATTAGCCAAGTGTACTGTAGACAAACCAGACATTGACATAAACTGTACAGACCACCAAAACGTATTAGCCGAATGCACTAAGTCACTACAACAGCAGTGACAGCAATCTTAGGATAACACAAACGACAATAACCTAAGACAAATAAAACAAACGGTTAAAGAATGGCCATCAAGCAACAGGAGCACACGAAGAGAGGAAGTTGTGCTGACCAGACTTCGCATAGGCCATTCCTCGCTGACCCACGGACACTTAATGACAAATACTTGTTGACATTGTAACGAAACTTTAACTGTACAACACATATTGACTGACTCTCGACGAAGAGAAAATTTAGACATTCCACATGACTTACAGGATCTTTTGACTGATAAGAATATTTTCATAGACTCAATAATTAATCATCTAAAAGACATTAATGTACGTATACAACACACTACTGTCTACAATTTCTACACACTACTCTTCACTTCTTTCCTACATTAGCAGGGTGTATACACTTTAATTTTATTTATTATTATTATTTTTTTGGTATCCCTTTTCCTTCCCCCCTTTTTTTAATTATTCATTTTTCTTGGTTTTCCCTTTTCCTTATTTTTTTATTTATTCATTTCTTTGTTTTTCTCTTTTCTTTATTTTATTATTATTATTTCTTTCCCCCGTCGATACTTACATTTTCATTTATATTATTTTAACCACCCTGATGTTTCCATATACAATATTGTTTGTTTCATATAACACTGGTATCCCAATGAACCGTATTAAAAACCACCATAGTTCACATCTTTTCCGTTTCTTTCTATATTTGTTTTACTATTCGCTTTAGGTGCACAATTGGATTATGAGTAAATCGCCGGTGTTTCGGAACTTATTTAATTAAATAAATAAATCAAACCTTTTCATTAATACGTGACGTTTTTAGAATAAAGATTTGTGGTTTTTACGCCTAAAGGATACATCAATTCGAAAAATTCACCGACATAAACTCATTTTAGAATTTAATTCTCTACAAGAAACTGCCATAAAAAGTATGGCATTCCATTGAAAATTCCTAAGTTACGGTCGCTGGACAAGAACTAGGAGAAGTTGACGAGGTTAAATATGGACTGAAAAGATTCTTCAGGGGTCACCAAGGGGACACACCAAGCCTCAGCTTTTAGCAGATTTCCCTCAAGGGAAATCAGCTATTGAGGTCGTACTCATGACGCGATTTTCGAAAACTTTCTTCAAATGTCCATCGATCCTACCCAAGAGATAACGAAACTGAGGTCCGTTCAAAATTATATATATATATATATATATATATATATATATATAAATGTATATGTTTGTTAAAGCTCTTGGGGTCGCAATTTTTGTTTGATCGTTACCAAACTCGATATTTAAACGTTTTATGTAAAACTAAAGATCATGTTCGTTAACGGCTGAAATCCGACCAGTGTTAGGGGGGGGGGGTTTAAAGGGGGGGAATTTCGAAAAATCTTAATATCTCCGTTATTATTCGTCGGATCTTAATATTGGATAGAGTCATTCTTATTGCAAATGTAATGTAAATTCACCTACATTAAGTAATGTTGATACGTACATTTTTTCACTATGTTGATTATTAACGAAGATGTTCGAAATTCTTCAGTTTTCGGGCTTTGGTAAACGCCCACTCCTACATATTAACAATAAGCTGTTATTTTATGAAGCATTTTATTTGAAGCCTAAAGTTCAAATATTGCTCGCATTGAATTTTTACGTTTTGAGATAAATGCAAATATGTGACGTACGTGGGAAATCTGCTTAGTTAACCCAGCCCCTGCGTGATAGACTATTTTCCTATTTCCCTAGTATTAGTAGCCCAGTAAGAAAGAGGTCTTCTTTCTTCGTCGTCGTTATTTTGAGTTATGACCCAGGGCGGAATGTTCCGTGTAATCGATAATATATGACCGACGATAAACCACACAGACGTTACGTACGATGCGAGTTAAATTTCGCTCGGTTTCCTTACGACTCGACACATTTAGGTACGTGTGGGGAGGGGACGGCGATGGATTAGTCTGTAACGTTAGGGTATTGTGGACGGAGGATGTGACCTCGGCCCCAGCACGTCCTGCTTATTGTGTACACATGTGACTAGGTATGGCCGGCCCACTATCCACATCTCCTCATACATCAATCCCTCTATGTACATGTATGCATTATCCATACCCTTAGCACATACACACTCTACAAATCCACTTACGGTCTCCTCATCGTGGCTCCACTCAGTGATATTCATAGATTCATGGAGCTCTATATCATATGTTAAAAAAAAAAAAAGTTCGTCACGCAGGGGCTGCGTAAACTGAGCAGATTTCCAACTTCCTGATATGACACACTAGTGATTTCATCTCACCATATATCCTCTAAGTGTTGAAGTGGCTGTTTCCTAAGACCTTAAAACAAGAAAATACGAAAAACCCGCTGAATATTTGAGTTAAGAAAAAAATGCACAGAACAACAATTGTAGAACATTGATCTTTTAAGAAGATTGGTTCTCTAACATTTTTCGATTTCTGGAATATGCTGTATGGTAGAGGAACCAATTGATCAGGATAAAAAAAAAGGCCTTGTCCTCTACTAGTGTTTTTAATTTTATGCAAAGTGCTCTTTCAGAGTCAGCATAGACAACAACCGCCGGGCGACTGCATAAAAAAAAACAACATAGAATATTACATTTTCAACAAAATTTGTTTCTTACGTTCTTTTGATCCAGCAAATAATAACAGGGCTCGCCTGCCGATTGTTATACAGGCTACACTGCTATAATCTGCAGGCACTGACGATGGAGTGCTGACTCTGAAAGTGCTCTTTGCATAAAATTAAAAACAATAGTAGACGACAAGGCCTTATTATTGATCCTGATTTTTCTATCCGACACGCTATAGTGGAGATATATCGAATTTTTATATTCCTCCGCTATTCCTGGTCCGATTTCAGCCAATAGCAAACATGACCTTTAGTGCGATCGAGTATGATATAGATCAAATAATAGGTTGGAGTCAATAATGTAAATGTTAATTCATAACATTACAACAAATATAGCAAAGGTACGTAGAAAATGATATTTATTATTATTATTTATTTTATTTTTATTAACGTCCACTTTTTGAAACTAAGGCTAATTTGGACGGGGTATCTACAGATTACCACCCTTTTCTAGCCAGGGTGGCACTCAGGATTTTATTTAATGAATTCCGTCACTAAATAAATTCAATTGTCCAGGCGGGAATCGAACTCGTCACTCTAGGTTTACCATGTGAGATTAAAGGCAACGCTTTAACTCACATGGCTAACCTGAGCCCCATTATTTATTAACTTCCACTGTTTGCAACTATGAAAAATGATATTGGATGTTTACACATTAGGATGTGTAAGAAGGTGGGTTTATTGAATACTGAAAACTAACAAAATATAAGTTAGCTAGGTTAATATTCGAAATAGAGAATAAACTAGTGTTGAAAATTAAATTTTCGACAAAATTTGAACCTAACCTTTATATATATTTATACACTCATATAGCATTTGAGGAAATTCTTGAAAGCTCGTCATGAGTATAACCTCTATTTGATTTCCCGTAAGGGGATCTGCTAAAAAAATAATAAGATACGACGACATTTATTATTTAGCTTACAGGAAGAAACGTTTCTAGTTCTCAGGATTCAAATCCAAGGGTTCCAATATGAGATACAACAGTAACACTCTTGTGTACTTCCCTTTTCAAAATCAACTTGATTATGATAATACTATAATGTGTATGAGAGAATAGTTTTATTTTTTTTTATTATTTTTTTTTTTTGCATTTTAGTAAAAATGCATGAATATAGCGAAACCTCTATAAAGTCATAGTAAGTTGTGGCAATATTCATGAATTGAAACACAATTTTCTAAGGACATAGAGATTTTTATTTCATATGGACAAATACGAGTAATGTAGCTGGTATATACGTGTGGCTTATATCAATTGACACTGGTAATTTTCGTTTGATTGTTAACAAACTCGATATTTAAGCATTTCTTATTAAATGAAAGATGTAGTTACTTAATGGCTCATATTGGATCAATCTGAGTGAGGGGGGAACTTAAAAATCCCGTATATCTCTGTTATTATTGGTTGGATCAAAAGAATGTAAGAAACAAATTTTGTTGAAAATGTAATATTCTATATCTTTTTTTTTTTGGGGGGGGGGGTTCAAGTTAGCTATGTGCGTTAAGGAGGTGGTCCTGATCTTTCTTCGTAGACCTAAAGTCATGAGTTCGATTTTCGCCTGGGTAATAGAAATTTATTTAGTGACGAACTCATCCACAAATCCTTAGTCCCACCCTGGCTAGAAAATAATGGTAACCTTTAGATAACCCCACCCAATTAGTCATAGTGGCAAAAAAGTGGACTTTAATAAATAATAATAAAAATAGTTTACTCTAAAGGGAAATAAGCTTTAGAGGTTGTATACATTACTCGATTAACTAAACATTTCCTTAAAACATCCAATTCAGGAGATGACAAAGGTTTCCAAGACAATACAATATACAACAGTGACACGCTTTTGAACTTCCCACTTCAAAATAAACTTGACTAAGATAATACTATAATTTGAATAGGTCAATTATTTTTTAAAATTTTAGTTAAATCCATCAATATTAAAAAAAAATCTTTACAATCATAATTCATCAAGGTCAAATTCCGGAGTGGATTTAAGGTATTTGATACCACTCCTCTCTTCTTGTACCGGGTGGCTTTTAAAGTTTATAGAGAAAAAAAAATAAAATATTGCAAATTCTTCCGTATCTAACAGAAATATTGGCCTAGAACCATTTATTTAATTTAATAGTAATAGAAGCAGGTCATGTGGAACCCTCATAAAATTTGTTAATACTAAATCTATACGTCTGAAATTCTCAAGTTCTGAAAGCAACTTTCTTAGGTATCCGTTACTCGAAGATGATTCATGAAAGTCGTCGTTGTTTTAACAAATCAGTATTGATTTTGAGAAAATAGACCAAGAAGGAACTAAAGCGAATGTGTCTATTAATATTGTAAAGTTTAATAAAAGTATAGAAGGAGAAGGAGCTCTAATTGCTAGGTGGGTTTTATATATATATTGTGTCAAAGCCCATTTGTCAAATCTGTAAAGGCATTAAAACCCTTCTAGGTAGTAGAGCGTTAAGGGTTGATCCCTACCTTGAGACATATGAGCGGTGGAGGGGGTGAAGTCACGGACTTAGAAGAAGACGTATCGCTTCCTCCCTTCGATTAATTGAATGAAGTATAGCAGGAATAAGGGCTGCTAGTCAATACCACCCCTCACCATACCACCCCTACCATACCACCCTCATACCATATAATACCATACACCTCTCTCTCTCTCTCTCTCTGCCTTACCACCCTCGAGATTAATGGTCTCAGTTCAAATCATTTTATACCTCAATAATAAATCAGCCTTTCCCCGCTATTTATTTATTTATCCGTCCTAATGACTTTTTGCATTAATGTCCACTGGGTGCGTTATGGTCTTTTGGGTCTGGGAACGTCGTTTTTACGACCAGAAATGAATTTAGCCTACATTAAAATATTCATAAACCAAATTTTTCTGCCTGTTGGAAAATGAGTATAAAACTTGAGTGCTAAGCTGCTTGAGTGCAATATGTCAAGACATTTCTGATGGATTACAATGCATCGTGCAAGATGGATTTACGGAAGTGGACTCATCTGAAACCTTCGGAAACAACATGACCAGCATTATGAAAAAACAGTTTTAAAGCCAAACAGTCAACTGACTTTTTACTATGTAGTAGGAAACTGAGATATAATTAACAGAGATGTCTAATATTTTTCGATCTGAGAAAAAAAATAAAAAAATGAAGATTTTGATCGGCAACAGACAAATATATATATATATATATATATATATATATATATATATATATATATATATATATATAGTTTTCAACGGACCTCATTTTCGTCAACTCCAAGGTAGGATCGAAGGACATTTAGAGAAAAATTTCAAAAATCGCGTCATGAGCTCAACCTCAATGAAAAAGGCTCTACTTTACTAATCTTTATCTTTCATTGGAAGGAAGAACATTGAAACTATGATTTTTAAGCGGATGTTCAGTGATCGCAACCCAGCGCGTCTTTACTTATCACTTTAATTCTGCTCCGTTGCTAGTTCAACAATTGATTTCCAGTCAGGGACAGGGGCAACTCTGACTGGAAATCAATTGTTACGTGGGCCACTACGTTCAGACGTATTGCAAGTGCGACAAGACGAAGAACTGGAGTCCCTTGGCTTGTTAGAACACCAGAGAACATTGAGGCAGTGAGAGGTTCAATGTTGCGACCACCACGATTTTCTGGGCGCAAACATACGTCTGCCCTTGGACTTTCCAAGCGTTCTGTGAGGAGAAATCTTCATGATGATCTTCATTTCATCCGTACAAGATGGTGACTTTACAGGTACTTCCTGAACGTGACTTCAATTCTCGGAGAACACTTGTGAGGTTAATATACAAGTCGTTCCACAGAACGCTATTTTTTAGCAGATATCCGTTAAGGGACATCAGCTATTGAGGTAGTACTCGTGACGCGATTTTCAAAACATTTCTTCAAATTTCCATCGATCCTACCCAGGAGATGACGAAAATGTGGTCCGTTCAAGATTATATATACATATATATTTGTCTGTTATCGTCTAGCGTTCTTTTTGTTTGATCGTTACCAAACTCGATATGTAAACGCTTTATGTAATAAGACAGATTAAGTTCGTTAATGGTTGAAATCGGACCAGTGGGAGGGGGGTTTAGAGGGGGGGGGGTTTAGAAAATTCGAAATATCTGCGTTACTATACGTCGGATCAAAAAATTGCATAAAGTCAATCTTATTGTAAATTAAATTTACTATAAATATTGTTATTTACATTTATCCTCTATCTTGAATATTAACCGAGATATTTGCTTTTCAGTTTTCAGCCTTCAGCAAACCCCCACTTCTACTTATGTTACATAAACAATACTCTGTTATATAATAAACCACATTATTCGAAGCTCAAATACCATAAATTGTTTTCAAAAGACATTTATTATATGAGATAAATGCAAAAATGTTATTGTGAAACCCCTAGTTCTTGGACTACTAAAATTTGATTGATCAAGATAAAAGTTATTCTGATCCATTATAATTTACAGTATTAGATATTGTAAATAGTTTTCAATATAATTAATATGTTATATTCTGATATATTTCCGTAATTGTTTTTCTTTCATGTGAGAAGTTGGCACACCTGTTTGTTTACGATTCAGGTGCTTCGCGTATGGAGGGTTCATACTATCGTTTGTATTTATTCACTTGATGTTTACGGTGCTATTGTGCTACCAGTATGTAGATTTATCTATAGTTAAACATCACGAAGGAAATCTGCTTAGTTTACGCAGCCCCTGCGTGATGGACTTTATTTTTTTAGTGATGCTCATTTCCATTTGTCTGGATCCATCAACAAACAAAACATACGCTACTGGGCTGACACCAATCCTCGAGAATCGCAAAGGCCTTCGCATTCGCCTAAAGTGATGTGTGGTGTGCAATGTAGAATTATTGGTTACTGCTTCTTTATGGAAAATGAAGTCACAGTGGCAGTGAATTCGGACCGGAACGTGAACATGTCAGAGGATTTTATCGTCTCGACTAGATGAGCTGGATTTTGTGGATACTTGGTTCCAACACACACTTCAAGAGCACCGGTTGCGGTTTTGAGAGAACACTTTCCACTGCGCCCTATTGCAATAAGGGGCGTTTGAAGTGGCCGACCCGCCCGCTCTCCCAATATGACGCCTAGTGATTTTTTTAATTTTTTATGAAATCCCTATATCTGTTTCTTGATATCCCTTGTTTATGTGATTATGTTCAAGGACCCTATAAGATTTACCTAAATCCAAGGAGAAATTGCCAACATAACAAAAAGCTATTCTGGCGCGAGTCGCGACTAATGCTAGAAATCGGTTTATTCAGTGTATAGAGAATAGATGTCCGCTCCTTCCTGATTTGATGTTCAAAACTAACTAAAATAAAATTTCTTGTATGTACCTATATTGTAAAAAACAATTACAAATTTTCCGATTCATACAATGGGTATCAATAAGTTTTGGAAAGAAGGAAGTTATGCTGCCGCGACGATCCCCTTAGAAGGGAGGCTGTCACTTAATGGCAAGTTAAGACGAGTAATAAATAAAGAATATTGTTATCATAGTTGTACTAATACTTTGTAATCAAAATTTTTTCTATAAATTAATATCACTTCATGAATGTTGCTGCTCTTCCCCCATAACAAAACTGCTCTGAAGAAGGGAACCAACGGTTGCCCGAAACTGTTAGCAAATAAAAAATTCTCTAAAAGAAGAATTTAGAAAACTTTATTAGCCGAAACCTAACTATCACCTACTGCTTTGATGTTACATTAACTACTTGGTAATTCAATTATGTATTTATATTTGTATTGTTAATGTTTTTTATTAAGTCTTTATTTTGTTAAGCATTACTAACTCTAACTGGGCCAAACCTTGTTTCAGGTAACAGTCAAAGGACTATTAATATAACAATACTAGCGGACCCGACAGACGTTGTTCTGTATGACATTTCAAGCGATTGGGACATTAAATTTAATAATATTATTTTTAAAACAAAAGCTACTTTTAATAACACAGAACACAACTTTTGTTATGTGCAAGTTTGCCTAAAAACCAATAGAAAATGAAATATCGCGAATTTTTTATTCAGGCCTCCCCCATTCCCGTTCGAACCTAAAAAAATGTAATATACGTCGTAATCATTGAAGAATTAAGGCTAATTCACATGCCGAGTTTTGTTAAGTTTGGTTCGGTTTAATATGCTGTTATATTAACAGTCTCGTGACATTAACAGCTGGGTCACAACTGTCGTGAACGGAAAAACGAAGAAAAGTGTAAATTTGTTTATTGATATTTTAGACCATTTGGCCATGTGTTCAAAGCGATCAATTGAATTAAAGTTCATTATTTCCGGGGATGTGAATGTTATAATAGAAAACACAATTAGCTGCATTATAATGGCGTATGGTACTATAATATGAAAGCAATCATGGAATGACCCAGAAATAGAGCCACTCTTAACCAAGTAAAAAAAAAAATGAAATTATTGAAGTATTCTGAAAATAGATATTTTAGTGAGCTTAAAATAGCATTGAATGACTGCATTATTACTGATGGATTCGATAGGCCAATTAGTCTAAAAATATTTTAAAATGTAATACTTCACTTTTAATGGAGTGCAAATGGCTTTACATTCTATTCAATGAAAAGAGAATCTAGATATAAAATATTCCATATGTTACATAATTATTTAAAGAATTTCTAACGAAATCTTTCCTCTCTTCTTAGTGTATTCCTCTTTTTTTTCTTCACGATTTAATTAGAACGTAAGTGTTCATTAGAATGTCGTTGTTTTCAGTTAAAACCTGACCGAGGTGGGGCTTATAGGGGGAGAAATTCAATAATTCAAAATATGTCTGTTACTATGTGACAGATTAAAAAAATGTACTTATCCAATCCTGCTGCACGATATACGTTTTTCTCTATTATGAATATTAATTTAAATTTTTGCATTTTATTATTTTCAGTCTTTAGTAAACCCCCCACCCTTTGGTCATCGCAAATTAGCGATCTCAAGCTTAAAAACCACCTGATGAAAACCGATAGCAATTGAAACTTCGCATTGAGAGAGGATGGCGGCCGCTGGTGCAGACAGCTGTAAAAATGAAATATTGGCGATGTAGTTTAAAGAATAGAATTTCCTCTCTTCATAGATATTCGGTGTAAGAACATTGCTAGCTAGGAATTGTAGCTAGAAAGTAGGCAAAAAATAGCTCCAGCTATTAAATCTAGAAGAAGGATTTGTCCAGAATGGATTTTTCGGCTCTCGTTGGGAAGTCTTGTAGATTCCAGTAGCCGATCCTTGTAGATTCCAGTAGCCGATCCTTGTAGATTCCAGTAGCCGATCCTTGTAGATTCCAGTAGCCGATCCTTGTAGATTCCAGTAGCCGATGCTTGTAGATTCCAGTAGCCGATCCTTGTAGATTCCAGTAGCCGATCCTTGTAGATTCCAGTAGCCGATCCTTGTAGATTCCAGTAGCCGATCCTTGTAGATTCCAGTAGCCGATCCTTGTAGATTCCAGTAGCCGATCCTTGTAGATTCCAGTAGCCGATCCTTGTAGATTCCAGTAGCCGATGCTTGTAGATTCCAGTAGCCGATCCTTGTAGATTCCAGTAGCCGATCCTTGTAGATTCCAGTAGCCAATCCTTGTGGAGTCATGAGCTTACCAGGAGGCTAACTGTTGCTGTTAATTGATTTATTATTCCTCATCTATAATTCCTGATGCTCTAAAGATGTAAAAAATATATCATAAATTCCATTATTTAGATTAGACATATTTGAAAAAAGAACATTTTGGGCCACAGAAATTGCCCTTCATTAGATACAAAATAGTATAGCCTGGGCTAAATAAATTGTGCACCACAATCAAATATGACAGACTTATGCATGTATAACTGACTATAGCCTTAAAAAGCCGCAATTAAGAAAATTAGTTAATAGCGGACAAATATTAGTAGAATAATTAGGAGTCTGGCGTTTGATTCCCACCTGGGCAGGAGGAATGTAGTTATTGACGAAATCATTCATCCTTTTATTCGCCCTCGATAGAAACGTCCGCTACGCAGGGGCTGTGTTGACTGAACAGATTTCTCAAGTGCATTACGTATTTGCATTTATCTCAAAACGAAAAGTTCGATGAGAACGGTATATGGTACTTAAAATTTTAAAAAAGTGATTCATAATATAACAGCTTATTAGCAGATTTCCCTTAAGGGAAGTCAGCTATTGAGGTTGTACTCATGACGGAATTTTTGAAATTTTTCTTCAAATGTCCATCGATCCTGTCCAGGAAATAACGAAACTGAGGTCCGTTCAAAATTTTATATATATATATATATATATATATATATATATATATATATATATATATATATATATGTGTTTATTGACGCACTAGAGGTCGCAATTTTTGTCTGATCGTTACCAAACTCGATATATAAACGTTTTATGTAAAACTAAAGATCATGTTCATTAACGGCTAAAATCGGACCAGGGTTAGGGCGGGAATTTCGAAAATTCTTAATATCTCCGTTATTATGCGTCGGATCTTAAGATTGGAGAGAGTTAGTCTTATTGCAAAATGAATGAAAATGAGGTCCGTTCAAAACTGTATATATATATATATATATATATATATATATATATATATATATATATATATATATATATATTGATATATCTATATATATATCTATATATTTGTCTGTTACCGCTGAAATCAGACCACGGGGAGGGGGGTGTAAAGGGGAGGATTTTCGAAAATTCGAAATATCTCAGTTACTATTCGTCGGATCAAAAATTTGTACAGACTCAATCTTATTACAAATTAAATTTACTATAAATATTGTTATATACATTTATTCTCTATCTTGAATATTAACCGAGATATTTGCATTTTTATTATATCCTAGGCGGCTAACGGACGAAGTGTCTTTCCCGCCAAAAGCTAGTTCGGCCGTTTCATTAACTGCTCTGCTCTCGTGAAATTTCTCTATTGTAAAACTTCACGTGGGAAATCTGCTTAGTTTACGCAGCCCCTGCGTGACGGACTTTTTTTAATATGACATGAGTGGTAGTGGGGGTTTACTAGGGGCCGAATACAAAAAAAAAAATGCAAATATCTCGGTTAACATTCAACTTAACATTTGCAATTAGACTGATTCTATACAATTTTTTGATCCGACGCATAACAACGGAGATATTTTGAATTTTCTAAATTTCCCCTATAAACCCCCCTCCCTGAGGTCCGATTTCTACCGGTAGCATCGACGGACATTTGACGAAATTTTTCGAAAATCGCGACATAAGACGACTTCAATAGCTGATTTCCCTTAAGTGAAATCTGCTAAAATGGAGGCAACCCAGCAGGCAGTTGATAGGCCCTTCCAGTTAGCTGCGGGACGCACTTCGGATTCAAGGCCGTGTAACTCGACTTGATAAAATATAATGAATCTAGTCTTAACAGTGGAAACAGTAACTTCGATTTAAAACGTCCGTCACGCAGGGGCTGCGTTAACTAAGCTCATTTTCAGCGTGTGCCACGTATTTGCATTTATCTCAAAACTTAAAAGTTCAATGAGAACAATATTTGGTATTTAAGCTTCATATAAAGTGCTTCATAACGTAATAGAATATTGTTATTATGAGATGAGTAGGAGTGGGGCTTTACAAAAGACCGAAAACTAAAAAAATGCAAATATCTCTGTTAATAATCAAGATAGTGAAAAAATGTACATAACTACATTTATAGAAAATAACATTTTCAACAAGATAGGTTCTATACAATTTTTCGATTTGACGCATAATAACGCAGATATTAAGAATGGTCGAAATTCTCCCCCTCTAAACCACCCCTCCCCCCCCTAGTCCGATTTCAGCTGTTACCGAACTTGATCTTTCTTTTTGTATAAAACGATTATATGTCAAGATTGGTAACGATAAGACAAAAATTGCGACCGTTTGAGCGGTAATAGGCAAGTATATATATACAGTTTTGAACGGACCTCTTTTTTGTCATCTCCTGGGTACGATCGATGGACATTTTAAGATTAATTTTGAAAATCGCGTCATGAGTACGACCTCAATAGCTGATTTCCCTTAAGAGAAATCTGCTAAAAGGGTATTTGTTCATTCATGAAACATGTCTTCCTTTACATTAACGGACTTTTAAAAATTTGAAGTAATGGGATTATATAATTTATGCATCCCAATTATTATCTAATTCATGATCGCCTTATTAGGATGGACCAGTACACTTGCTCAGTATATAATTACTTATACCACCGGTCGTGTTAGTCGCTCACAACAGTTGGCAACCCATCTAAGAATACCACAGGGTGTATGGAAACTACTCTAAAAACGTCAAGACTTTTTTTACGACAGTATAGACAATGAAAATTATTAGGCGGCTTTACCCATTTGAGTTGGGGAGAAACCATATTATTCAGAATGGGGTTCATTGAATAAATTTTGATTCTTACATTGTGTTTACATATGAAAAATATAAAATAAATTCGATAACTAAGACGAATAAAATCATGTAATTAAGTAACAATTTTTTACTATGAAATTGTCCATTGAATTATTTTTAAAAATGATTATTACTGACTATATTTTTTACCATAAAATAAATTTCATTTTTTCAAATAGTTGCTTCCATTTCATTACCTGAGCACCCAAATTTCATTTTAAAGATAATATTCAAGTATTTAATTATTTTACTCATATAGTAATAAAATCAATGGATAATTTCATCGAAACCAACATTCAGCATAGACAACCCTTAAGTCTCTAAAGTTACCTTTTGGCAACACTGAAAAAAACGGTAACCAAAAATTTGGAAACTCAAGTCACTTGTTCACCTCAATCCGTTTTGCTATTAGTCATTATCTATACTATTGAGAATTTCGATTCTTTCATAGATATAGCAAGTGCTTGCAAAGTGAAAAATATAAACGGAGATCAAAATATATATCGAGTTAATTTAGCTCATAAAGAAATTTAACTTTTTTCACTGTTATGTTCGAAATAACTATTCTGGATGTACACACGGCCTGTTTTCCTCTACAATGCGTTGACATATACTTTTTTGTCGAGGTAATAAACAATAATTAAAAACCTTTTAAATTAAATTTCGCCTCTCAAAAAAATTTAAAATTATTTATAATGACAAATATAAAATCATGTTTTTATTAAAACCTATACTTTCTTCATGAATTCCAGAAAAGCAGTAGCCTAGAGTTACCATATGGAAATATAAGATTTCTACTTGTCACATATAGCATTTTTATTTCATTTTAACACACTTATTTACACCCAAACAGGTGCAAAAATATTAAAAGAAATAAGTAATGAGAAAATTTGAATGTTAATATTCGACCACTAAAGAGTTAACTTATTCAATATAATTGAGAAGAGCATGCGACCCTGGCTGTTGAGGCAAAAAGAAATTTGTTTACGTCCCATTCGATATTGATTGCAATTATGACCTGATATAGCAGAAATCATAATAAATCGATAATTAATAATTACTTATAATTTACATTTATAAATAAATACAATGTACCCTTGACCGTTGATGATTATTATTTGGCTAATGGTGAAAGTGAAAGCTCATGGTAGCCATTGAGTCTTAATAGACTGGTTAACTTTGACTCGTGGGTGCGATTCCCGTCTGTGCAATAGGAATTTATTTAGTGAAGGAGGATTTATTTTGTGATGAACTCACTAAAGAATATCCTTGATCCCCTTCCCCTTTTAGGGGATTAAGTAGCTTTTGTGGATGGCAAATCCTCAAAAGGGGTATATACTAATCAGAAAATAAGATGTAAAAAAAGATGTTGATGCCATCAAAGGGCTCAAGCTGAATGTTAGCTACTGTTCGTCCCTATTGTACTTTTGTATTTCATTCAACGAATGTTTAATGCATTGGACATTCTACTTAGACAAGGTTAGTTTGATTTTTTCTTTCATCTATCAGTACCCATTACTCCGAATGAATATTTTCGTATGGACAGCACACCACAGCAGACCTTTAAGTCTCTTTTCATCCATTTTTCAAATTTCGTATTGACCCTTAATGCCCAGAATAAAAATCTGGATTTTATTGTTTAGAGCTAAAATAATAATACTATAATAAAATAATAATTCTTCTTTGAAGAGGTCTTCTGATAGTTCTTTCAGAGCATATATAACTCACCATTATCACTGGATTTCAATCTTCAGAGATAAAAACACTCATATGTTAGAGTTTCTAAGCTTCATGCTCCGGTATAAAACTTTTAATTTTATTCATTTTGCTCTATTGTAACTGGAGCAACTGATTACGAAAATATTATAGAGAAACAACTACTTTCAATTTTATTTTGATACTGACGGCACATGCATGGCTTTTGAAAGAAAGTATTTTCCATTTGTAATTGTAGAATGTAAGAGATTCATAAAAACCTTTATAAATAAATAACCAATATTTCTAATTTTCCCTCTAGAAATAAATCCTTCTTTAGGGAAATGTTGTTGCTTTTTTACTTCCTCGTACGAAGTAATGGGGGTATTGTAATGTAATATTTTCACTTTTCAGATTTCAAAGGATTTGTCGGTTTTGACTCTCTCTGAATTCATTTTGAGTAGTTTCCGGGTAACGTCAATATCTCTCGTAATTCAAACAAGAATATTGAAATTTCATGTTTGGGATTGTTGTATAGCTTAGTTGTGTACATAATTTAAAATTTTTCCGTACGTATCAGTTGTACAAATATGTGTATAAGAGTTTTTTATTTATCAAGAGATAATTTATAAATTATGTATTATGGACGGTTTTTCGATCGGATGCATTTGAAAGTTGATATCGTATATTGCCTTCAAATTGAATAATTATAAATGAATTGCAGCCAAAAATATTGATTATTTAATTTAATGGGAATTCAAGGAAGAAATTTGGTATCCACGTCAGTTCTTTTGATTTATGGGGAGTTTGAAAAATATTTTCATTTCCTTTTCTACAAAGGATTAAACGGTCCTAACTTCAAATAATTTTTTTTTGAGGGAAAGTAGGCTTGAGCCGTCATTGAAATGACATATTTAAAGGGCGGGGGGTATGGGAATGTCGTAGCTGGCTAGGTCGTAAGAAAGGGAGCAAAATAATAAGGGAGAAAGACGAGAGGGCGACCCGAAGAACGAGAAAGAGAGTAGAAAGCTCTTTGAGAACCATTAAAATAAATGAAGGGCATTAAAAAGCCCTGAAAGCTGACCCGAAGAGGAAGGCCGTAACAAGATGACTGGTAAAAGAGCAGTAAATCCACAAAGGGAAGTGGTTTCTGCTGCTGATAAGGGCTGATAAAAAACTCCTAACGAGGGCTAGTCTCAGGACCGCAGGAGCAATTATACTGAGACACAGCTTATTGGTCCACCAGCAACCAATCCGGTGCAGCCTCTCTCTCTCGTGAGTCCAACTATACACCTTTCTTATTCTTTTCCAATCGCCACTATCGATTTGCAGTCTTATTACTCAGAAATTGGAAAATTCCTATCCAACACTACTACACTTCAAAATTACTTTAATATATTGATATTGGAATTCTAGTAAATTTTAGCAGATCACCTTGATGTCGTACTCATGACGCGATTTTCGGGAAAAAAATGGAAAATTGTGGAAAAATAAATTTACTAGTAAATAGGAATAAAATATATAATATAAAATAGAAATAATTTTTTTTAATAATAAAATTTTTTTAAATTGTCAACTTTAATAGTAATTTAATGTAATATTTGTAGTATAGTATAATATTTGTTGTTTTTATTACTTGTATTCAAAGTTTATTTATCGGGTTCAATCTATTTTTTTTTATTTGTGATTCAGTTTTTGTTATTTTTCTATTATATTGATTTTATTACATTGTTAAATTTTGAGCCAAATCGCCTAGTTGCGGGTGCTCCTAGGTAAATAAATAAAAATAAATTGTTATGAGTCCTATCGAAAACTATTTTAGAACCAATCTTGTTAAACTGCTGATGCACAACAATTGTAGAGCATCCCATTCATTTTTTGTTAGTCAAATATTAAGCGAGTCATAAGCAACTCTTATACTTTAAAAAAGACTTACGTACCGACACAATACATAAGTGGAACAGAGAATGGACGACATGTAACAAATCTCACAGCTTACATCAATACATACCGAATATAACTCACAACAACTACAACACAATTAAGAGTCACCATCACCAATGCACACAAAATTTCTAACGGAACATGGACAGACAGGACATTATTTAACAAGATTTAAAATTCAAGACAATGACAAATGTACTTGCGACTCAAAGACAACACAGACGTTTTTACATATACTTTATGACTGTTCAATATTTAATCAAAATAGATCAAATTTAATAATGAATATAATTTTAAAAGGAAGTAATTGGCCAGAAAGACCTCATATTATATTTAAAAAAGTATAATAAAGAACTTATAAAGTTTATCAAAAGCATAGATATAGATGTAGCAAGAATACTTTAGAATGTAAAATTGATTGTGAGGAATGGGAATTATAATATTCAATATATTTAACCTTACATAGACTCGCAGTTAATCACCGGTTGAGTTTAACTTTAATTGATATGTTTTTGTTCTTATTTTATTTATATATTTACTAGATAACCCGGCAAACGTTGTTTTGCCATATAAAATTATTTCTAGTTTCTAGATAAATTCTAGTGTAAACAAAAAGTAACTTACTTATTATAAGTGTGTATGTGGTGTATGCATGAGATAGGCATGGAGCGCTATCAACGATAAGGGAATATAAAAATAACAAACGCCAAACAATATTTTTTTTGAAGTTATTATAGTTTATTTCTTAAAATTACATATCACATATTAATTACGACAGTAACACTAACAAACAACATCAATCTTTTAATGCTATAGCGTGAACAATATTTTTTGTTAGCCCATCTTTAGCGAGCACAAAACAAAGTGGAATGGTTTACCCACTCCAGAGTATGCTACGTACAATTGCCCGTGTGAAAAACGTGGTGTTACTCAAAATCTAAGCCACAAACAGATGACCTTGGATTTGTTGATTGTCATTGAAAACAGAAATTTTAATTGAAGTACAGTTAAAAACACTATAATTGAATTTATTCATTAGAATAAATTACTAAAATGGCTTTAAAAAATAGGAGTTGGTGATAAAAAAAGTAAAAATTTAGGGTTTTATGTATTTTTTAATGCCACATTATAAAAAAATAAAAAAAATTCGTCCAAAAATTAAAAAAAAAATGTTTAAGGATGAACAACCCTTATCAATTAGGGGTATGAAAAATAGATAGTAGCCGATTCTCAGAACCTACTGAATACGCATATAAAATTTGGTAAAAATCGGGAAAGCTGTTTTGGAGGAGTACGCTAACCAACATTGTGACATGGAAATTTTATATATTAGATTTACTTTTTTCATTTCATTTATTAATTTTAATTGTAATTATCTTACTTATTTTAATATTAATTATTTCTTGTATTATAATATTTGATTAGATAATTGATTAACTTATATATATTGTAAAATAAAATGTATTTAAACATAATAGTACATATAATATGCCATGTGTCAACGGAACATATATTCAGATAAATAACTCCTTATAGAGTTACCTTGAGGAGAAAAAAATAATGTGCAATTACTTTTTTTTTTTTCCAGTCTCCAATAAACCTCCACTTCTATTCATTGGATTTTTATTTACAAATAGGGACTAATATGGCGATACTATACTAGTAAAGTAAGAAATCAACTTAGTTTGCGTGAAGGGCTTTTTGTTCTAAATTTCGTCCCTATAATGATGACATTCACGTCTCGCTATTTGTATATCATGTTATGATAATTATAGAAATTAATTTGAAATGTAACGTGAACAGAATTTGAATTATTATGATTAAGTAGTTTGTAATAGTTGCAATTATTGGAGTTGAAGGCAGTTTTAGAGTATAGTATAGTATAAGTCCATTCGAGTATTACTGCCGAAATATATGGCTGTGTATATGTTAGCGTTGTATATCCCGGATTGGGATGCATTATATATATAATTGATAATTCTAAATCCGAGTGAACATCAACAAGAGAGAGGATGACTCTGCCCAGCTGTGTCTCGCGTGGAGGTAATATATGAGTGGTATCTCTCGGCAATATGTCCTATCCACAGCCACTAGGTTTAACTTGTCCCTTTCCAACATCTATCTGAACCATTTGAAACAGCTGTCATTCCGACAAATTCAAATACTCCGGCATTCAATGCAGCCTTGGAACAATGGGAAATGGAGAGAGAGAGAGGATTTGGATTGGACTCATTTTTCCATTCTCGTTGTCGCTCTGAAAGATAAAGTCCGTCACGCAGGGCCAGCGTGACCTAAGCAGATATGACTTCACCACTGATAACTTATCATCATGTATTCTCGATTTATAAATAAAAATGCGATGAGCAGAAGTCCAAAAGACTTAAAACCAGAAAATACAACTTACTTACTTTTGGATTTACGAAAGAAAATGAGGAGAATAACAATTGTACAACATTAAATGTTTAACAAAACAAATTCTATAATGTTTATTAAGATATTTTGAACTCTCTAATTCCCCTCTCTAACCCACCCCCTTCCATTGTCCGATGAAACCATAATCAAACCTGATCTTTAGTGTTGGAAAAAACTGTTAAATATCGAATATGGTATAGATCAACTTAACATTGTTGGGTCAGGAACGTAAAATCTTAATTGATAACTACACACATATGATGATATATTGTTACGAAAATTAAATACGTGAAAAATTAAACAGAGATAGTCACGTATTTGGGAAGTGCGAGGTGGATCAAAGAAGCCGACAGAGGATGGAGTTCGTTCGAGTCCTGTTCTGGAAGAGTCTGGACATTCCTTTTGATGTTTTTCCGCCAATCTATATAAGACACCCTAGCCAACCCTAGTTTAGTTTTAGTTTTGATCTCAGCTGTCTTCAAGTGTTCATCAGTGCTACAGTGCGACTTACTGTAGCGCGTAAAGTGTTTTTCTATGTAGAACACTGTTAAGCCCTGACTCTGTAAGTAGCAGTATATGCCGTGTTTAAGACAGTGCAGTGCCGTTAACTTCGCGAAGTGAAGGACAGTGTAGTGCCGTATTGCTTTGGTGGACTTCAGTGATCGCGAGTGAGTTATTGGACTGTGTAATAACAAGAACAGTGAAGCTATCAGTGCAGTCTGTGAGTAGTAGTTAAGAATAATTCACTAAGTGTGGAGTGCATTGTTAAATAAATTGTGCAGTGATAAAAACTGTGAATCTTGTGTGTGTTTAATTTTGCAATCCAAAAGAACACTTATGAAACAATATTTTCATGTATCTCACATAGTAAGTGTTTGTGGAACACATATTTGATATTTAAACAAGGTAGAAGACGTTCCGTAATTTATTAGATTTTTTTTTATTTATTCCCTCTACATAGTAACCCTATGTGGAGGAATTTTATTTTTCTGCACATCCCATGGATATTTGCATTATATGTGCATTTTGTCAAAATTTTAACATTTTTATATAATAATATATATACATATTAAATGTAAATAAGATTATAAAAATTAAACTTGATAAAATAAACAAAAAACATTAAATAGTACAATTAAATAACCAATAAAAATGACTAAATATTAATTTTATATTATGTTTTCCTCTCTCAGCTTAAGGATATTGTAGGCTATTTCTTTTAATAAATATATGTGTTTTGAAAATAAAATATCAGGACTGATAGGCCATCCGGGAATATGAGTCTTTAACTGTCTTGAGTCAGATTTATTAGCTTATTGTTAGTATAAAATGAGTAGGAAAGGAGGTTTACTGGAAAGTGAAAATTAAAAAAAAAAACTGTCACGCAGTGGCTGCGTTTGCTAAGTAGATTTCCCACGTGCGTTGCATTTGTGCATTTATCTCAAAACGTAAAAGCTCAATGAGATTAATTTTTGGTATTTAGGTTTCACCATTGCTAGCTAGGAATTGTAGCTAATAAGAAAGTAGGCAAAAAATAGCTCCAGTTATTAAATCGAGATGAAGGATTTGTCCGGCAAGGATTTTTCGGTTCTCGACGGCGTCTTGTAGCTTCCAGGCGCCGATCTTAATGAAATTCCCTCCTCTAACCCCCCCCCCCTCCCACTAGTCGGATTCCAGCCATTAACGAACTTGTTCGTTGGTTTTACATAAAAACGTTTAAATATGGAGTTTGGTAACGATCAAACATAAATTGCAGCCGCTTTGAAAATCGAGTCATGAGTACGACCTCAATAGCAGATATCCCTTAAGGAAAATCTGCTGAAAGCGAATATCTCAGTTAATATTCGACAAAGAGAAAACATGTATAACTTGTCGGAAAATAAAATTTAAAACAAGAACGGTTTTAAATTATTTTTCGATCCGAATCTAATTAGGAGCGACAGAAATTTGAAGAAAACTTTTGAATATCCCGTGTCATGAGTACAACCTCAATGGCTAACTTCAAAACATACTTGTCTACTTTATCTTCTTTGCTTATAAATTCAGCAAACCTCTCTCCTCAATAATCCTCTTCTGAAGGTTATTAACACTTAACCTTTCTTTTAGATAGTGCTGATAAGTTAGACAGAACTGTTTTGGAAAATGTTAGTATTATATTAAGTGACATTAAACTTCAGAATAGTTATCAATGAAAAAGTATATAAAATAAATGAATAAAGAAGGGAACTCGGGGTTATTTACAAATGGGCATTCGCCTTTAGGCCACTCAGTATTGAGTCCCATGGAGTCACAATATAAATAATTTGATTTGTTACTTACAAATGCACATTTTATGCTACTATTGGTAATCTATTACAAATAACCTGTATCTTATATTTTTCTATTGGAATTTATCGTTATTTTTACCACTGGAACAAACCCTTTGTTCGATAAGCCATAATGTTTTCATACAAAATTCAACATTTATTATATTTTTTTAGCATCAACTAATATCATTTTCAATTTATTGTTTATTTTATTCTTTAAATATAGTTTTTGTAATAATGGCATGGAATGAAAGTCTCAATATAATGTATTATATACATAATTATTATATGTAAATTATTAATTCATTTTAAATTATTAGTGTAGACCAGGGGTGAGCAACCTTTTTAATCAACGGGCCAATTTAAATTTTAAAATTTTTTGGCGGGCCGCATATAAAGTAACACTTATTATTAATTTACAAAACTTTATTTATAATAACCATTAGAATAGAAAAACATAAAAATTTTAAAAAATGCTATGGTTTCATATATAAATTTTAATCCAAAATAAAAAAAAACAACAACAATAAAAAAAAAGAAAAACGAATTTCTTTATAATTTTTAATCAGAAATTTGGCACTGTTTTTTCGGTACAAGCTAATAAATATCAGCCGGAATTGATGAAGTAGCTACACGTATGCAGCTTTCTAATCGTGCATCAATCAGTCTTGATCGGTGGCCATTTTTGATTAATTTTATGGCCGAAAATAATTGTTCGCAAATACACGTACATCCGAACAGAGAGTTCATTTGCTTTGCATTTTTCGTCAAAAGCGGAAATTTCTTAGGGCTCACATACAATTTATAAAATTTTTGATTTTTACAGAGAAAAAACATTTTTTAAATCGGTATTATTCTGCATGTCAATCACTTCCATTTGAAAGTCTTCGGTAATTGTATCCCATATTAAATGACGAAGAAGATATTTTCATGGAAACCGCTGTCTATATATTTGTGCGTATTTTTAAGAAGTAGTAACGTTTTCTTTTTCTAACTGTGGAAAGTGGGACACATTATTCTGCAAAAACATGCTGTTTCCACAATTTTAATTTACGTTCAAAGCCCTGAAATTTATCATGCTAATTGTGAATAAACTGTCCTTTACCTTGAAGTTCCACATTAAGATCATTGACATGCCAAGTCAAGTCGATATAAAACTCAAAATCGCACAACCATTCTTTATTACCAAAATGAGGAAAGGCATATCCAAGAATAATTGCATTTTGCTTTTTAAGTTGTATACACTTTTTAGCATTGCATCTCTATTAAGCCAAGGTACTTTGGTATTGAAAACCACGTCACCATATTCAGTTTCCAAATCTTTCAGGAATTCTTTAAATTCACGATTATTTAAAGCACGAGACTTTATTAAACTGATTAGTTGAATTATTGGTACTGTGATATTTGGCGAACTCAATCTTTTGCACACAAATTTTCCTGGTGAATTATGCAGTAGTTAACGAATGCTTCCCTTCTTGTGGCTTTCTTAATGTTTTGGAACAACCTTCCCGATCCTTCTATCACAAGCCTTGACATTGCTCGTGATCCATCCGTCGATATATTGTAATATTTTCTAAAAAGGCCTTTACTTCATACTACCGGTCTTTGCCGGCTGTAGTCCCTTGCATTGTAATCAGTGAACACAATTCTTCGATAATATTAAATTTGGTATCAATACCACGTAAAAATATAGCCAGTTGTTCTGTATCAGTAATTTCGCAACTCTCATCACGTGCCAAAGAACAGTATTGGAATTTTGCAATGCGTTCACAAGCGTTGTTGCTATGTTCTCGGACAAGTCTTCAGTACTCCTTGCAATGGTGAATCTTGATAAAGTATTGCTTGAAATAATATTTATTTTATCTGGAAATGCTATTTCTAGAACAGCAGTCAGACATTCTTTTATCATCTCTCTATCCGCAAAGGGTTTAATTTTTTTTTGCCAGTATTTGACTGACAATAAAACTAGCCTGCTGCATTTGATAAATTAGCTAGATTTTTAAAAATAATCTGTTGTTTTCCTCCATTTGATTAAACTTATCTATCCGGTGTTGTCCGGTTAAGTTTTTATATTGTTGTTCATGTTTTGTATCGTAATGCCTTTGTATGTTATATTATTTTAATGTCGACACAGTCTCTGAGCATATAAAGAATATACTTTATCTTTATGCACTTTATCTTTGAGGAAAGCGAAAAATAATCGAATTTCCACTTTTCTTGGAAATGCCTGTACTCATCCGCAACCTTCCTTTTTTTCATTTGCTTTTCCGACATGCGATTATGGATTAAAAATTTGAAAGTTAAAAACATTTGTGGGAAAACTTAATTATGAATAAAAAAAACTCTAATATTACCTTTTTGACATTAATATCACGCCTTTCAAGAAACACAAAAATTTCTAATATTGTTAGGTAACAGCTTACTAAACTGATTGTGTGACAGAAGCAAACACAAACTAGCACAGACGCGGCGCGTTCGTATTGAATGTTTGAAGTCGCCGACAAGGGAGTAACTCATCACACAAAATTGTTTCGGTTTAGTATGTACTACCATTAAATTATAATTATTTTTTAACAATATATTGTTAGGAGACAGTCGATAAAATAAATTCAATTTTAGAAATGCTTGGTGGGCCGCATAAACATGTTAAAAAGGCCATGTGTTCCTCATGCCTGGTGTAAACAATACATTTTAAGACTAGAAAATAGTTAAGATTTAATTGGATTAGTGTTTTATACAATTTTTAATTTTACTTCTGCTCCCAGATAAAGAAAAAATCATTAAAACAAAATTTTGAATCTTGGACTTTTTAATCATTTATATTCCGTACAATTTCAAATTTTGTTTTTATATTTTAACTGACTTATACCCGGAAGTATTTTTAGTTCTTTGAAAAAAGCAAAAGAAGTATCCATTTTCCTTCCTTAACTCATTTTAGCAGATTTCCCTTCAGGGAATTCAACTATTGAGTTTGTTCTCATGACACGATTTTTCGGGAAATGTCCTTAAATGTCCATCGATTCTACCCGGGAGATAACGAAAATGGGGACCGTTCAAAATTGTATATATATATATATATATATATATATATATATATATACACACACACACACCAGTTAACACTCTACCGGTCGTTACCAAACTAGATATTTAATCCTTTTTTAGAAAAAGGAAGGTTAAGTTCGTTAATGACAGAAATCGAACAGTTGGGAGGGGGGATTTAGAGGGGGAACTTCAAAATTCAAAATATCTCCTTTATCATACGTCGGAATGAAAAATTGTATAGGACCAATCATATTGCAACATATTTTCATTTTTTTAGTTTTTGATCACCCGCAAACCCCCACTCCTAATCACGACACATAAACAATACTCTGTTATAAAATAAACCACTTTATACGAAGCGTAAATACCAAATATTGCGTTCGATTTGTTAAAGGATTACTAAAATTTGAGTGATCGATATAAAAATTACTCTGATTCATAATAAATTAGAGTACTACATATAGTGAATATTTTTCAAAAAAATTAATATTTTATTTTCAGATATATTTCATAATTATTTTTCTTTCGGGTCAAGAATATTTATTCTATTCAGCACTTAGAGGATGGCTGATTTGTTTGTTTATAATTCGGACGCTTTCCTATGTGGAGTTTATTAAAAAATGTAAATTGGCTGAAAAATTCCTCATTGCCATTTGTGTTTATTCACTTAATATTCACAGTGGTGTTAAGTGTTAACAGTATGCAGGTTTATCTATTGTCAAACTTCACTTGGAAAATCTGCGTAGTTTACCCAGCCCCTGCGTGACGGACTTTTGACTAGTTTGGGCGTGACGTCTTTATGCAAGTATGCCTCTCGCATCACACAGGAACTACTCATCTTTGGGTGTAGAAATTTCTTAGTAAGGGCTTCCGTAACATTTTATTTGGCGTTGAGCACCTGCCCTTACAAATCAAATCAGTAAAACATTTTGTCTACTTAAGGAGTACAAGGAAGTCATGTGGTGTCCTTAGATCAATATATTTTTCTTCTAGTATCATTCTCAAAAATATATTATTTTTAAAGTTGTATTTATTTAATTTCGTCAATGAACATCAATATAATTTCAGTTTAATAGAATAAAATTTAGTAATACATTGATTTACACATGTATTGTGTAGCCCTTGATAATATGTTCTGTTAAAAATATTGAATAATGAAACAATTTTACTTGTTTCCAAATCTACTATTGATAGCAGAAGTCTCCACTTATGGACAAAGAAAGTTTAATTTATAAGATCTAGTCACATGATATATTATTACTCATGAAGTAGTTTATTACGATTTTATTAACTGAGAATTTTAGGTTTTCTAATTTAATCTTTTTTTGAATAATGTTCATACGAAATTTGAAAGTACGGGGGGGGCATAAGAAATCTTGTGCCCTCAGAAGTTTTTCCAAAACAGTGTTTAATAGATGGTAGTGCGCAAAATGTATATATACACTCAACCGCAAAAAAAAAAAAAAACCGGACACTTCATTTTTGTCGTATTAAAAGCTACTTTTCAGCAATTTTCTTTATGTGGGTATTCTAGTTATTACAGAGAATTTAGAGTCTAAGTCCATTGAACTAATCCCTTCAGGATTAGTAAACAATTAGATAAAACTCAGATTAGATTTATTTGTCGTGAAGTTGATCTATTCTAAACTATAAGTAGTTTTTCGCACATTTAAACATCTTTAATTATTAACCAAGCATTTTCTTTAATTGATGTTTTATTTTTATTTTGGTCCAGAATAATGGGTCTTTCAAACTTAGATGGAAGGCTGGAGCTTACGTTACATTGCCGAAACGCTTGGGGTAGCGAAGTCTACCATTCACTGTAATAAAAATGAAGAATAATTTTTTTTTTTAAATGTGTTAATTTATCTTTTTATTTTTTTTTTATTTTGTATTTTTTTGTAAATAATCAATAAAAATTATTCACTTTTGGCAGATTTTGTTTAAATAACGTATAGATTAACCAATTATTTTAATTAAAAAGATTAATATACATATATATTAAGTATTTAACAAAATTGTAAGACTAAATCTAAGTGTCCGGTTTTTTTTTGCGGTTGAGTTTATTATGAAATCACAAAAAATTGTAACCAATGGTAGAATAGGAAAATATGAACACAGTTTGCATTAATTTTGGATAAAAATTAAGTCACTTTTTCCTATACTTTTAACTTGTTACCAATGTATGATTACTGTTATTTCTGTTGTACCAGTGAATAAGTGGTTAAGTCCACTTACTCACTGGTCGACTTAACCACTTATTCACTGGGGTTACAGATTTATCGTAGTAGACTTTTAAAAACCCTATTCTTCAAGTTGTTTGAAATTCGTACCAGTCAACAGTTTTTTTAGTAGTTATTAAAGTGGAGTTCTTCTAATGAGAGGGCGAAGAAGCCTAGTTTATAAAGAAATCATAATAATAATAAAAAAAATAATAGTAATTGTTACACAAAATTGTTGCTTTATTGATCTCATTCTCATTTTTAGAGTTTAGTGATTTGGCAGTGATAATAAATGTCAATAATTGCCCTGTTGTATTTAGGATTGCTTGTTTTACGATTGATATTCTGAGGGTTAGAGTTGTTTTTCAGATCTTCCTTATTTTCTTAATCAAGTAAGGTGCGTTCAGACAAAAATCAATGGAACCCCTTGTTGTGTGATAAAAACATGTTCCACAAAAGGAGTTTCCTTGATGGTTCTGAAGTTTAATTTCTTTCCAGCTTCCGAGAAGCGGTGAGCGGGGGGGGGGGTTGAACGTTCTGTCTCCCTTTTCCTCTCCCGCCCTCGCTCTCTCTCTCGAAATCTCTCTTATCAGGTTAGGAAGGTGATTGGATGAAATTGAATGAATGAACAAAAACTTCCGAGAGATGGTTTTAAGTTAAAAGTGCAAAGGGGATTGCGGGAGCAGGTAGGCAAAGGAGGGTGGGCCAGTGAGGAAGAGGGGGAAGGGAAGCAGGGTGTCTCACTAAAGGGAGGTTTTAAAATTTCATGTCTCCCGTTCTTAGATTACTCTGAGTGAGTGAGGGAGAGAGAGAGAGATGAAGAGAGAGAGTGAGAGAGAGAGAAAGTGTGTGTGTGTGTGTGTGAGAGAGAGAGAGAGAGAGAGAGAGAGAGAGAGAGAGAGAGAGAGAGAGAGAGAGAGAGAGAGAGAGAGAGAGAGAGAGAGAGAGAGAGAGAGAGAGAGAGAGAGAGAGCTCTCCCTTGGCTGAGGTGCTTCTTATTACCGGAGGCCAACAGAGAGGTAAATGGAAATTGAAAGATTAATGCAGCCAAGATGCAGGCTTAGGGCCTCCCAGTTATGCATTACTCAAGCTCTTGACGAAGTGATAGCAAACTTCATCTCGCTCTCAGCCGCTCAAGTATCGCAAGTGAGAAAATTACTTAATTTCAAGCTTATCAAGCATGAATGAGTTTAATATGCATAGTAATGATTAGCAAAAACTAGCAACCCAATGGTAGCTCACTGGATAGCTTAATTCAAAGACCCTGTCTTGAAACATCGCTATAAACTTATATTTTTCTACACCAGAATATCAATTTTATCATTTTGTTGTGGCATGCTCAAAGTTGGAAAACTTTCACTTGATTGCAGGCGTAAGATGTGATCAAAATTTTTCTCAAGGTCAAAATCATTGAAGTAAATCAATTTTTAAACAACACACACTTACAGAGTTACACGCATATACAAACAAATTGAAAACCCTTAATATTAAGAGTTTCACAATACAATGAAAACATTGTACTAACATATAGGAGTAACATATTTTTTTTTTTTTAAAAACATTTTTAAATTGTTGTCTTTAATACTAGTTTAATTGTTTATTTGTTGTTTTTATTACTTTTATTTAATGTTTATTTATCATGTTTGATTTTGTTGTTGTTGTTTTTCGTTACAATAAAATCAGCTGGGTCACGATTCGCGTAAGATACAGATAAGTGCAGGATAATAATTCTAGTGGACTTTTTCAACCCGACTACCAATAACCAGATAATAAAAGATCTACATTATTTGGTATTTTACTCTATCCACTCTTGTCGCGTCCCGATTTCGCCCATTCACGAATTTTATTTTAATTTTTACATTAATCGGTTTAAAACGAACATAGTACTGATCAAGTAGAAGTTGAGGGTTCTCAGAGCATATTATTCTACTGATCGCAACGAAGAAGGTATTCCAGTGTGTCACATATACTGAAGATCTATAATAAAGATTGGGAGACGATTTTTCATGATATATTGACTTATTTTATAATGTGAGACGAGTAGGAGTTCATTAAAAGTAGAAATCAAAAATATAAATATCTCCATTAATATACTCGTAGACTTCCACGGTCCTGGTCATTAATACTATTAAGGTCTTCGGGTCTTGACCGTGTCTTCATATTGGTTGCCAACGTTTCGCTAGACATGCTGCTAGCTTCCTCAGGGCTATCTCTGAGACTGAAGAGTTGTTAGTTCATCTCTGGTATATATTTGAGTCTTATCCGGTTTCCTTGGGCGGAGTCTTCCCTTCCAGGTGTCTACGGATACTTGGTCCGGTGGTCGTTCATCGCCTATACCGTCGTTTTCGTTTCTTTTTGGAGGTCTCTGTGGAATTACCGGCTTCCAGAGTTTGCTGAGTTTGTATCCATCCTCTCTATTGAAGTTGTTAGGGCATTTCGCTATTTCTATAGCTTCTCGAACCAGTCTTTCTTGGTAACGGTCAACCTTTGCCAGTACCTTGACTTCATCGAATTTAATGTTGTGTTTGGTTTCCCAGAAATGTTCCGCTATGGCTGATTCTTCTGTCCGAAACTTTTTTAAACTCTTGATGTGCTCGGCGACCCTGGTGTTTATCAATCTGCCGGTCTGGCCAATGTATTCTGAGCCGCAGGAACATGGTATGCTGTATATCCCCGGGATTTTTGTGTGGAGTTTATCTTTGCAGCTGGGTAATATCTGAGCTATTTTCCTGTCAGTGCCAAATGCTGTTTCTATGCCTTGCTTCTTGAGTACCCTAGAGATCTTCTCGGTCGTACCTTTAACAAAAGGTATTACGGCTGTTTTCCGGATTTCCTCTTCATTTGTTCTTGTCTTCTTTTCTTTTTTTCTTTTTGAATTGATTTCTGATTTCCTCTTTTCCGTAGCCATTCTTTAGCAGAGCAGTCATCAAGTGTCGTTTTTTCCTTTGGGAGGTTCTGTGGCTCTGAAATTCTCTCAGCTCTAGCGACCAATGTACGAATTATCCCATTCTTCTGTGCTGGATGGTGATGAGATCCAGCGTGTAGGTATCTGTTGGTATGTGTTGGTTTTCTGTAAACCGCATGCCCCAGCTGTCCGTTTGGTTTCCTTTCCACCAGAACATCCAGAAATGGAATCTTTCTCTCACGTTCGATCTCCATCGTGAACTCAATGTTGGGGTGTATTGAATTAAGATGCCGCAGAAATTCTTCTAAAGTCTTCTCTCCATGTGGCCATATGACGAACGTGTCATCCACATATCTAAACCATTTCTTCGGTTTTAGTCTTGCCGTTTCAAGTGCCTTCTTTTCAAATTTCTCCATGTAAGCATCGGCTGCATTTGGACTTAATGGCGACCCCATGCTGGCTCCATCCATTTGTTGGTAGAAATTGCCGTTGAACAAGAAATATGCTGATTGCAGGCAGATTTTGGCTAGCTGGGCTTCTTCTTCCGTTAATAATTCTTTCATGATGTTTAACGTTTCTTGAATTGGAATCCTCGTAAACAGTGACTTAACGTCAAAACTGACGAGAAGATCGTTTTCATCGGTCATAATATCTTTGATTTTCCTCACGAAATCTGATGAATCCTTGATGTGGTGCGGGGTCAGGCCAATAATTGGTTGTATTTTCTTCGAAATATACTTTGAGATTCCGTAACATGCAGACCCAATCGAATTAACTATTGGCCTCATAGGAATATCCTCCTTGTGTATCTTGGGTAATCCGTAAAGACTGGGTGGAACTGGGTCGGACTTGATTAAACGGTTGTATTCTTCTTTCTTGATCGTAGAAGTGGCTTTCACTGCCTTGTTTATTTCATTCTTAATTCTATTTGTTGGGTCGTGTTGAAGTTTTTTGTACGTTCCATCCTCAAGTAATTATTGCATCTTTTCAATGTACTCTTCTCTCTTCATAACCACGGTTGCATTTCCTTTGTCGGCTGGCAGAACTAGTACGTCGTCTTGTTGTTTTATTTCCTTCAATGCATGGAGTTCCTCTTTTGTAAGATTGCGTTTAGGTGGTTTGGCTTGGCGTAGTATGCGTGACACCTCTCCGCGAATCTCTTCGGCTTTCTCTTCTTCCAGATGGCGTATGGCACATTCGATGGCCCACAATTAACTTAATTAATTACGCGTTTTACTAATTTAAATCTTATATTACCTCAGAAAGTAAAAGTTGAATAAAAAGGATGGATTGCTCACAGTTTTCAGAAATATGCCTCTCAGATTAGTGAGAATGGCTAGAGAAAATGAGATGTAGATTCTAGACTAGAAGAGTTGTTTCTAATTGGTTTGAAGTAGATTAATGACTGAAATATGTCTACGTTTTGAATTAACTAAAATTTCTATAGTGGTGGCTTGAGTTCTTTTCATAATATAATTAATGAATTTCATAATCTATGAATCTAATGTAACTTTATATATATATATATATATATATATATATATATATATATATATATCTTTTCCTCATAGTAGTTCTATGAGGAGTTATTTATTTGAATATATGTTCCATTGCCACATGGCATATTACATGTATGATTGTGTTTAAATACATTTTTATTTTGCAATATATACACGTTAATATTAAAATAAGTAAGGTAATTACAAATAAAATTAGTAAATGAAATGGAAAAATAAATGAAAAAAATAAGAACAAAAAAAAAGTCAATTAAAATTAAACTCAACCAATATTTAATTTGGGAGTCTATGCAAGGTAAATATATTGAATTATAATTCCCATTCCTCACAATCAACTTTACATTTTAATCTATTTTTGCTACATCCATATCTATACTTTTGATTAACTTTATTAGTCCTTTATTATATTTATTAAATATAAATGGGTGGTTCTGGCCAATTACCTCCTTTTTGAAATTATGTTCATTATTAAATTTGATCTATTTTGATTAAATGTTGAACAGTCATAAAGTGTATGTGAAAACATTTATCTTGTCTGTGAATCGCAAGTACATTTTTCAGTGCCTTGAATTTCAAATCTTGTTAAATAATGTCCTGTATGTCCATGTTCCGTTAGTTAATATATAACTTATTAGTAATTTTGTGGGTGTTTTTAGCGCATGATGTTGAATATTTGTTTTTTACATTATGTATATTTTAGTAATGGTACTATACTGGTTTACTACTATAGTATGGTTTACTGTTACGGTTTACTAAATTTAGTAAGTTTATGCTTTATTGAAAACTAAGATCATAAATGGAAGAGTATTTAATGAGTTCATCACTAAATAAATTCCTATTTCCCATGTTAGAACCGGACACAAGACACTAGGTTTGCCATGTGAGGCTAAGACCAACGCCTTAACTCAAATGGCTAACTTGAGCCCCTCAACATATTTCTTTTACTTACCACTGATTTGCAGTAAATCAATGTTCTCTGAAGAGGTTGCATAAGTGCTAAGAAACATGTAGGACGGAAAATAAATAGTATTAATAATGAGAGAACGTGTTGATATTAAGCGATCCCAGAAATTACCTCTATAAACATTGATAAAATTGGGTCTGAAGAGTGACTCAGAAAAATAAATATCTTTTTTACCTTTTTTTTTTTCATTTGAAAATATCAGAACACACAAATTTTCATTAAGTTTGAATGTTTGACCAATGTTGGAGGAGCATAATTGGTGAATACTTTAAATGACAATGTGTCTGTTTCTGTCTCTAGATACAAAACCTTTCAACATTGTAACAGATTTCAAGAGGTTCCTGGGAGTTAAGAAATTAGTCTTTAATCTCTCTTGGCCAATCTAGAGTTGTGAGTTCGATTCTCATGTGGGCCATAGGATCTTATTCTGTGGCAAACTCATTAAATAAAATTCTTGGTCTAACTCTGGCTAGAAAAGGGTGGTAACCTATTGGTAATTCGTCCCATTTATTCTTTTTAGCAGAACGACGTCAAAAATGAAATAAAATAAAGTGTTTTCTATTAAACCATTTCTTTCGTGCCAATATAAGTGGTATGATCCACTGATCTGTACAATTTACCTTCTTTTTTTCAATAAGAGAACAGAGATTAAAAATGTGAATTATATATACTTTTATTTATTAGAATCTTTGAAGTGCTGATTGTTCAATTATAATTTTCTCCTTTACGATTTAGACTAAACTTCATTGCGGATAATCGATATTTTTATTTCGTGACTTATTTTTATAAATCAGCTGACTTGACTTTGTAATTCATTCTATAACTGGAACGCTGGTGGAAGGTCGTGTGTTACGATGTAGCCGTTTGTTCAGTTATCTCTTAATATTATATTTTCTCCTGATGAGGCGTCAAGTAGACGTGAAACTAGCTGAGAAATAGAAATAGTTTTAATACTCATTTGAGGTTAATTGGTTTAAATAAGTCATATTTTCACAATAGAACATGACAACAATTGTTTATTTTCACAATAAACAGGAGTTTTCTACTAAAAAATTAGTTTCGTACTAATGTAATGCTGTGTTTATAATGATAATTAATTTGTAAAAATTACCTACTATTTTTACGGCTCCGTACTGCTTCTAATTTATTTATTTTAAAGCCCTTCTTAAAAGAGGCACAGATACTTAGAGAACAAAGGAAAGTAATATATTATAGCTATTAAGTGGATGTCTCCAACAATAGTTGTGTATGTTGTGGTCCAACTCCACCTGTTTAATAGAATTGGCTGGGGGCTTTGAGGCGCTCCCAACTTGAGGCATAACACTTAAAGTTTCCCCTGGAGGTAATTAAGAGTAAACTTAAATAAGATACGGAGCGGCAAACACAATTTAAAGCGTTATTAACCGAAAAGTAATTCCTAATTCTTCGTGAAAGTTCTTTAATTAACATTTTAATAACAAAATTTTGGGAGTGATTTTGCCAAGGTTAATCCGACCCAAGAGGGCGAGTGTGCTTCGTCTTCATCATAAATGTTCAAATCAAAAGTGTATCTTCGTGTGTGTGTGTGTGTGTGTGTTTGTGTATTCGGGAATAATTTTAACAGATAATGTATTAACATGAACAAATTTATTGTTTTTCGTTATTGATTGATTTATGAGATAAACGATAACTTATTATACATATATCCATAAAAGATTTCCAAGGTTAGCAACTAACACAATAGATTTAGAATAAAAAAAAATGAACCTCGAGTTTCTGCGACGATTTATATATCAGACAGTACTTATGGATTATCGAGGTGGTCTCCCATTTAAAGACAATAATTAAATCACAATTACAAAAAAAAAGGTTTTTTTATTATTTAAATTAACTCTTTTACAATTTATTTGAATTACAAAATATAATTAGAAATTATAGTTAGCCGAAAACTGGACCATGTCGCGTAGTGCTGTCACATAAACTGTTTCCACACCATTTTAAAGAGTTTAATTAATTTTACCAGCAATAAATAAAACGTACTATGGTAACAAAAGGAAGTCAGCTGCGATTGAACTAAACATCCCTACCAATCCCTAGTTTTTGCCTAAAGGCCGGTCCAGACGCTCCGTTTTGCACAACGTTTTGTCTGCGCAGTTCAAAACGTTGCGTGTGGACCGGAAACTGTGCAGTTTTGAACCCATTTCGAAGACGGTACAGTTTTAGGAAAACTGAGCAAGAGAGCTTAGATTTCCTTGAACTGCGCAGACAAGTCGGCGTGTGTGGACGGTAGCACCGTTTTCCGATTCATTTTGATACTCAGTTTCAATTCGTTAGGCGACAATGGCTGACCTTCAGCAATGTTCATGGGAGTTTTTAACAGATTTTATTGCTCTGTATGAAAGTTTCCCGTGCATTTGGCGTGTTAAATCAAAAGAATACAGTGACAGGGATAAGAAGAGGGAAGAGTATGAAAGTTTAGCAAAGAAATTGATGCAACGGCAATCATTTTCATAGCTTCATCACGGCAATAATTGCCTTTCATGTGCTGATATTACTATTCTCATACAAGTATTTTCTTTGTTGATATGCGGTGTCACTAATTCCAATAAATGAGTATATGTGTCAACGTCCATTCGCAAGTAGTTCCGCCAATCAGTAGGTTCATCACGTAATTCACGCAATAATTTGATATGGGAAAAGTGCTTCCTTTTTAGAAGCCACTTCCGCGACCACTTTGAACGCCGGGTACTTCTGAGATGTTGCAATATTTTTTTTTAACAAGACACATCGCGAAAATCGACCAGGTAGTACCTCCCCCCCTGACGATCTCACACAAAACTGAGCAAAATATACAGATATGTCTGTGCCGTGTGGACGCTCTACAAATTGCAACGTTTTCATTCCGTCTTAAGACTGCGCAGACAAAACGGAGGGTCTGGACCGGCCTTTACACTGCCAAACTGGTTTATCTTCCAGTGAAATGTAACCCCATTCTAACATGTAACAACCCTGTTGATTGAAGGAAACAAACAGCTTCTTCTTCAGTTCTGAATAAATCCCAAATTATTAAGCAATCACTCATTTCCTGATAAATGTACGAACAGAATGACTAAGATAACCTATTTAAGTATGAACGGCGAAAAGCGATAAGTGGTTCACAACCACTTATACTTCATGTATAAATATATTATGCATAAATAATCCGTGGGCTCCTGTTAATTTTTTTTGGCATTTATAAATTCTCGAACAGTTGTTTTAAATAAGAAAGTGATTTTGTTTAAATTCCCGATAATCAATAAGTACTTATTTTTCATTAAAACATTTACAAATATATAAAAAAGTTTTAATATATATATATATATATATATATATATATATATATATATATATATATATATATATATATATTACACACGCACGCACGCACACACGTGCGCACACACACATATATAAAATGGCAATTGGGGGTAATATGGCATATGAGGTTGAATTGCGAAATATTACGATTCTTCAAGTTTTATTTCCTTTTTTAATATTCAAATTCATCTACTTGTTTTATATTTTTAGATGAGAAGAATTTTTTGAGGATGAAATATTAAGCACTAAGAATATAGCTGAAAGAGATTCAGATTCCATCAACATTGAAGAGTAAAATCTATGCGGTTATAGATAAAGTTATGAAGTTAATAATGACAGTATTTATTTGCAAATAATGTGAAGGGTGAGTCGGTGGAGGGTGTTTCCAGGATGATATCTCTGAAAATTACTTATACCGCTATTGAGGAAACTTATTCTTAAAACATACAAATTTATTTAGTTCGATATTTCTTCCTATTTTTCTGCTTTATTTTTATTTCATTGTCAGAAACATAATTTATTTTAAGTTTGGTAAAAGTGTTGCTCTATTCTTTTCCTAATCCAACTTTTGTTTATTCATCAATGTGTATTTCGTTTAATAATTTTTAGATCACAAAAGAAACATTGCTTTTAGCTAAATATACAATGTCTTCTATTTGAAAAACGGCTGTGACATATTACCCAACATGCGGGTAATTATAGTAAAAATTATTATTTTAGAAGATTTGATGGTAATTGAAAAATGTAGTAAACGTACCAGAGTGAAGATAAGTAAATACCAAGTGCTAGGAAATTTTTTCTGCTTATTGAGCAAACAATTATAATGATTTTATAACAAACCCCACTTAGGTGCGACATGTTTCCCCACTCTCTCGTTGTGGTTTGATAAAAAATTACTTTGCATAATATGTAACTCGTTAGGTGAACAAAGTATGAGTGCCAGATTTCATTAGTTATTTAAAAGAGCTGCTTATTGATTTGGACTCCCAAAGAAACTGATTCTGATTCTTGGTAGTTTGTTAGTGTGTTTTTTCCAAGCACGAAAACTGAATCGCCTGGCAAAACGTATACTAAAAATTATTTTACATCAATCATAACTTCCAGAAACTAAAATACATCGTGGAGGTCTCTCTCTGCCTGTGCAGTGAAAGTTTGTTTTAGACACGAAGTCGTCCTAACAAGTATAAGAATTGGTCACATCAGTAGATCGCACGATTGCTTTTTTCGCGAAATACATCCTGGCTGAACACAGTCTAACCTTAAAAACGTTTATAAAACCAATTTTCAGATAATTGATTCTCAAAAATTAAAAGATTATTCAATAATGGTAATGAAACCTCTCTAGGAATTTATTTCACACAACTTTTATTAGATAAATAAAAGAATGTCAGTTGAGGGGGTAGTTGTTGAGTTAGATCCTTCTTAGTGTTCAATTTGAATGGGTTCTATATTCTATTTTAAGTATTCTTTCTCATTTTTGTAAAGGTACATTTGAAGTTTTCTTTTCCCAAGCATATTGCTTGCATATTTCTGCACTTTTTATAACAGAAATAATACGATTTATATGCATTGATTATTATAAATTCATTTTCTTCTTGTTATTGTCACAGGTATGACTATTGGTTTCATAAAATTCCTGAGGGGTGTCCAATTATTTTTATTTTGGGAGGGGGCTAAGGTTAGCTATGTGAGTAAAGGTGGGTGGTCTTAATCTTACTTGCCAAACCTAGAGTCATGTGTTCGATTCTCGCCTGGGCAATAGGAATTTGTTTAGTGGAGAACTTATTAAATAAAATCTTTAGTCCCACCCTAGATAGAAATGGGTGGTAACCTGTAGGTAACCCGTCCCAATTAACCTATTAGCACAACGTGCACGTTAATAAATAAATCCATTATTTATTTATAAAACTTATGATTAAGTATTAAAAGCAAAAATAAAAATGTGTCTGTTACTTTTACTAGGAAAAGAATGTCCAGTTTCTCTTCAATTACTAAATAAATGAAAACTAGGTTCGAAAATTATTGATTTTGTATGTGTGTGATAGATTTAGTTTATAATAATTTAAGGAGTTAGGTGTAAATTATTTAATCGTTAGTTTCTAATTAACCGCGAGTTTGATTCCCGCCTGGGCTAATAGGAATTTATTTAGTGGAGAACTCATTAAATAAAATCCTTAGTCTCTCCCTGGTTAGAAAAGAGTGGTGACCAGTAGAGGGTGGTTATCCATAGTACCAAAGGCGGGCGTTACTAAATAAATAAAAAAATAATTTTAGAACATTTGTTATAATTGTTAAGTAAAATTTTATTTAATATCCAGATCAATTACGTAACCTTTATTTAATAAGTTTAAGAAATGTTGTATTAAATTAAATACATTTTCATACATAAATAATTGTTAAAGAGAGTTATTGTGTATTTTTTTTACCTATTTTAATATTATAAGATTCTTGGAAAACGTACTTAATATGTTTAGGTATGTAAACATGTTAAACGTACTATTCATATATATTATTGTTTTATTGAAAAAATAATCTCCTTAACCAGTATTAATATTTTCGGCATTAAATTGGACACGTGTGTACTTATACAATACTTACGTATATACGTAAATACGTGGTGTGTGTGTAATAACCTATTTTTTTTTTCTTTGTAGTTTTACATTATTAAGTTTGATGATACTAATCGACCTTAAATGACTAAATAGTAAACTGTTTATTTATAATTATCGGAAAAATTTAAACCAATGAGATTTATTTTTTTTTTTTTTTTTTTTTTTTCAATATCGGTTATATTCCACTGTACAACTTTTATTTTTGTAAGCTGATTTTGCACGAGTTTTATCTTTTTTTTTTTCATTTTTCATTTTCATCTGCCAGAATATAATTGGTCGTTAGCAGGATTGAAACCTTGAATATTGTAGAGTTTGAAATGGAATGTGATTTACTTTTTTCCCTTTCCAAGAACTCAATTCCAATTGTTATTATATCAATACCAATACCAGGAACATTTTAAAATTGGAATGCCGTTTAGGCTAAGTTATAATGCCGAAGGGATTATTTAAAGTTGACGTATAAATAAACGTGGGCAAACGTTCATTCATTCAGAAGTACCTCGCTATTTCACTTAGGTCTGTAGACCGTATTGATGAGGAAAAATTGAGTGAATATCGGAGTAAGGTCAAGATGTATTACGGAAACTATTGATAAATGTAAAAACTAGAAACATAGATAAATTTATCTATTCAAAATTTTATATCTCTTGTTAAATGGAGACCGCTGGTATGGGGAAACCCAAAGGTACAGCGGGGGCAGAGGTGGGGGGAAAACTAAAAAAAAACTAGAAACATGTTTCTCAGTACGGTCAAATTGTTTCCTGCAGAAATACAAACTGAAAAACTTCAATAACGAGAATACACTTTTCTCAAGGATAGGAGAAGGACCTAAGGGGTAATCTCCTATTGACGTTGTATACATCTTTGAAAAATCGTTAACGGTCACCGATCCTACCATGCTAAGGACAAAATAAAGACGGTTCAAATCACTCTCTCTGAGTATATACATATATATATATATATATATATTATTTGCTTCCTTCCTATAGTAACCCTATAAGAAGGCCGTTTATTTGCTTATTCATGTCCCATGCAAGTTAGCGTATCACATGCATTTCTAGTGGATTAAAAATAATTTATAAATAGATTATATCAATAGTATGATATATATATATATATATATATATATATATATATATATATATATATATATATATATATAAAGAATTAACAATAACAACGTTAAATTAAAGTAAAAACATATAAAGAGAAGATTATTAGTCTTAAAAGAAAAATAGAAAAGAAATAATTAATGTCCATAAATATTTTAAGAATTGTAGTTGTATCAGCTATAATAAGTATTTAACCGATTAATTGTATTAAAAGCTTGTTCTGCGAATATATTAAAATCATTATTATATTTTAAAAGTAACTTGTCTTCTTCTATTGGAAATTTATATATATATATATATATATATATATATATATATATATATGTCTATTGCAGCTCTAGGAGGGGAGGAAATATAAATAATTCCGTCACGCAGGGGCTGCACAAACTACGTGCGTCACGTATTTGCATTTATCTCAAAACGTAAAAGCTCAATTAGAACCTTATTTGGTATTTAGGCTTCAAAGAATGTGCTTCATAATTTAACTGCTTATAGTTAATAAGACATGAGAAGGAGTGGGGGTTACTGACGGTCGAAAATGCAAATATCTCTGTTAATATTGATGTTAGAGAATAAATGTATATAACAACATTTAAAGATCATTACATTTGAAATAAGATTGGTTGTGTACAATTTTTTTCAATCCAACGCATAATAACGGAGATATCAAGAATTTTCAAAATCCCCCTCCTGATTCATATTATTATAATATAATATTATGACAGTCCCCCTGTTATTTGCAAAGCACTCCAGTTGCTTGTGCGATTTAACAATTGCAAAATTGTTTGAATGTACAATACTGCGTTGATAGATTGTATTGTCCTGTCTATATAATCGCATAGTCATGAAAGTATAAATGCTCACCCAATACTAGTGCTGCTTTAAATTTCGTTAGTGGATATATCTACTTCCATACTGAACACTATCGTCCATTTTACTTCCATTATTGTATATATTATAACTCCACGTTTCGTCTACGTAGTTGTTGGGGTTAATGAGATTCGTTCGGTGCAACCAGTAATTACATCTTATGCCACCAGTAACAATATTTTGTAGTGTAAAGTATTTCTGGATTTATTTTTTATTTACCTTTTATAGCATCCCTTTAAAGTGGAGTAGATATATTGTTACGTTTTTATTACAAAACCAGTAATAAAACGTTGTTAATAAGAGTTCTCTTGGATTGCAAAATTAAATTAAACACGCACACAAGTTTCATAGTTTAACACTGCACGATTTATTTCACAATGCACAATACTCTTGGTTAATTATTACCACTCACAGAATTGCACTGATAGTATCACTGTTCTTCAGGTTACACAGACCAATAGTTCACTCACGGTCACTGTCGTTTACTTCGCGGCACTGCACTGTCTTAAAAACTGTTGCTTACAGACACGGCACAACACTTTACCGCACTGCACTAAGTCGCACACTGTTGCGCTGAACATCCCTCGAAGACCGTCGAGCGTCAACTGAACTGTGGGGTACTGTGAGAGTCCCTTATATATACCTGTAGAAGGGCCTAGGCGTAGAAGGGGCCAGTTCGAGAAAGGTCCAGAAGTTCCTGGAAGATGGGCAGCTATAATTAGATTCTGCGGGCCGCCCTGAATAGATCAGCCCTAATTAGATCAAACACACTTGCCATACTTGGCTAGTCGCTCTAGGTGTGCCACTTTCATTTTAGACCTCGGATTGTGGTATCTCTGAATCATGTAGACTGCGTCGTTCAATCTCTTGATCACCTCGTACGGTCCCTCCCAGTGCGTCTGCAATTTTCCTATCTGCAATGTTTTCTGTGTTATTAAAAGTAGCTTTTGTTTTAAAAATAATATCATTAAATTTAATATCCTTATCACTTGAAATATCATGCAGGACAACATCTTTCGGGTCCGCTAGTTTATTATAAAATTTTAATTTTAGTTAATCAATTATAAATTTGTCATTTTCGATTTAGACTACACTTCATTAGGGATAAACGATATATTTTAATTCCGTGACATATCGATATAAATAACGGCTGGTGGAATTTATAATAAATTAAAATATGCATAATTCACATGTTTTATCTCTGTTTTCTGATTGGTCCTTTTTCTATTTTGTATGGTGTTCATGTTCTCTTTTATCTCCCTCTCGCTTATATATCCTTTTTACAGATTTCCCTTAGGGGAAATCAACTATTGAGGTCGTACTCATGCCGGGATTTTCGAAAAATTTCTTCAAATGTCTATTGATCCTACCCAGGAGATGACAAAAATGAAGTCCGTTCAAAATTATATATATATATATATATATATATATATATATATATATATATATACATACATACATATTTGACTGATAACGCTCTAGTGAACGCAATTTTTGTTGATCGTCACCAAACTCAAAATTTAATCGTTTTATGTAAAAAGGAAGATCAAGTTCGTTAATGACTGAAATCGGACATGTGGGAGGAGGGGGGTTAGACGGGGATTTTTGAAAATTCAAAATATCTACGTTATTGTGCGTTGGACCAAAACATTGTATAGAATCAATCTTATTGCAAATTAAATTTACAATAAATATTGTTCTTTACATTTATTCTATATCTTGAATATTAACCGAGATATTTGCATTTGTATTGTGCGTGGTCGGGAGAAGTCGGCTATATTCAGGACTTTCCGTCGAAATATAGTTCAGCCGTTTTGTAACTGTTCGTCCCTCGTGAATTGGTTTAGAGATTATTTTACTACTGCCGTTATTAGTAGGTAGATTTCTCTATTGTAAAACTTCACGTGGGAAATCTGCTTAATTTACGTAGCCCTTGCGTGACGGGCTTTTATTTCTATTATACTTACGATTTGAAAATTAAAGTTATGGGTGTATTTAATCATGTGGTCGGCTTGGGGCGTTTCATTGGCCTTATGATCTACGTTTATCACGTGTTGTCTAATTCATCTTTTCAGTAATTGTGACGATGTTCCTATATAACTTTTGCAATCCTTTCTCTTTATTTTGTATACATTATATTTGGTATCGGTCCATTTCAATTTATCTTTAATATGGCTACAGCTTTTTTTCACTGTTTGGATATTTCTAAGTGATGTGTCCACTATCTTTACACATCGATGCAATCTTCTGGCTAATATGGAGTTGTAATTCATTGTTCAATACTTTGTTGTTTATCTGTATTCATATCCTGATGAGGCGTCATATGGACGCGAAACTAGATGAGAAATAAAAATGTTTTTTAATAATCATTTGAAGTTTTTATTCTTTTGTTAACCTCCCGCCATAGATTAGTTAAAGATAAATTTTCTTTTTTTGTTTATTGTTGTGAGCGTCCAATTTCTTTCCGACCCATAAAGTGTAAGAGTTAAAATATAATAGTAAAGTAAATAACAAAAAAAAAAGTAGAAAGTATCCTGGAATTAACTTTAGAATAAACAAATTAAATCAAGGGAAGAGTGTTTATTCAAGTCAACACCTTTTGTTGGGCTAATCTGACCCATTTTTCTTTCGGAGGCCTAGCAAGGAAAGTTGAAAAAGTAATGCCCTCTATGTGTTGCCCGAGAAGGCAGGCAGAGTAAAAGTTTTCTTTAATTTTACTGTACATTATTAAGTGTGGCTAAGTGGTTTTTTTTTTACTTCGGGCCAGCTTTTATACTTCTCTCTGACGTGTTACTACAACTTTATTCTCATCGCCTTTTGATTAATTCCGTCAGTCAACTTTTTAAGGCTTCTCGTCAAAAGAAAATTCGTCGTAGGAACTGAAAAGTTTATTTATTTCTTTTTTTTTTGTAGTTTATACAATGTAATGGTGTAATACTCCCAGATTACGTAAAATGGTAATTTATTGGAGGTTGTTCAAACACAGGGTAATGGAATAGTTTTATAAGAACATTTTTTTTTCAACGGGACTTCTTTTATGAATAATTACTTTTTTAGGTTGATGACAGAATCAATAAATAGTTTTGTTCAATTATTTTTTTTATTTCTGACTTCGCCCTAGAATTGGCATTAGCGGTTTATATTTTCACACTTTAGATATACGTGTCGAACATACAACTAACCCTCTCGGCATTGGTTTGGTCATACACTACAATTGTAGAAAATAATTTCTTATAATTATACTTACAAAATATTGTATTTTCACCCCATTTTATTTTAGAAACCGGTTAGTAGGCCATGTCCATTTATTTGGCGTCTATATGCTCCATCATTTGATACTGCATGCATTTCAATATATTTTACAATATTATAAATAATATGAGAACATTTAGTTATATCTAAAGTTAATAAATTCCTAAAAAATTAATACATTGCATTGTTAACAACAAATGTGTTAAGCTATAATCAGTAAATATGCCCAATATTACTGAAGTACTAGGACATGCTGCTATACATAATACATATATGTTTATAAATATATGTATAACCAATATATATAACCAACCTTATTGCAAATTTGAAATTTGATTTCCTTTTAATTTTTGTTATATTCATTTTATCTGTAACTCTAATAAATACCAAAATATTAGCACTTTTTAGTTTTCAAGCTTCAGTAAATCCCCACTTCCATTCAATTCACATTACCAATTTGCCAATGTACGACTAATCTTATTTCATGCTTAAATAAAACATATTTTTTGTTCGCGGAAGGAAGGGAGAAGGGGGTTTAAAAAGGGAGCAATCGAAATATACTCATTATTTTGACTTATGTTCGAAAATGCTAGACGACAAATCGTTTTGGAATTATAATTTTCAAGAAATGTTGTTTTTTTACAAGAGTTCTGTGTCTGAAATATGAAAAGTGGCTTTAACATTTTTCACTTTTCTATTAACTCCACGCTTACTATGGTAGCTTATTAGCTCTTTTTAGCAGATTTCCCATACGGGAAATCAGCTATTGAGGTCGTACTGATGACGAGATTTTCGAAAAGTTTCTTCAAATGTCCATCGATCCTACCCAGGAGATGACGAAAATGAGGTCCGTTCAAAATTATATATATATTTGTCTGTTAACGCTCTAGCGGTCGCAATTTTTGTTTGATCGTTTCCAAACTCGGTATTTAAACGTTTTATGCAAAAAGACTGATCAAGTTCGTTAATGGCTGAAATCGGACCAGTGGGAGGGGGGTTTAGAGGGGGGATTTTTGAAAATTCGAAATATCTCTGTTACCATACGTCAAAATATTTTTCTATACATGTATTCTCTATCTTGAATATTAACCGAGATATTTGCATTTTTATTAAATGTGGGTGGTAAAGCACGAGTGAGATTCCCGCCAAAAGCTAGGTCGGCCCTTTCCGTCACTGCTCGGCTCTGGTATGGAGATTTCTCTATTGTATAACTTCACGTGGGAAATCTGCTTAGTTTACGCAGCCTCTGCGTGACGGACTTTTATTAATAACAGCTGAGAAAACACATAGGGCAATATCCAGCTTTAATTCCCAAATTGTTTACATTACATGAAAAATTGAGTTGATTTTAGATCTACAGTGTCTAACGCAATCTAGGGAAATCTCCTTAGTTCTGGTATCTTTTTAATATAAAATAAGTCCGTCACGCAGGTGCTGCGTAAACTAAGCAGATTTCCAACGTGAAGTTTTACAATAGAGATATCTGCATAATATCAACTGTAATAGAAAGAAACCTCTAAACCTAAAACATTATTTAGGGCGTAATAACCCAGTAGTTTCTAGCCCCCAAAAGCAGTTAACCTAACCTCTAAACCTATTCACGAGGGACGGATAGTTATGGAAAAGGCCGCCAGAGCTCTCGGCGGAAAGTCCGAACATAGCCTACTGGTACCACACGCAGAATACAAATGCAAATATCTCGGTTAATATTCAAGATACAGAATAAATGTATAAAACAATATTTATAGTAAATTTAATTTGCAATAAGATTGATTCTGTACAATTTTTCGATCCGACGAATAGTAACGGAGATATTTCGAATGTTCGGAAATCCTCCCCTTAAACCCCCCCTCCCCGTGGTCCGATTTCAGTACATTTTAACAGACAAAAATAGATAGATATATATATATATACAGTTTTGTAAAACAACTAAATATCGAGTTTGGTAACGATTAAACAAAAATTGCGACCGCTAGAGCGGTAACAGACAAATATATATCTATACAGTTTTGAACGGACCTCATTTTCGTCATCTACTAGGTAGGATCGATGGACATTTGAAGAAAAATTTCGAAAATTCCGTCATGAGTACAACCTCAATAGCTGATTTCCCTTAAGGGAAATCTGCTAATAAGTACTCATCTCAGCATTAATTAAATTTTATGTTTCTAAATCATCAGGATGACGAATGATGTAACATTAGAATGGAGCTATCACATTAATAACATACAAACAACATTGCTGTGAGTAAAACATTGATTACCTATGGATGCCAGAGTGTCTTGTGGTCTTAAATCTGGCCCATTGTCCACAATATAGAAAGGAGCCCTCATATTGACACATGGTATCGAAATATGGAGCCTTAAGTTAAAAAAAAAAAAATAATAAAAATAAAAAGTGTGCACAGATTTTGGATAATATCAAAGATTACGCCGATCTGCATGAAAATTGACCCTGACACCATTTCTGACGATTCTTATGCAAAGTGACTTTCTGAATCCAAATGTGTTTTTCCTCATCGTCCATCGTTTTGTAGGGAGGCCTCCCTACCTGTTTTTCTTACTTTTCGAAAATTTGGAGGGTTGAAAAGAATTATTTTAGGCTTTACATTATTTCTGAAAGGTTAAAGAGGAGAACAATTCTGAAATATGAATATATGTACCAAGGAGGAAGATTTTCGGAGGGGGGGGGGTTATACCCCTTTTATTCGTAAATTATTATTAAAAATGATTGACTTTTCCGGAATTTTACTCATTTTTTATTTTATTTCAGACAGTTTAACTTCCATCATTGCAGTAAGGTAATGAGACCACCAGTGTATTGGCCCAGATAATCATCTTCGTAAATGTTGTTATATATTTTTGTTATTGTTCATGTATATTGTTACTATATATTTTTAATATTTGTTGGTGTAAATGCGATAAGGGTGGCTGAAACTGGAATATGTGGCAAAGAAGTGAAAACATTGAGAAACAATCTATCACTTTTAATGATTTTGTGCAATTTAATGGACCAAATCTCACCCCCCCCCCTCCTAAATTTCCTAAAATCTCCCTTCTTGTGACACATAAACGCATTTTAGACTTTTTCTCTTCTGAAGCCCTCCAGAAGAAATGTAAACGTTAAAATAATCTATTTCAACCCTCCAAATGATCAAATAGTGACAAACATAGATATGGACCTCCCTCCTAAACGGAGGGATATGGGAGGAAACGGAGATCATATTTGGATTCAGAAGGTTATTTTACATTAAAATCAGCAGGGATGGTGACGGGGCTTGAAAACAATATTTTTTGCTGATATGTGTTGTTATCATATGAGCCATCCCCGAATGATAGATGTTATACTAATAAATGCAAGGTACTAGAATGTTAGTTAATGGATATAAGTTTCGATTACCCCGTGCATGTCACCCCCTCTTAACTTCCAAGAAGAAACGTTTGTACCAGGAAAGAGTACATGGAATTAGAAAGGTTTAGTATAATTGCCTATAAAGGTATAATATTGCACTTATGATTGATTGTTGCGATCCCAACAGTTAATGGAGTTAAATTAAAATTAACTATTTTGTGTTATTGGTATTTGGTTTGCATGTTTTGCTGGTATTAATAACATTATGCAAAAGTGTTTACTGGCTTGTATAAAGCGACCAGAATATATACCTTACTCCACTTTAAAGGATGCTATAAAAGGTAAATAAATTCAGCAATACTTTACACTATAAAATATTGTCACTGGTGGCATAAAATGTAATTACTGGTTGCACCGAACGGATCCCATTACACCAACAACATAGACATAATGTAGAATTATAATATATACAAGAATGGAAGTAAATGGGACGATAGTATTCAGTGTGGAATTGAATATATCTATTAACGAACAATTTAAAGTAAAAGCCTAGCACTGGTATTGGACCCAAGCATTCGGTGAGCATTTTAGCAGATTTCCCTTAAGGGAAATCAGCTATTGGGGTCGTACTCATGAAGCGATTTTCGTAAAAAAATTTTCTTCAAATGTCCATTCGATCCTACCCTGGAGAGTGACGAAAATTGAGGTCCGTTCAAAACTTATATATAGATATATATATAATATCTCTAGATATCTGGTATTTATATTTGTGTGTAGTGGGGGTGGTGTGGGGTGGGTGTGAGTGTGTGTGTGTGTGTGTTGTGTGGTGTGTTGGTGTATTATGTATCTTTTGTTTATGCCGTTTTTTTTCCGTGTTGTTTCTTTGTTGGTCTCTTCTTTGTCAGGATGGGTTTGGTCAGGTTATCGTCTGGTGAAATGAATCTTAGTTTATGCGATAATTTCCCGAGGAATCTTTATTTATCTCTTCATCATGGCTGTAAAATTACATGTACTACATTATAATATTGCACATTGTTGTATTTATAAATTGGGTGTTTTTTCCTTATTTATACTTACTCAAGACTAAATATATCTATGGGCTATTAATAATATTCTTATTGCACTAGGGACTAGAGTTATATGGAACCTTCCTTGTTTTGCCCCAGGTTACATAGCATGGTTCGACACCCTTTTGTAGGTGTTTATATATGGTGAGGTTATAGTATGGTGGGGGTATTTTGTTGTGGTTAAACTATATTATAATGTGTTGTACTGTAGTTTCGTAGTTTTTTTTCCTACAACTCCGAAAAGAAGCAACACACCACATATAAATACAACCTGGTCGAACAACATCAGCTGCACAATGTGTGTGTTTTCTGAGTTATTATTTTTGTTTTATATATAATATATAACTATATATATATATATATAATATATATTAATATTTATATATATATATTTGTCTGTTAACACTCTAGCGGCTTCGCAATTTTTGTTTATATCGGTCACCAATCTCGGTATTTAACCACTCGTTTTATGTGTTTAAAAAAGGAAGATCCAAGTTCGTTTAACGGTCTGTTGAAATCGGACCAGGTGGGAGGGGGGGCGGGGGTGGGGGGGGGCGGGGGGCGGGGGGGTGGTGTTAAAAATTCGAAATATCTCCGTTATTATGCATCGGATGATCGAAAAATTTGTATAGATTACCGATCTTAGTGCAAATTAAATTTACTATAAAATATTGTTCTTTATACTTGTATTCTGGTAGCTTGTAATGATTAACCGAGATATTTGCATTTGTTAATGTTTCTGTGTTGTCGCCAGGATTCGGCTATGTTCGGTACTTTCTGTCGAGAGCTTCTGGCGGCCGTTTCCTTAATCTATTCTTTCCTCGTGAGACAATAGGTTTAGAGTTTTCTTACTTAGTACAGTTGTTATTGAGCAGATTTCCTGTATTGTAAAACTTAACGTGGGTAAATCCTGCCTTATTTTACGCACACCCACTGCGTGACAGATTTTTTTAATTTCATGACTATACGAAAAGTGACCAATGCAATCTTTCAATTCCTTCATCAACGCGGAACTCAAGTGTTAAATTGATAAATTTTGCAATTGTTAAATCGCACAAGCAATTGGAGTGCTTTGCAAATAACAGGGAGACTGTCATAATATACACAGATAATAAAATTAACATCGTCCGCGTTTACAATAACAATACTCGTTATGAACAGACCGTACCGGACTACTTGCAATATATAGTCATAAATATCGGGGGTTTTATTTTAGAAAACATTCAGAAATTATTAGCGAATGGCACAGAACACCTCACCAGCATAATCTACCTCAGAAGGAACTAAATTTGTCACTTCTTACTTTAAACTAACCAAACAGGCCAATAATTAACAAACCATTCAGAAAAAAGAAAACATTTTAAAAAATAATCAGGCGGAGAGATGTAAAATAAAAATAAAAAAGACGACAATTAAATAATACATGCATACGTACTTATTAATTCAGAAATAAAAAAAAGTCCGTCACGCAGGTGCCTGCGTAATACTAAGCAGATTTTCCACGTGAAGTTTTTACAATAGAGAAAACTCACGAGAGTCAAAAACAGTTACGGAAAACTAGCTTTGTGTGCGGAAACTCTTCGACTAGGCCCCGTAAGTATTAGCCGATCTCATTTCGTACCGTTTTTTAAAATTAAATAAAAATGCAAATAATCTTGATTATATGCAAGATAGAGAATAAATGCATTGAATAATATTTATAGTAAATTTAATATGCAATAAGATTTAGTTATATACATTTTTTTTTGATCCGACGTATGGTAACCCAGATGTTTTGAATTTTCGAAAATCACCCATCTGAACCCCTTCTCCCTCTTGTCCGATTTCAGCCATTAACAAACTTGATCTGTCATTTTACATAAAACGGTTAAATATCGAGTTTGGTAACGATCAAACAAAAATTGCGACCGCTAGAGCGTTAACAGACAAATATATATATATATATATCTATATATATATATAAAATTGTAACCTCTGTCTGTACATTGATTTTTTTCGCGAAATTTCACGATAACTTTTCGTTTCACATGTCATAGACACCATATCTGCATTTTGTTTCTTTCGTGTATGTTTGTTTGTTTGTTTGTTACCTTTTCACGCATAAACGGCTGAACCGAATTTTATGAAACTTGGTATGTATATTACTACTAACCCAACTTAGACTTTAGGCTATATTAATTTTCTCTGAGACGAACAGGAGTGGGGGTTATAAGGGAAGCCAAAAATTAAAAATATTGATATTTCGTTTTCTATTGGTTTTTCGGCAAATTTGAACATAACAAAAGTGGTTTATTTTGTTATTTAGAGTAACTTTTGTTATATACACTTTTGTCGTAAACCGAAGATTAAATGCGTTATACGCTAAAAATAATAGCGGGAGTCAACAATATTAATTGCCACAAAAGACTCAACCGAACTAAACCAACCTCGGTATGTGAATTAGTACTAACGCATTCCTTATAATAAGCCATACTAACATTTCTAGGGACGGGCAGGAGTGGGGGTTATAAGGGAGACCTGAAATTAAAAATAGCGATATTTCGTTTCCTATTGGATTTTCGGCAAATATGCACATAACAAAAGTTGTTTATTTTGTTATTTAGAGAAATTTGCTCAACACTTCTTTTCAATATGAACTACCAGGTACCTCAAATGAAAAAAATTATTCAAATGTATGTCAATATTTTCTCATTAATAATTCAAATCTATGCATAATGCACAGGAAACGGGAAATATGACAATATGCAGATCAGTGAAGTCTTGCATAAAAAAATAATTTTATTATTAACAAATCCACATAAACGACGGGTATTAACCCTAAACACGGGGACGGGTAAATGTCAAAATATTGTGCAAAGTAAAGCCTTGCCAAAAATATACCACCAACATTCAGCCCCAAATGAATTCCCGAGCGAAGCCGGGTATCTCATCTAGTATATATATATATATATATATATATATATATATAATTTTGAACGGACCTCATTTTCGTCATCTCCTTGGTAGGATCGATGGACATTTAAAGAATTTCATGAATACGACCTCAATAGCTGATTTCCCCCAAGGGAAATCTGCTAATAATAATTTGCAATTTCTACAAAGGCTTTCTAAAAGATATTTATAAACATTTAAATTTAAAAAATCAGATATTTGTAAGACTGAACAGGGTTACGACCAGTTGAAAGTTCAGAGTTGTCGGACTAAGCATATTTGAAGAAAATACGAATAACTCTCATAATATATGAGTTACGAATAAGTGTATAGAGCAGCAGTTTTAGAGCATCAATATTTTAAACAAGATTGGTTAAACGAAATATTTCGATCCGCCTCATAATAATAGTTATTTATTATACAAGTGACGAAAGTAGATCATTTTACAACTCGAGTGAAACGTTTACCCACTCGAGCGAAGCGAGTGTGGTAATTTCACGAGAGTTGTAAATTCTACTTTCGTCACGAGTTTAATATTTAAATTTTTTCTTGTCATCGTGTAATAAAAAACAAAACATTTGATTCAGATGCTAACCCAGAATATGAACAAAATTAGGATGTTGTGAAGATTATGGTATGTTGTTGGTAGGTTATAAGCATGGTTGTGAAAGGTTATAAGCATAGTTATAAAACAACTAGTGATGATTGTGAAGTAGTACAGTTATTATTATATTTAAATTTTAAAATATATTGATTATTTCCACCAATAATTCATTCACATTTCAATTTATTTTGTTAAAATAAATTCTTACAATGTTAAGAAACATTTAAAAGCATTTAATTTCCAACTTCAAATTATTTTTTAATTTATACTTATTACTAATTAAGAAGGCAATTCACTTTCTTCACTTGTGACGAAAGTGATTACTTTCTTCACTTGTGACGAAAGTGATTACTTTCTTCACTCTATTTCAAAATGTTTCACTTTCTTCACTCATTTCAGTTTAGTAATGTTACCATTATTCAACGATTATAGAAAAAGAAAATATTTGGAAATTTCGAACCCCCTCACCCTCTAGTACTCTATTCTGATTCCGGCTATTAACGAATAACAACATTAGAGTAAATTAAACTGTTAAATGTTTGTTATGATATAGATGAAATAAACATTTTTGAGACAAAACCAAAATTAATTAGTCTGGATGTACACAGAATGCCTGTTTTCCTCTACAATACGTTTTATTTTTTTTGACAGAGTGCACTTTCAGAGCAACAGCTCCATCTTCAGTGCCTTATTTTGAAGAGCGTTAGAGAGAACTTGCTTGTACAACGGCTGCCGGGCGACTCGCCTGGTTGCACACCTTTTTTACCAGCAGTACTCTATTATCAGCCAGTGACGGGGGTCCACGGGGACAGGTATGTCAACAGTATCATCATGTGGTGTAACCATTTATTTGATATACCAAAAACAATTTCTGTTGAACGCAATGTGTATGTTTATGTGAAACTCCATCTGGACGGAAAATTGAAAATGTTCGTAATTAAATAACAAATGTTTGAGAAATTTTCTATTCTCCCTTATTTATATACAACTCACTCTTGGTGCAGAATGAATTATTTGTTTCGCCTGGCCATCAGCGAATTGAGTTCTTCTGAAGCCGTGAAATATATATTGGTTTTCTGCTTAGTGATGTTCTAGGTCCATTCAAAATAATTAAAATTCATAGCTGCACATGAGAAATTCAGGTGGCGCTGTATACTCTTGCCCTCTGGTCGATGGTAATAATTTATTTTATTATTGTTATTTTTAGAATTATTGTTCGGAGAGGTTACGTTGAAATCTATAAGTTTTATTTCAATCATCGTGCCCCTTGTGTTGTAACTCTTTAGAAGTATTTAAAATAGAATCACTTATCTTCAGGTTATGGCGTATTGTAAAAGATAAACTGGACAAAGAAATGTGTGTATCTCATTATTTTAGCTTAGCTTTTACGTTTTTCAAATATTTCTACAATATCTCATAGACGAAAACGTAACACTCAGCGAACTTTCCTTCAATGGTCAAGGAAGACGAAGGTACTTTTAAGAAAGAATAAGCAGGGTTAACATTAAAAAACACGGCGAGCATTAAATATTGAAATGTTTTTCAACAAGGTAACAAATACCGAGTATCGCTAAAAGACTAAATTATAAAGAAGCAAATAATTATATATATATAATAAGAATTATTATTGAATATATATATATATATATATATATATATATATATATATATATATATATATATATAAAATTGTAACCTCTGTGTGTACATTGATTTTTTTTCTCGAAATTTCGGGGTTATAAGGGAGGCCTGAAATTAAAAATAGCGATATTTCGTTTCGTATTGCTTTTTCTCGAAATATTCACAAAACAAAAGTATTTTATTTTTTATTTAGACTAAGTTTTGTTATATCTACTTTTATCGTATTTCAAAGTATAAATGAGTTACACGCTAAAAACTATAGCGGAAGTCGACTTATTTGGCACAAAAGACTTAACCGAACTAAACAGAACTCGGTATGTGAATTAGCAGAAACTCCTTTATGAAAATAAGGTGTACCAACATTTCTAGGTACGAGCAGGCTTGGGGGTTGTAAGGGAGCCCTGAAATTGAAAATAGCGATATTTGGATTCCTATTTGTTTTTCGGCAAATATGCACATGACAAAAGTTGTTTAGTTTTTTTTATGTAATGTAACTTTTGTTATATTAAATTTTGTCGTATAACAAAGTATAAACGAGATACCTATTACAAACTAATGCGGAGGCCAACAATTTTTTTGGGCACTAACGATTGAACCGAAATTAACAAAATTCGGTAGGCGAATTAGCATTAATTCTTCCATGATTATAAGTTATAATAAATTTTTTAGGTTCGAACTGGAATGGGGGTTATAAGGGAGGCCTGCAATTAAAATTCGCGATATTTCATTATCTATGTGCACATAACAATAGTTGTTTACTATGATATTTAGAGTAATTTTTGTTTTATAAATATTTTCGTATAACAATGTATGAAGCCAGTAATTTGCGTAGAAATATACATATGCTCAACAATTCTTTGCAGTATGAACTACCAGGTACTTCACCTGGATAAATTAATTCAAACCTATGTTAATATTTTATCCTTAATTGTTCTGTTGTAGATCAGATGTTTAGTAGTTCAGTTGTTTGGGGAGATGGGATGTGTTGTAGGTTGATAGATTTATGAGAACATGTTGTTAGTATAAAGTTTGTGGTTAAAAGTAGAAAGTGCATATTCTATTACAATTAAGTTATTTGCAAACATAACAAATTCAAATCTATTCATACGACATTAACAGATTGCACCAAGTAATGTATACTGCCCTCCCCCCCCCCTCGTCTATTCTCCCCATCATTAATTCATGAGAAATGCAAGTTTCCCTTAAGTGTATTTAATTCTTTATTTAATTAAAACGGGAAAATTATTTGGACAAACAGTTTTAGTATTGTGAAGATAATGTAAGCAGATGTGTTAATATAATTTAATGTATTACAGGATGGATATCCTAACTGAATAACAGGTAGGCACCGCTGAGGCTAGGGAGGTGTCCGGATACTTCCTTTGTCCTATGAGTTGTGCCGCTTCCCTGCCGACCTCATATTGGTCTATGTTTACATGTTACTTGATGCTTATACATTTAGCAATGTAATGTTATTCTCAGGAATGTGAATTTATTTAATTATCACAATTAAATAATTTAAAAGGATGAACGCTAGGGAGGTGCACCCTCTTATTTCTGGTATTTATTAACTCTGCTCCGTTAATATATGATATAATGTACTGAACACACCATGTACCAATATGAATATACAGTTCACAATCGAGACATACAACAGAGTATTTTTAATAGCGGTTATTATGCACCTAAAACAGCTGTCAACGTTGGGCCTTGGTACCGCATCAAGGGAAAAGAAACTTTTATTCATACGTGGATGCAACGTTTTCAATTTTGTCAATTTCACGTTCTTGACTCAATACTGCTTATTTTATTTTAGTTGTACGGTACTCGATACTTAACTATTTCATCCAAGGCTAAAGAAAATATTCGTTAATGTCTTAAATCGGAACAGGAAAGCGGGGCGTTTAGGGGAATTCGAAAATTCATATTATCTTCGTTATTATTAATCGGATCAAGGCATGTTATAGAACCAATCTTGCTTAAATATTAATGGTCTACGATTGTTTTATATTTTTTTTGTAACTCAAGTATTAAGCGAGGTACTGAAAACAACATTAAGTCCATTTTCTTTTGAAACTGCAGCGAACCCCCACTTCTCCTCTTCGGATTTTTACTAAGAGTATAAATGGTGAGATGAAATCATTACTATGCCATAACTTAGTAGTAGTACGTACCGAGTGATTTAGTTTGTACGGTCACTGGTTAACGAACTTCTATATATCTATGCAAAATGTATTCAAGTTTATTCTCGTATACATTTTTAGCAGATTTCCATTAAAGGAAATCAGCTATTGAGGTCGTACTCATGACGCGAGTTTCGAAAAATTTCTTCAAATGTCCATCGATCCTACCCAGGAGATGCCGAAACTGAGGTCCGTGCAAATTTATATATCTATATATATATATATATATATATATATATATATATATATATATATTTGTCTGTTAACGCTCTAGCGGTCGCAATTTTCGTTTGATCGTTACCAAACTCGATATGTAAACGTTTTATGCAAAAATAAAGATCGAGTTCGTTAATGGCTGGAATCGGATCAGTGGGAGGGGGGTTTAGAGGGGAGGATTTTCGAAAATTCGAAATATCTCCGTTACTATACGTCGGATCGAAAACTTATATAGAATTAATCTTATTGCAAATTAAATCTACTATAAATAATGTTAAATATATTTATTCTCTATCTTGAATATTAACCGAGATATTTGCATTTTTCTGTTTTCAGCTTCTGAGATGAGATCGGCTAACATCGGGTCTAGTCGTGAGTTTCCGTCAAGAGCTAGTTCGGGCCGTTCCCGTAACTGTTTGACTCTCTATTCTGAAATTTCTCTATTGTAAAACTTCACGTGGGAAATCTGCTTAGTTTACGCAGCCCCTGCGTGACGGACTTTTTATGTCATTAACCTACCCGTCTTTGATTGCAACCAACTTATTATAAATGGTTTAAATATTGTCATCCAAAGGTAATATTCAGATTCAAAAGGTGTAAACTGATATTACTACCCGTCGAATCTTGATATGTTCCTTCATTTTAAAAACCAGTGCTTATGGGAATGTGTAACTTAAATATCAATATTCTGGTAACTACACGAATTTTCTGTGAGACTCCCCGCTTTTCCCTTCAAACCTCAATATGTCTGTTCTAACAACTAGAGTCAATTAAATTTGGTGTGATCCGTTTAGAAATTAACACAAGAACGAATGTCGAACACAAATTGGAAAGGTAACGCAGCTGATAATTCGTGGTTGTTAATTATTTACTGACTTTGGAGCGGAAATTGGTTGTCTGATGGCTTGAAACGGATGTAATTATCAGGCACATTAACCCTCAATGACATTAACACTACATTTTACTTGCGCAAGCTAATTTTAAGATCATGCTTGATTTATCTTGATGAAACAACATCCCATGTATTTTTCTAACCCGAACGAACGTAGCGCCCGCGCATTCTGTTTTACAAAGCAATTTCTACAGAAACAGAAATTCTGTTCGCTTCTCTCATTTATTATAGGACGAATCGAGAATTATACACGACCGACCTTATTACAAATTCTTATAAATATTGCCCTATGCGTTTTTAGCAGATTTCCCTCAAGGGAAATCAGCTATTGAGGTTGTACTCATGACGTATTTTTTCGAATTTTTTCTTCAAATGTCCATCGATGCTAACTAGGAGATGACGAAAATGAGGTCCGTTCAAAACTGTATCTATCTATTTATCTATCTATCTATCTATCTATCTATCTATATATATATATATATATATATATATATATATATATATATATATATATATATTTGTCTTTTACCGCTCTAGCGGTCGCAATTTTTGTTTAATCGTTACCAAACTCGATATTTAGTCGTTCTATGTATGTATCTATGTATGTCTCTATATTTCAGTAATTGTTTTTCTTTCCGGTGTGAGGCGGGCAGACCCGTTTGTTTACATTTATAACCCAACGCTTTCTGTCGGCAGGTTATTTTAATTGGATGAAACATTTCTTATTTCCGTTTGTATTTATACACGGTGGTTTTGTGTTAGTAGTATGTATATTTATCTATTACTAAACCTCGCGAGGGAAATCTGCTTAGTTTACGCAGCCTCTGCGTGACGGACTTTCTTTTATCCAGTATTGCATTTTTTATTATCCATACTTTGATACCCCCCCCCCCCTCCTCACTTCTTCTATAAATACGATTTACAGTTCGAGTAACTCAGTTGCTAACATCTCATAGCTTGCTGGTTCTCACACAACAAATCCGTCAAATTTTCGCCGAAGCTGACTTACAATGTGCAATGTAAAAGTAAATACCATGTTTTTCATATCTGTAAACATGTTGAATCAATTATAATGTCTTTGGTGTACACGCGTTCTTATTTTATTCAGTTAAAGAACTTATTAATCATTAGTTTATAGTTTGATTTTATTGTTCTTAAAGCTTATACTTTACAAAAGTCCTAAAACGTTTTTTTAAAGTAATATTGTACCTAATTCGCAGAATACCCTTCATCATAATTACTGGGATTTTATTCAACATTCTACTAGTTGCCTTTACAGAGATCATAATCACAAGGCATGCTTTATTTTGGTGTCAGGTCCTAGGCATTAATATGATAATTTTAATGATGAAATTGAAATTTATTACAAAAATAGAATACTCTGAATGTACCAGATCAATTGTGTCTAGCCATGTATCCACTTTTCAATGTAGAATACATATTCAACAATTCCATTAATAGTATTATTTTGACGTATATTTAGGTTTTCTTCCCACTTGTAGTTTAAACTCCTTTAGAATTGAATGAATAAACATATACATTCTCCTCTCTCTCTCTCTCTCTCTCTCTCTCTCTCTCTCTCTCTCTATATATATATATATATATATATATATATATATATATATATATATATGCACCCACACACACATTTATATAATAATTTTCATTTAGGAGGATAGGGAAATTTCGGTTGGAAAAAAAAATGTACAAAAAAGTTTAATTAGAAGTAGTAGGGTGGGTTTAGAGGGAATCCAATTAGCAGAGTGGATTTGACAAGCTGATGACCGGGAAGCCATGCATTGACTGGTCATACCAGGGCTCTCTTGCACTGTGGGGTGGGACTGGAAATAGTCGGGCTGGAGTGGGGGTGCTGGAGTGGCGGTGCTGGAGCCCCATAATGGGATTAGGGGTGGGGGTGCTTTGATGTCGCTCGTGGGTGTAATGGCCTCATTAACTTGTTTAATAATTTATCAACATTATAATTCTCCCTAATCGCTCTAAATCGATACGGCCAAATAATTTGGAATGATCTGATTCCCTGTCTCGTTTTGATGCTGACAGCGATGGCTGTAGCTCAGCGACTAATTTAGTTACGTTTTGTACATTTATTAGCGAAGTGGTTGTTGATTCTATCAAAATACCTGTTAAGCAGATTTCCCTGGAGGGATTCGTTCAATTTTCGAAAAATCTCTGCGTGATTTAGTTTGTGCAGTCTCAAAAAACGAACATGTATACATCTATACGCAATGTATTCAAGTTTGTTCTCATATCCACTTTTTATGAAATTAACCTACACAACCTTGATTTCAACCAACTTATTATGAATTATTTAAATATTCAGGTAATATCCAAATTCAAAAGTTGTAAACGGATATTTATCACCCATCAAATCTGGATATGCTCCTACATTTTAAAAACCAGTGCTTATTAGTAGATGGAAATTTAACTCAAACATCAAAAATTATTCAGGTTACATTACACGAATTTTCTGTGAGCCCCCCTCCCCCTTTCCTTTCAAACCTCAAAATGTATATTCTAATGACTAGAGGCAATAAAAGTTGGTGTATTTCATTTTGAACTTAACACTGAAGTGATTGGTGATTCTATCGTAGCAGAGATCAATATACCTGTTAAGCAGATTTCCCAGTAGGAAAATCGTTCAATTTTCGAAAAATCTCTTCTTGTGTTTGATTCTGCTTAGGAGATGACAAAATTAGGTCCATTCAAAATTTTATATTTAAAATACTTAAATTATAGTTGCCGTTTCCACTCTGGTGGTAGGAATTTATGTTTGATCGTTACCCAACTCGGTATAGAAGTGTATAAGAGCAAAACTAGTGGACAAGTTAGCCAAAGGCTGAAATCGGACAGGAGGAGGGGGTAATTTTGGGACAATGAAATATCTGTGTAGTTAAAAGTCGTATAGAAAAATCGTATCGAGGCTATATTATTGCACATTTATTTACCTATAAATGGTGTTATGTACATATTTACTCTGTCGTGCATAGTAATAGTAGTGAAGTTCTTAGATTTCAGTTATTCCCCCCATCCCAACTCATGTCCTACCGACAATAAGCAGTTTCATTATAGACCACTTTATTCTACACAAAAATATCAAATATTGTTTTCAAGAGATCTTTGTTAAGCGAGATACATGGGAATTCATTGTATGGTGACATCAATCAAGATTCTATGTTCCTAGCTCAAAAATGTTTATTTTGTCTATACCTCTCTTGAAATTTAACATACAACATTTGTATTACTACAAATACATGAAATGCACTATATTCTACGGGACATATAGAAAATAAACTCCCTTTCTGTGGTACTTCAATGATCAAATATATAAATACATGAAACAAACGCATATGCTTAGGAAAAATTAATGATACGTATGTCACAGCTCTTGAATATAATGAGTTTATGTTTATAGGGAATATAAAAAAATTACTCCTTTCCAGTTTGGTACATATATAAATAGCTATAATAATTCTTGGGGCTCACGTTAGCCAAGTGAGTTAAAGCGCTAGCCTTAATCTCACATGTCAAACCTAGAGTGGCGAGTTCAATTCCCACCTGGGCAATAGGAATTTCTTTAGTGACGGAATTCATTAAATAAATTCCTTATTTCCACCCTGGCTACGAAAGTGTGGTAACCTGTATATAACCCGTCCCAATTAGTCTTACTTGTAGAAAGTGGACGTTAATAAATAATTTATTTTATAATAATTCTTATTAAGTGGCCACAAGACCGATTATATACCTAACCTACCTGCTTTATATTCATTATACTCAAGAGCCATGGCATATGTTTCTTTTATCTACAATGTTCTAAGTAAGTATCCTTCTCTGTGGAAATAGTATAAGGGGAAAATCTACTTTCTATGAAGCTCAAGGAAACGAAAATTGAACACAATCAATCGCCCCTCCCCCTTTCTCACCCTCCCCAAGGAAAAACCTGCAGGAGAAGACTGCTGACTCCGGCACAAATATATGAGGGCTCGTTTAGGCCAACATCCTCCAATTTTTCCCTCTTTCTGAAGTGTGTTCTTCGCAACTTTTTGTTGCAGGCCCGATCGGCGGTACGGAGAGCACGGGCGAGAGAGAGAGAAGTTGTTCAAAAGCCCTCCAAACTGACTCCTCGGTGTTGTCGGCGGGGCAAGACAAGTTGGAGTTGGCGAACTAAGGACGTCCATTTGTCGGAAGGGGCTCATCAATCAGCCTCTCTCCCCTAATATGTATTTCCACTCTCTCATCTAGCCCACTACCGGCCCATCACTTTAACTATATACACTCCCGAACTTCCTGGCAACATCCCAGCAGTCAAATGCTTACTAATTATACAGAGAGGTTTTTATCTATGTATTACTCTCTCGACTTCTCTTGCCTCCACATGGAGTTACTTGGATACCTCTCTATGACTAAAAAAGTCCGTCACGCAGGTTCATACTGGTAACATAAGACCATCTTGAATATGGAGGGGGGGCATCCACAGAACGTATTTGCATATATCTCACAAAGTAAAAGGTTAGAAGCAAGAACGGAGAGAGGTTAGGTTACACGAGTGCCGAACAGTTACGGAAATGGCTGAACTAATCCGACTAATATCCTATAACACTGACTTATAGCCGCACACACGCTTATTAAAACTGCAAATATCTCGGTTAATATTCAAGATAGAGAACAAATGTATATAACAATATCTATAGTAAATTTAATTTGCAATAAGATTGATTCTATACAATGTTCCGATCAGACGTATAGTAACGGAGATATTTCTAATTTTCGGAATTCCCCTCCTCTAACCCGGGGGGGGGCTGCGATAACTAAACAGATTTCCCACGTATTTGCGTTTATCTCAAAACTTAAAAGTTCATTGAGAACAAAATTTGGCATTTAAGCTTCAAATAAAGTGCTTCATAACATAATAGAATATTGTTATATATATGATATGAGTAGGAGTGGGGCTTTACTGAAGACCGAAAACTAAAAAATGCCAATATCTCAGTTAATAATCAAGATAGTGAAAGAATGTACATAACAACATTTATAGAAGAGTACATTTTCAATATAATTGGTTCTATACACTTTTTCGACCCGATGCATAATAACGGAGATATTAAAACTTTTCGAAATTCTCTCCCTCTAAACCGCCCCTCCCCCTGGTCCGATTTCAGCCGTTAACAAACTACATATTTAGTTTTGTATTAAACGATTACATATCAAGTTTGGTAACGAAAAGACAAAAATTGCAACTGCTAGAGTGGTAACAGACAAATATATATATATATATATACTAGCTCAAATACCCGGCTTCGCTCGGGAATTTATTTGAGGCTGAATGTTGATGGTATTTTTTTGGCAAGGCTTCACTTTGCACAATATTTTGACATTTACCCGTCCCAGTGTTTAGGGTTAATACCCATCGTTTCTGTGGATTTGTTAATAATAAAATTAATTTTTTATGTAAGACTCCACTGTCCTCCATATTGTCATATTTCCGTTTCCTGTGCATTATGCATAGATTTAAATTATTAAGGACAAAATATTATAATTTGAATTAATTTTTTCAGGTGCATATTTGCCGAAAATGCGATAGGAAACGAAATATCACTATTATTAATTTCAGGCCTTCCTTATAACCACCACTCCTGCCCGTCCCTAGGCATTAGGTATTAGCCTAATAAAGGCGTTAGTACTAATTCACATACCGAGTTTGGTTTAGTTCGGTTGAGTCTTTTGTGCCAAATAAAATTGTGGAGTCCCGCTATAGTTTTTAGCGTATAACTCATTTATACTTCCATATACGGCAAAACAGCATATAACAAAAGTTACTCTAAATAACAAAATAAACAACTTTTGTTATGTGCATATTTGCCGAAACCCCAATAGGAAATCATTATTATTAATTTCAGGCCTCCCTTATAACCCCCACTCCTGCCCGTCCCTAGAAATGTTAGTATGGCTTATTATAAGGAAGGCGTTAGTGCTAATACACATACTGAGTGTTTTATTTAGTTTGGTTGAGTCTTTTGTGCCAAATAAAATTGTTGTCTCCCGCTATAATTTTTAGCGTATAACGCCTTTATACTTCGGTATACGATGATAGTGTATATAAAAAAAAGTTTCTCTAAATAACAAAATAAACATCTTTTGTTATGTGCATATTTGCCGAAAATGCAATAGGAAACGAAATATCACTATTATTAATTTCAGGCCTTCCTTATAACCCCCACTCCTGCCCGTCCCTAGAAATCTTAGTATAGCTTACTATAATGAAGGCGTTAGTACTAATTCACATACCGAGTTTGGTTTAGTTCGGTTGAGTCTTTTGTGCCAAATAAAATTGTGGACTCCCGCTATAGTTTTTAGCGTATAACTCATTTATACTTCCGTATACGGCAAAACAGCATATAACAAAAGTTACTCTAAATTACAAAATAAACAACTTTTGTTATGTGTATATTTGCTGAAAAAGCAATAGGAAACGAAATATCGCTATTTTTAATTTCAGGCCTTCCTTATAACCCCCACTCCTGTTTGTCTTAGAGAATATTAATATAGCCTAAAGTCTAAGTTGGGCTAGTAGTAATATACATACCAAGTTTCATAAAATTCGGTTCAGCCGTTTATGCGTGAAAAGGTAACAAAAAAAAAAAACAGCACAAAGAAACAAAAAGTTATGGTGCTTGACATGTGAAACGAAAAGTTATCGTGAAATTTCGCGAAAAAAATTAATGTACAGACAGAGGTTACAATTTTATATATATAGCAAAGGTACCCGGCTTCGCCCGGGAATTCATTTGAATATTTTTTTTATTTCCCTGTCCCAGTGTTTAGAATTTATACCCGTCGTTACTGTGGATTTGTTAATAATAAAATTATTTGTTATTTAAGACTTCACAGTCCTCAATATTTTTATATTTCCAGTCCTCTGTGTATGTAGTTTTTTTTTTTTTATAAAGTGATGGACCATATAATTCATAATCCTAGAATGTATTCTATCTTCCAAACCATGTATGAATAAGTTTCTTTCCCTTCATGCGGTACAATGTCCAATGGTGACAGCTGTTTTAGGTACGTCATAGCCTCTATTAAAACACTCTTTCATAAGTCTCGATTGTAAACTGTGTATTCATATTGGTTTTCAGTAAAGTATATCATAATACATTAACGGAGCAGAGTTAATAAATACCAGAAATACCTGAGTGCACCTCCCTAGCGTTTATTCTAGTAAATTATTTATTTATGATAATTAAAGAAATTCACATTCCTGAGAATAATAATACATTGCTATAAGCATCAATTAACATGTAAACATAGACCAATATGAGGTCGGAAGGGAAGCGGCAGAACTGATAGTACAAAGGAAGTAGCTCGACACTTACATAGCCTCAGTGCTGCCAACCTGCAATGCATTTTGGATAGCTATCCTCTAATACATTCAAATATATTAAAAAAACAATATTACATTATCTTCACAATTCTAAAACTGTTTTCAAATATTTTTTCACGTTTTAAATTACATAATGTATTAAATACACTTAGAGAAGGGTGGGGCAGTAAACCCTTATTTGGTGCAAACTGCTACTGGCGTTAAAAAATAACATAGTTTTGAATTATTAAGGATAAAAATTCTAACATGGACTTTGAATTAACGTATCCAGGTGAGATACCTGGGTAGTTCATATTGGAATGTATTGTTGAGCCATATCCAATAATTTCTAAGCAAATTACTTTGCTTCATACCTTATTTTAACAAAAAAAAAAATAATAATTTATAAAACAAAATTTACACAAATTAAAAAAGTTCACAACTTTATGTTATGTGCACAATTGCCAAAAACCAAATAGACGATGAAATATTCGCGAATATTTTATTTCAGGCCTCCCGCATAACCCCCATTCCCCCCTGGAACCTAAAATTTTAAGTATAGCTTATAATCATGGAAAATTAATGCTAATTTACATACCGAGTGTTAGTTTAAAGTTCGGTTCTACCGCTAGTGCCCAATACAAATCAAGTTTGCCGCTCTGCTTTAGTTTTTAGCGTATATCTCGTTTATACTTTGTTATAAAAAGAAAAGATATATAACATTAAAGTTACTCTAAAATAACAAAATAAACAACTTTTGTTTCATGTTCATATTTAGCCAAGAAAACCAATACGAAACGAAATATCGTCTATTTTTAATTTCTGGCATCCCTCATAACCCCCACTCTTGACCGTCCCTAGAAAAGATTGAAAGGGTTGGTACGGCTTGTTATTAATGAAAGCTGTTAGAAAGCGTTATGCCTATTACATATGCCGAGTTTTATTTATTTCGGTTGGATCTTTTGACCCAAATAAAATTGTTTCACTTCCGCTGATAGGTTTTTAGCGTATATCTCGTTTATAAATTCGGTTATACGAAAAAAGTGTATATAACAAAAGTTACTCTAAATAACAAAAATTAAACAACTTTTGTTATGTATCATATTTATGCCGAAAAACTAATAGGAAGACGAAATATCGCTATTTTTTAATATTCTGGCTTCCCTTATAACCCGCCACTCCTGTTCCGTCTCAGAGAATTTTTAATATAGCCTAAAGTCTAAGTTTGTGTTTAGTAGTAATATACATACCATAGTTTCATAAAATTTCGGTTCAGCCTGATTATGCGTGGAAAAGGTAAACAAACAAACAAGCACAAACAAACAAACAAAACAAATAAACAAACAAACAAACACACAAACAACAAACAAACATGAGACACCAAAGAAACAAAATGCATGTTATGGTGTCCTATGACCATGTGAAACGAAAAGTTATCGTGAAATCTCGCGAAAAAAATCAATGTACAGAACATAGGTTACAATATTATATATATCTATCTACTAGCTCAGATACCCGGCTTCGCCCGGGAATTCCATTTGAGGCTGAATGGTGATGGTATTTTTAAGCAGGCTTTACATTGCACACTATTTTGACAATTTACCCGTCCCAGAGTTTATGATTGATAACCCGTCCCCACCCGTTGCCTGGTGATTCATGCTACATAATAGAAATTATTTTGTTCGATAATTCTTCACAGTCTTCGATATTTTTATATTTCCCCGTCTCTTATACATGTAAATATGGTGAATTTTTTATTTCAGGCCTCCCTTATAACCCCCCTCCCGTTCGAACCTAAAAATTTTTAATATAACTTATAATTATGGAAGAACTTAATTCTTATCTTGACAATACCGAGTTTTTGTTAAGTTCGGTTCATCCATTTGTGCCCGCTAAAGTTTTAAACGTATAACTCATTTATACTTAGGTATACGACAGAAAGTGGGATATAACAAAAAGTTACTCCAAATAACAAAATAAACAACTTTTGTTATGTTTATATTTGCGAAAAACCCGCGCAATAGGAAACGAAATATCGCTATTTTTAATCTCACGCCCCCCTTATACCCCCCACTCCTGCCCGTCCCTAGAAAATGGTTTAGAATGGCTTATTATAAGGATAGACGTTAGTGCTAATTCAACATAGCCGCAGTTTTGAGGGTTTAAGTTCGGTTGAGTCTATTTGTGCCAAATAAAATTGTCGACTTTCCGCTTATTACATTTTTAGCGTATAACGCCATTATACTTAGTTATAAGACAAAAGTGTATAAAACATGATGTGATACTCTAAATCTAACAAAATAAACAACATATTGTTATGACGCCTTATGTGGCCGAAAAACCAATATAAAACGAAAATATCGCTATTTTTAATTTGCGGGGCTTCCCTTATAAAACACCCCACTCCTGTTCGTCTCTGATGAAAATTAATATAGCCTAAATGTCTAAGTTGGGATTAGTAGTAATAAACATACCAATTTTCATGAAATTATCGGTTCAGCCTTTTATGCGTGAAAAGGTAAGCAAACAAACAAACAAACAAACAAACAAACAAACACACAAACAAACAAACAAACAAACAAACAAACATACACGAAAGAAACAAAATTGCAGAGTATGGTGTCTAATGACAAGTGAAACGAAAAGTTATCGTGAAATAAAGCGCGAAAAAACAACAATGTACAGACAGATGTTACAATTTGTATATATATATAGATATATATATATATATATATATATATATATAGATATATATATATATATATAGACAGTTTTGAACGGACCTCATCTTCGTCTTCCCCTGAGTAGGATCGATGGAAAATTAAAGAAAAATTTCGAAAATCGTGTCATGAGTACGACCTCAATAGCTGATTTCCCTTAATGGAAATCTGCTAATAACTAATATAAATTTTTCCAATACTAGTAATTGATTTTTTGTAGGTGAATAAAATTTAAATTATTTATTAAGGTCCAATTTTTGCAACTAACTTAAATTTTTTGCATTTCCGATATATTCCTATTTTACATATGCTCAGGTCAGCCATGTGAATTAATGCGTTCGTCTTAATCTCATAAGGCAAACCTAGGGTGGCGAGTTCGATTCCCGCCTGCGCAAAAGGAATATATTTAGTGATGAACTCATTAGATAAAATCCTTAGTCCTGGCACACTGGCTAGAAAAGGGTGGTAACCTACCGGTTATACATATGACCCGTCCCAATTAGCCATAGTAGGATACAATTGACGTAAATAAATAATAATAATTATACGAATGCAGTCAATAATCAGTTTCCAGTTTGCGGTATCAAAAGGTTTTTTCAATTAATAAAAATTAAATAATAAACTGCTTATATATGAAGAAGCTTTCGACAATAAAATAAACGGAATAACCTCTTATTTTTTTCAAACTGTTGTGTCTATTTTTTTTTTTAAATGGCTTTCACAGATACTTCTCTACACAGGATTCTTTGGTTTATGTTACCTTTTTCAGGTTTTTATAACCATATGGGTTGGAGAGTAATTTATAGTTTCAGTCTTATTATGTGAAAAATCTTAATAAACAGAAATATAAGTAAATAAATTGTATCGGCGAGGTACTCGTGAACGTGATGAATAACCTTAGAGTTAGTCTTTGAATTGTCATGTGCTCGCGAGTATCTCGTTGCTATTCGTTGCTATATATATTAGCGAGGTTTAGATCAGTACGGCATTCGGTTTGTGTACCACGTTTTGGTTATAGTGTTTATATACTGACAATCGTAGTCTAAAGTGTGACATTGCATAGTTAGTTTTTGTAAATAGTTTATTGAAATATTCTTCTTACTCCTGTTTTTTTTTTCTTCTTATATTTATTTAATGGGGACGGTGACCCAGTACTGGAGGTTATTACCCCGGGGTTGCCAACTAAATTTGATTTAGCTATGACCCAGCCTTCTGTACGTTCCTTCGGTGCATTGTAAGGCTACTGAGCAAAGAAGTAGCGATTCTTCGTTGGCCAAGCCATTTCGTAGTTGAGTCAATAAATTTCATTATCTTTATTATTTAAATATTTTTCCTCTTGTTCTTGAGTGTACAAGCTTTTCGCAGATATCTCTCCTATTTTTTGCTATGTCGACATTTTTTATTCTGTTTTCGTGTTGGTTCAATCGCTTGTTTCTTTTGATTTATTGCACTTAATTGAACGAGAAAAATTGCCATTGAGATCTAATACATTATTATTATTCATTAAAGACGGTAAACGAACGTTTCCTTTTAATTAATAATAACATGCTTATTTTTATCGAAACTGCTGATAAAAAATACAGGGAATTTCAGCCATTTTTATATACAGACTGAATACGGGGCTGGAATATAATGACAAATTGAGAGGAAATCTTTGAGAGAAAATCTTTGAAGGGAAATTTTGTGTAGCGGCGAGTGGAACACCCCTTCTGCTCAAGTAGAACTCAATCCCCTTTTAATGAAAATTTCAAAGCTCAAAAATCCAACCTAATGCCATATCTATGAATCTATCCCAGCTCCAATATTGCTTATTGACAAGAAAAACGTGCACTTGAGTTGCCCGAAAAGACTACGCGCAGACAACTACTTACTCGTCTAAATCCATGTTACTACTAGAGATTGTTATAACATTTGACGAAGGAAAAAGTTTATTTTTCTTGCTCATATTAGAATGACTTATTAGTTATGGAAGTCCACCACAGAGGAGCACTGTAATCAGATTTCCCACTTGCCGTTACCACATATTAGTAGTCTGACCTCACTATATATTAGCAGATTTCCCTTAAGGGAAATCAGCTATTGAGGTTGTACTCATGACGCGATTTTTGAAATTTTTCTTCAAATGTCCATTGATCATACCCAGGAGACGACGAAAATGTGGTTCGTTCAAATCTGTATATATATATATATATATATATATATATATATATATATATTTGTCTGTTACCGCTCTAGCGGTCGAAATTTTTGACTTATCGTTACCAAACTTGATATATAATCGTTTTATACAAAAAGAAAGATCAAGTTCGTTAATGGCTGAAATCGGACCAGGGGGAGGGAGGGGGTTTAGAGGGGGATACTTTCGAAAATTCGTAATTTCTCCGTTATTATGCGTCGGATTGAAAAATTTTGTAGATCCAATCTTATTGCAAATGTAATGTTCTATAAATGTTGTTATGTACTTTTTTTTCACTATCTTGATTATTTACTGAGATATTTGCATTTATTAGTTTTCGGTCTTCAGTAAAGCCCCACTCCTACTCATCTCATATTTTCAATATTATATTATGTTATGAAGCACTTTATTTGAATCTTAAATACCAAATATTGTTCTCATTGAACTTTTACGTTTTGAGATAAATGCAAATACGTGGCGCACTTGGGAAATCTGCTTAGTTAACGCAGCCCCTGCGTGACGGACTTTTTATTCTCTATTTCTAAATAAAAATCCAATGGGTAGAAGAGGGGGGGGGAGTTATAGAATGCAGAAAACAATATTACAAATAACATGCTTAATATTTGAGTTGCGAAAAGCCATTTCGGACAACAATTGTAGCGCATCAAGCGTTTAACAAGATAGGTTTTGTAGCATATTTTGGCCCAACTCATCAGAGATTTTTTGATATTTTCAAATTGATGAACATCAACTCCTCACTCAGGAAGTAGCTCAATATCGAGTATGCTATTGATGAAATAAACAATTTTGAGGCAAGAAAAAAAATCTTAATTGATCATCGCACAACGTATTTGCATGCATTTCATCTAGAAAACATCTGTTGATAACAATATTCGGTATTTGAGCTCAGAATAAGACGTTCCATGAGAAATTTACTTATTATAGTTTGATGAATACAATAGGTGGTTTACTGAAGGTTAAATATTAAAATCCCGATTAGCCTAAGTTGCAAAAAGTGGACGTTAAATAAATAAATAAAAAAAATATTAAAAAATCTCGGTTAACATTCTGACTGAGAATAAAACAACATTTTTTAAAAATAAAATTGTCATCTAGATTGGTTAAACATAATTTTCTGATGGGTCGGGAGATTTTTCGATTTTTTTTTTTAATTTACACACACACACTTGTCACCACTCTAACAGTCGCTATTTTTGTTCGATCATTACCAAACTCCTTATATAAGCTTTTCATGTAAAATTACTGCACGCTAATGGCTAAAAGGAAGCGAGGGAGGGGGTATAGGGGGGGCGTGAAAATAGAATATATAATATGTTACTATGAGGCAGATCAAAAAATTATATCTTTTTCTACATTTAATTTTTCGTACATTTTATTCTATACACTTTTTTCCTACGTTGAACATTTAGCGAGATTTTTACCTTTTTTAAATTTCAGACTTCTGAAAACCCCACTCCACTTTTAATAATCGCACTTTAATACTAAGCGGATATATCATGAAACGTTATCCAACATTCCAAGGTTTAATACAACATTTTTTTTTTTAACAGATTATTTCTAGATGAGATAGCAATTTTTACGGAGGGGTAATATTGCAAACTACAATTTGATTATACATATGTTAGTAATTTGTAGTTTATTTGGACTATTTGAGTTAATTTAAAACAAGAAATTACCATTCACTACAATTGTATTATGTTGATGCATTTAGTACAGGTTGTCTCAACTTCCCTTACCACCCACCTTAAAATCTCCAATTATTTTAATACAAAGCTGAGACTTGGTGTGCCATAATTGGGACCCCTGAAGAATCCTTTCAGTCCATATTCAACCTCCTAACCTTCTCCAGTACTTCTCCAGCGACCATAACTTTGGAATTTCCAATGGAATGCACTACTTTAATAGCGGATTCTTGTAGAAAATCAAATTCTAAAAGGAGATTGTATCGGTGGCTTTTTCGATTTGACGCATCGTTTAGACGTAAAATGCACAAAAAATTATTTCCTAAACTGCACGTTTTATTGAAAAACGCTAGGATATAAAAGTTGCAGCCAACAAAATTATCGTTGAAACAAGTCTACGAGGAAAGGAATGGATTCTGAAATAAAAAAAAAAAAAATAAGAAGATATATATATATATATATATATATATATATATATATATAGTTAGACCGAAACATACATGCACTAATATGTACTCATCTACTTTTTAGTAGATTTTCCTTGAGGGAAATCAGCTATTGAGGTCGTACTCTTGACGCGATTTTCGAAAATTTTCTTGAAATGTCCATCGATCCAACCCAGGAGATGACGAAAATGAAGTTCGTTCAAAATTATATATATATATATATATATATATATATATATATCTGTTAACGCTCTAGCTGTTGCAATTACGGTTTGATCGTTACCAAACTCGATGTTTCAACGTTTTATGCAAAAAGACAGATCAAGTTCGTTAACGGCTGAAATTGGACGAGTGGGAGGGAGTGTTTAGAGTGGGGGATTTTCTAAATATCTACGTTACTATACGTCAGATCAAAAAATTTTATAGAACCAATCTTATTTCAAATTAAAGTTACTATAAATATTGTTCTATATATGTATTCTCTATCTTGAATATTAACCGAGATATTTGCATCATAATCAAAATTAATTGTAACGGACGAAATGAGATCGTCTAACTTCGGGCTAGTCGTGAATTTCCGTCAAAAGCTAGTTCGGCCGTTTCCGTAACTGTTCAACTCTCGTGAAATTTCTCTATTGTAAAACTTCACTTGGAAAATCTGCTTAGTTTACGCAGCCCCTGCGTGACGGACGTTTTTTATATATGCTGGGCAGCTTTGATGGGCTTAGGGATGATTTATTCAAAAACAGCGTCATGAATACAACTATAATTACTTATTATAAATCTAAAAAGGCAATACAAAATAAAAAAATAAATAGGATTCTTTCGAACACGCTGACTAGGCCACCTGAAATTGGTAAATAAAGTATTGGGGGGTGGGGAGAGAGGATGAATATATCAATTATTCCCATCGATTATATAAAATGGGATTTATATCTGGAAAAATTGGGGGGAATGAGATAGGAAGAGAGTGGTATAGGGGAACTCCCTGAGGATTGGGGTGGGAAAGCAGATAGGATTGGGGTAGGGAATAAGCTCCTCCTTTGTACTTTTCTTTATCCTGAAAAAGAAATAAGAGAAATCAATCATGGAAAGGATCCCGGAGTGAGGGGGGATTGCCTGGTAATTCGGTGTAGGCTCAGCCTTGTTTCGCGCTATGCATAATGGAGCTACGGGTATTAGCGGAGAGCGAGCACCTTCCTTTCTATACTAATTATAATCCATTGTGTACTGGCTGTATTTTGATTTCGAGGAAATCGCGTCTGCTCCGAGAGACACCTGTTCTAAATAGGAGCAGGCTCTCTCTCGGATGGATTACACTGAGAGGGAAAAGCACAGGGAGTTCTAAGAAGTCTCACAATACAGGCTGACGAGGTAATTGTACTCGCTGAATAGCGAGGAATTCTGCACAACCTATTCGTATCTATCATGAATATACCTGTAAATAGGGACATTCCACTTTAGAAGGATTAACTGTGTTTTTCGAATAAATCTTTTTAAGCCGATTCAATAACAATAAAAAAACAATAATTTCATGAAATGGAATTACCCACATCTGGATAAATATATATATATATATATATATACTCAACTGCGATTATTAATGGTGGTGGTTTACCCAAGGCTGATAATTAGGCTGCGTAAACAAAGCAGATTTCCCTCGTGAAGTTTAGTAATAGATAAATCTACGCACATGGTAACACAACACCACCGTGAATAAATACAAACGGAAATAAGATATGTTTCATCCAATTTCAATACCTGCCGACAGGAAGCGTTAGAAATGTAAACGAACAGGTCTGCCCGCCTCACACCGGAAAGAAAAACAATTACTGAAATATATCAGTATATAACATATCAATTTTATTAAGAACTGTTTACTATATCTGGTACTGTAATTAATAATGAGTCAGAATAACTCTTATCTCAATCAATCAAATTTTAGTAGTCCAAAACTTTAAGACCCGGGAGGGGGTCACCAGGAAATATTTGCATGTATCTCATATAATAAAGTTCTCTTGAATAAAATTTTTGGTATTTAAGCTTCGAATGATGTGATGTATTATGTAGCAGAGTATTGTTTACGTAACATGAGTAGGCATGGGAGTTTACTGGAGGCTGAAAACTGAGAAATGCAAATATCTAGGCTAATATTCAAGATAGTGAATAAATGTATATAACAATAATTATAGTGCATTTAATTTTCAATAAGATTGGTTCTATACAATTTTTCGATCCGACTTATAGTAACGGAGACATTTATTCCGAAAATCCTCCTCTCTAAACCCTCCTTCCCCTTGGTCCGATTTCAGCCATTAACGAACTTGATCTTTCTTTTTACATAAAAACGCTTAAAATATGAAGTTTGGAAAGGATTAAACAAAATTGCGACGCTAGAGCCGGTAACAGAAAAATATATTATATATATATTTATATATAATATATATATATATATATATTATATATAGATAGATAGATAGATAGATAATAGATATAGACTAAATATCGAGTTTGGTAACGATTAAAAATTAATTGCGACCGCTAGAGCGGTAACACACAACACACACACACACATGTATATATATATATATATATATATATATATATATATATATATATACAGTTTTGAACGGACCTCATTAGCGTCATCTCCTGAGTACGATAAATGGGCATTTGAAGAAATTTTTCGAACAACGCGTCATAAGTACAACATTAATGGCTGATTTCCCTTAAGGAAATCTGCTAAAACATGAAAAAGGTAATGGAACCCAAAGAATATGTATACCTACATATTTACATATAATTTTGAGCGGAACGATCAAACATAAACTGTGACCGCTAGAGTAAAACAGGTAACAGAAATAAAAAGATATATCGTATATATATTTTAACGTACATTTTTTTCGTCATCTCCTAGGTAAGATCAAAGAGTATTCGAGAAAATATTTTGAAAATGCCTTAACCCTTCGTCGGGCGCGTGATCTCTCAGATACACAGTTTCTAGAGAAATATTTGTCACACCTCCTAGCAGAGAGAGTGGTGTTTTGTAGTGCTTCGAATTATGTGCTTTATAGGGCTCCCCCTCAAGGTATGTTGAGTCACTGTGTTTAACGGAGTCGTGAGTTTCACCTGTAATTAAATTGTATCTCCTAGATACCACGCGCCCGATCTCGTAAGTTTTTTGGAAATCTGTATTTCATAAATATGTACATCAATTAAGTTTCTCTTTATTAAATGGAATCATATAAAACCTATTATTCTATTATTTTGCTCAAACATGAGCTTTCAGAATGAACTTGTACAAGGATATATTGCACGACGCAGTGACAATAGTAGTAGACGTTTGCCCCGAACTAAGGACGAAAGTTGAGACTACAGAAACTCAAAAGAGTCAATTTTAAAAATTATTTACTTCTTTCAAACAAATACTTCATCTGTTATGGTTTCTAATCACAGGCTGAACAATAGTGCAAAACATATATTAAAAAACTGTATTTCCGTAAAAAACGGTTGAGGATTGATCTGTGAGATACACGCGCCCGATCGAGGGTTAAGAGAAATCTGCTTAAGCCAGGGAACGAAAAAGGAGGAAATGAAATGGTTCGCTGTTCTAACTGAAAAATTATATTTGTTTAGTAATCAACGAAATAAAGTTTATTTACTAGAGATAATGTAATGGACGCGTTTCAGTTTTATAAAGAAATACAATTCATTTTCCATGTAACCACAAGAATATTACAATTTTATTTTTTTTGAAAATAAATATTATTCCATCGCTCAATTAAATTGTTATATTTTTTTTTTTTGTTGCCGTAACTTTGAAGGAGATGATTCACCTTTTTACCTTTGATTATTATGAAACTTTACGGACATAGTGGCACTGGAGCTAATGCAGATAGCCTACTGTGTAGACTCTATTTTAACCTCTGTCTATTTTAACCACCCTTGGTGGTATAGAATTATTTTTATATAGAAACCACTGCTAAATACATATATTGAACCTCATAGTGCTTGCCTCAATCTAACAACTCAAGTGAGCACATTGCGAAAAAACCTAGTACTTGGTTCACCACATTTTCAACATATTTCAAAACTATTGCATTTCAATTATTTTCATCATTCTCTGCTGCTTATTTTAAACGTGTCAAAATATATCATATACAATGAGTGCTGGGTTTTATTTCGCTAAAAATACTTATTACTCTTATTAAACAAATTCACATTATCATTTCAGTTAAATTTTAGCTGGTAGAAAACTTTAGGTTATAGGAATAAACCTTGGAATTCTTCTCTCTAATCACAATTGAATTTACTTCTTTCAGCAGATTTCTAACAGAGAAAAGTAGCAGTTGAGGTTGTTCTCATGACCCAAATTTTATAAAAAATAAGTGCCTGGATCGTAGCTATGAGGTGACAAAAATGGTTTCTTTTTCCGTTGCGTGTAGTAAAACTAATGATTAGTTTGTTGTCGTTGAGCGTCTTATGCGTCGGACCAAAAAAAGCTTTTAATATCAAACTTTATGAACATAGTATTGTTCTTCAGTTGGTCTTGCAGACATTTTTCTCTAACTAATATTAATCGAATTTTTTGTAACTTCTGTTTTTGTTTTCAATATTTAGTTGACCAAAAATGATTTTCTTACAATTTTCTGTTGCCTGTCTCTGTCATCTAGCAACTAATGTCAACATAAAATTTTAGGTCTTTTTTACATTTAGGTATTTTATTAAGGGGAGACAGAGAATAGTATGCGAGCTGACATCATCAGTGTGCTTTTCCAGCTCGTGGGAGAACTACTTAGTTTGCGAACACCTGCGAGGCTTTCTTTCCTTTTCTTAAAACTACTCCGAAAATATATATATATATATATATATATATATATATATATATATATATATATATATATATATATATATATATAGGAGTTTTTATTGAAGTTTATTGCTAAGTTTAAGTAATTCGTTAGTAAGAGTTCTAATTATGGTATTTACGTATGTGTTGGTCACGATCAGTGCCGGTACTAAGATTTTGAGAGCTAATAAGAATATTCTGAGTTGGTATTCTGGCAGGTGGAAGTGACTTCTAATGTAGGTAGGATGAAAGAAATGGCTACGCTTCCACTGTAACAATTTATTAAAACGGCAGAGTTCTTTCGATGCAGTGCTGCATCATTCATCGAAAGTCCTGGACGTTGACCTGACGGCTTTTAGAAGAGTCTAGTTCTGCACTGATGATGATGCACTGCATCGAAAACGCTCTGTCGTTTTAATAAATTGTTACAGTGAAGGGTAGCCATTTCTTTCATCTACCAGCATTAATAAGAATAGCATATATATTAAAAACACCAAAAATTCACTTATAACTATCACATATAGGTATAATATAAATAAGTAGGACACAGGACATAGGAAGGTCCAAATCATTCATTTCTTACTTTTCATGTAAAATCAACGGATAACTGATAGTAACTGAACGGCAGCTCAGGCCGGTCACTTTATTTGTTTATTATGAAGAATTCACAAAGAGGCATTATTGCTCAAAAACCTAAAAAAAGTGAAAATAACAAAACAATAAAAAATACACATGAATAAATTGAGCAATAACTTTAGGGAAAAAGTAGAACTAATAACAAAACATTAGTAAGTATAAGTAAAGAAAAAAAATCAATAATCAGCAAATATTAACTTAACTAAATGGTCACTATAAACTTTTGGAGACTTATTTTTTGTATTACCATTTCCATTTTAAGAGCTAGTCCCTGGTTGCTGGATACTCGTATTTTAGTTGCAAACGGATAAAGTAAGTATTTCGAGACAGGGTGGGTGGATTGAAAATATAACGTGGCCCACTTTGTCATTTTTTGCATCACCTCCCCGTATAAATTTTGGTTTCTATATAAAAACACTTTATTAATTTACTTATAAGATCATAAATAATCTGTGGTACTGTTTATTCGTTCAAGTAGAAACTTCGTACGAACTTCATGAAGAGAAATAAAAACTACTATTTTACACCCCCAACACCTGATCGGTTTACTTCATGCCTTTGTGTGTTATTTGTTGGGGGTGGGGAGTACTAATGAATTTCAGAGAAAATATACGAGCACAATAAGTTTCCGTGTGGGGGGGGGGGCGCGATTGCAGAGCCCTGAAGAAGAGAAGTCCCCCGCACCGAAACGGCCCTGCTCCTTATTAGCCAGCCTGAAAAGGGCGTGGAATCAGGTTACCTGTTAAAACTTTATTATCTTCATTACCGCCCCCCTCCTACGGACCCTTGGCAATCTACACCGCTCGCCCTTTTACTTATGTAATTACTACAGGCATTCCCTTCGCTTTAGCAACACAACTCACAATTCCCTTAGTGACTTGAGATTGCTCCACAGAAATGTTACCAACCTCATTAGACAACACATTCCAGCCTCTAGAACGGCTCGCTTTGAAGACTGACGTCATTTCTCTCTCTTAAATATAATTACAAAGCAATTAAGTGAATATTGTACTTCACTGACTCAACGTTTTAACGTATCGCAGCATTATATACCAGTTCATTTTTTTTTTCACTTGATGGAAAAAAATTGTAAAATATAATGCTTAAATTTGAAACGTTCCTGATCACTTCACGCGTTGAAATTCAGATATAAAACGTTCATTTATATATTAATGAATTTCTATACATCCTCTAACGGTCTAAACCATATTTGGGTAACCACCGGCCCACGAGACATTTTTATAAACCCAACTAGCTAAGGTATCCACCCGGCTTCGGCCGAGAAATCATTTGAAGCTGAATGAGTATGGTACATTTTGGGGCTTTACTTTATACTATATTTTTATATTTTTACGTCTCAATACTTAGGATTTACACCCGAGTCCGGTATGCTGTGGCGCCATCTGTCGAAAATTGGTCGTACCAACTTAGAAACCGTCATGTACAACCCCCATTTCTGTTCGTTCCTAAAAATATTAATATAGCTTATAATGAAAAATACAGAGTTCCGTTGATTTCGATTTAGTCTTTCGTGTCCTATAACATTGTGAGCCCTTCCATAGCTTTTCGTGTATACCTCATTTATACTTTGTTATATGGTAAAAGTGCATATAACAAAAGTTACTTTAAATAACAAAACAAACAACTTTTGTTATATGCACGTTTGCCGAAAAATGAACAGGTTACGAAATATCGCCATATTATATTTTAGACCTCTCTTATAACCCCCGACACCTGGTCGTAACTCGAAATTTTAATATAGCTTATAATCAGGGAGGTGTTAATACCAAATTACATACAGAGTTTTATTTAGTTCGATTGAGTCTTTTGTAGCATATAAAATTGTTGACTCCTATAAATATAAAATTCGGTTCAGCCGTTTTCGATTCTATAAAGGACATACATACAAACATTCATTTTTATGTATTTATATTAAACAAAAACATAACACTAATTACTCCAAATGAGCGCGTTTGTGCGTTTGGCAGTATTTATAAATGCAAACTGATATTTTCAATGATAAAAGTAAATAAATCAAAACATACAAGGCTGACTGGCGATAATTTGAAAAATTCTTTACGTCTTTATATCAGTGGAATTAATCCAAACATCGATGGATTAGTTCCCCATATTCAGCTCAAGTGCCGCATTGATTTTGGTGTCACTATTTAACTTCCGTTGTTTGTAATAATTCCAAATATTACGATTTAATTATAATGTTGTACTTATTTTTTTTTCATATTATTTTGCCATTTTAATAAATTATATTATAATTACATTGCCTATCGTTAAAAATTATGAACACTACTTTAAAATGCACTACTTTTAAAGCGGCCATCGAAGGTATTTGCACACTAAAGTTTGGCCCGCAACATGTCAAAGGTTGCCCATACCTGGTCTAAGCAATACATTTTCGTTTTTAGCAGATTTCCATTAAGGGAAATCAGCTATTGTGGTCGTACTCAAGACGGAATTTTCGAAATTTTTCTTCAAATATCCATCGATCCTACCTATTAGATGACGAAAATGAAGTCCGTTCAAAACTGAATATATATATTTGTCTGTTACCGCTCTAGCGGTCGCAATTTTTGTTTGATCGTTACCAAACTCGAGATTTAGTCGTTTTATGTAAAAAGAAAGATCAAGTTCGTTTACGGCTGAAATCGGACCCGTGGGAGGGGGGGGGGTTAGGAGGGAGGATTTTCGAAAATTCGAAATATTTCCTTTACTATACGTCGGATCGAAAAATTGTATAGAATCAATCATATTGAAAATTAAATTTACTATAAATATTGTTATATACATTTATTCTCTATCTTGAGTATTAACCGAGATATTTGGATTTTTATTAAATCTGGGTGGATAACGGATGAGAGTGAGTGTCCCGCCAAAAGCTAGGACAGCCGTTTCCTCAACTGTTCGGCTCTCGTGAAATTTCTCAATTGAACTGAAGTGAACATCTAATTCCGTGACTCAGAATATAAGTTCCATACTATTCCCTGATCACTAATATTATTGATATTATTTTTAGTGTTGTTATTTGGTGACGTGCTTTTATTTATGTCAGTAAAGCTAGGTCACAGAAAGATAGGTGTCACCTTGGGCTCAATTAAAGAAAATGAAAAGATATTTTACTTACCTCGGAACTTAACAGATACGGTCTTCAGTAATTACTAGTAAAAGTCCGAAACGCAGGGGTAGCGTAAACTAAGCAGATTTCCCACGTGAAGTTTTACAATAGAGAAATTGCCGAGAGCCGAGCCAGTGAAGGAAACGGCCGAACTAGCTTTTGGCGGTAAAGTAACACTTGTCCGTTAGGCGCCCCGATTTAATACAAATGCAAATATCTCGGTTAATATTGAAGATAGAGAAAAAACGTATATGCCAATATTTATAGTAAATTTAATTTTCAATTATGATTGGTTCTGTACAAGTTTTTTATCAGACGTATAGTAACGGAGATATTTCGAATTTTCGAAAATCCTCCCCTTTAAACCCCCCCCCCCCCTCCCACTGGTCTGATTTCAGCCGTTAACGAACTAGATCTTGCTTTTTACATAAAACGACTAAATATCGAGTTTGGTAACGATTAAAAAAAAATTGCGACCGCTAGGGCGGTAACAGACAAATATATATATACAGTTTTGAACGGACATCATTTTCGTCATCTACTAGGTAGGATCGATGGACATTTGAAGAAAAATTTCGAAAATTCCGTCATGAGTACAACCTCAATAGCTGATTTCCCTTAAGGGAAATCTGCTAAAACAATGGTGGTAAGATGCAGATAATCAGCCCAACTTGATTGTCAAATCATTCGGATCAAATAAAGATGTATTTTTCATCTTCAATAAATATAGATTATATGAACAAAGAAGATGACTTTTATGAGAAAAAAGAAGAGATCTAAAAGTTTAATGTTCGATTGTTTATTGAATTCCGAGCTGAATAAGGTGTTTGAAGAGATCAGATCACGTTAAAATTCATAGATAGTTTGCCGATAGAGCACGTATCTGGAGATAGGAAATGAATATAGATTAGTTTCAGAATTGAAAAGTTTTATAGTTGTCTGTCGGGTGAGTATTAACCTTTTCAGGGCTCTCTGATTAAAATACATTTCTTACCCTCATCACTCTGAAAGGGAGACCCCACACTAATATCACGTTTATGTTTTTTACTCTTCTAGCTCCGGTGGAGTGTATAATAAATTCGACTTTTTATGCGAATTTATGTAATTCATCCATTCTACCTGCTTTATATTCATTATACTCTAGAGCTATCTTTGGGGCTCAGGTTAGCCATGTGAGTTAAAGCGTTGACCTTAATCTCGCATGGTAAACCTAGAGTGGCGAGTTCGATTCCCGCCTGGGCAAAGGAGTTTATTTAGTGACGGAATTCATTAAATAAAATCCTCAGTCCCACCCTGGCTAGAAAAGGGTGGTAACCTGTAGATACCCGTCCCAATTAGCCTTAGTTGCAAAAAGTGGACGTTAATAAATAATTTAATTTTTTCATGTTTTGTACCTTGTAAATATAGTAAAAGTGGCAAATGTATATTACATGACAATAAAAAGTCCGCCACGCAGGGGCTGCGTAAACTAAGCAGATTTCCCACGTGAAGTTTTACAATAGAGAAATTTCACGAGTGCCAAGCCAGTCAAAGAAACGGCCGAACTAGCCGAAAGTAACTCTCGTCCGTTAGGCTCCGAGATTAAATTAAAAACAATTCAATCTCAAAAAACAACAAGAACACAAAAGATGGACTTACCGTTAATGATAGCAGCGCTCTGAACACTTCTTAGACCAACACTAAATAGTACCACAGAATATCCATTATTATACAAGTAACGAAAAAACGCCTAGATCCTTAATTTTTCAACTCGATGTGTTTGAACGCTTTACCACCGAGCGAAGCGCTCCATCATCAGTGCCCTGCTGGCAAACAAATACCATAAAAACGCGTTACAATATGTAATTTAGTGTGGTAATTTCACGAAGAGCTTTTTAAATGTCGTTAGTCACGAGAGTTAAAAACATACAACTTTAAATTACAACCTAAAAATTAGTGCCCCAGTGAATATTTACAGTTAAAATGTCTAAAAATAGAATAAATAGTAAAAAAACCGTAATAGTCCACTTAAAAATTCAAAAACCAAAAATTAGGAACAACCACCGTAGGAGCTACAGAAAGCAATACATACAAAAATCGCAAAAGAAGAAAAACAGAAAAGCGAGACAATGACTAACCTCTTCACAATGATGTTACAGGAACCAAGGATTCCCTGAGACTGATTCATCGTGACCGGAGATCCATGAGAGAGGCCTCAGAGACATTCATCAACCAGGTACCTACTCACGACTTAATTATATTCATGCCACCATTATTCATCCTATCTAGCTATATGAATATGTTTTCGTCTAAGCTCAGAGTCTTGCAATTTTTTGCTTCGTAAAGGAGCTCATACTTTAAAGCAGATTTCTCATGACCCTCCTTCTATGTGTGGGCATGGCACTCTGTGTCTCTGGTAACATGCTCTTTTCAGACGGGTTCTAATCTTTCTCCCACTTTGACCGACTTACGATGCCTCACAGCTAGAGCATGTTACCCTGTACACTCCCGACTTGTTCAGTGAGTCAACAGGATCCTTGACCCTCGGGAGCATTGCTTTCAAAGAGTGTCGACTTTTGAAAGCAGTCGTCATCCCCAGTGTCTTGAGTTTATTTCCTATCTTATGAGACACAGAGCCCAGATACGGAATAGAAAGAGGGAAACATACGTCCTTATTTCGGTTTATCTGACCGTCGCCGACCTCCATATCCCTAGTCAACTTCCGACGGAGCCTCTTCTGGACTAGTCTGTCCACCACCCCATCCTTGTAGCCGTTGTTGGATGCTATGCACTTGATGTTGCGCAGCTCAGCTTCATAGTTCTTTTCATCCAACGGCACATTCAACAGCCTGTCTACGAGGAAAATCAGCCTGACATCTTGTATTGGGGGTGGTGGAAAGAATCCGCCGGTATTATCAGGTCTGTCGATGATCTCTTCCTAAAAATACTAAAAGAATGGCCACTACCTCGCTTCTCCATCTCCAAATCTAGGTAGCACAGCTTATTATGCTGCTCTACTTCCAGGGTGTACTTTATTGTCCCATGGCAACTATTCAGGTACGAGTGCAACCCATTGAGTTCTAGCATGGTACCTTTAAAAACGATAAGAATATCATCAACATAGCGACCCCAGAACTCAATGAACCTGAAGTAGGGGTTGCGTGGGGACAATATTATGCCTATCTTCCATGTAGTTCATAAGCATATCTGCAGCTAGACGGCTGATCCCGATCCCATAATTAAACCATGGTCCATTTTGTAACAGCTGCCACTGAATTTGAAATAATTTTGACCCAAACTGACCGAGAGTAAGCTTACAAAATCGTTTGAACTTAAGGGATTGACATTTTTGTTTTTGACAAATGTCTCGAACACCTTGATGACGTGTGGGGGTGGAATATTCCCAAACATATTGACAACATCAAATGATGCCAAGATTCTTGGCTCCGTGAAAGAAACACTGTTTAATTTAGAGACAAGCTCACTACTATTGGATATTGAGTGGGTGGGTTTGAAGTTAGTAAGATTTTTAAATATTTGTACTAAACGTTTACTGAGTTTTTCCGAGGGAGCCGAGTTAAATGATACAATGGGTCTGAAGGGGTGGTTTTCTTTATGAACTTTGGGTAAACAATATAGCAACGGGGGGAGTGGATTCATGTGTACTAGGTATGGCAATTCCTCCTTTTTAAATAGATTAGGGGCTGCCGTAATATAGCTTCTTTTATTTTTGTATTGAACGAGTCCGTTGGGTCACGTGCTAGTTGGATGCAGCCTTCCTCAATCAAAAGAGAATACACTTTATGTCTCATACTCAACTTTGGCTCATAATGACTAAACCTTGGCCTTTTATCGGGCCTTTAAGAAACAATCAAATTTTCGCTTTTAAACCTTTTATTTATCTTCTTTATTATTCTTTAAGGACCCTAGCGGAATTATTTTTATTATGGATGATTTACTATTATAATTTTTGTTCTGAGAACCACATGAGAATCCGAAACATAAAAACCGCTCGATTTCAATAGAGCTATATCCTTCATCGTGACATTATCACAATCATTACCTGTCTACAAGCTACCATGAGATCAATTATATCTTCTTTCTTCCCCTGGTGCACCTTAGTGACAAAATGTTATGCCCTTTATTTAAAATTGATAGCTCCTCCTGTGAGAAAATAACATCAGTTTTAAGTTAACTGTCCTCTGCGGAAGAAATTTAAGACAATTACAATACGTATTATCACAGTTATTAGTATCACATCTATTTGTCATTTTATTGTCATTTAAATCGCCCGAGGAGGCACTATTAGATTTCTGTAATTCTTATCATTAAGGCTTACAATCACTAATCCTCTGGGTTACAACTACTATCATTAATCCTAGGAGTAGCCTTACCCATCTTACTATCTCTAATGGGATTAGCTCAACTTTTTCTCAATGCATTCAATTTCTTTATAATAGTCTTGACATTTAAATGCCAGCTTTTTAGAATGAAATTCTTTAAACACGTTGCTTCGAGTTAAACTTCTACCCCCACTCAGCTCTATTTTGCTATTTTCAATACACTTTTTACCTATAAGCCTCATGTAGAAAGCAAGGCTGTCCCGGATACTAAACCATTTTTGGATTTCAGTTCTTAAATACAATTTTACAAAAAACATCAACTAAGCCACTGGGAACCCTAAGATTCTTAAATTTATTAATAATGTTAAAAAGGAAACATTTTTAGTCCTCTACAAGCGTTCTGATTGAAAAATATATTCTTACATGCTAAACCATGTTTTAAGTACAATTTTAAGCTTAATTTCTTTAATTCACTATCGTTCATATACCTATTTACTGCATCAACATTCTTACGGCTTAGTCGTTGTGCCAAAGTAGTGAACTCCAGACAACTTGGCCAAGCTTCCTATATCCATTTTTGAGTTGCTGGATGGTGAAGGAATTATTATCTAGGGTAAGAAAAAACGCCTCGTTCCTTCACTGTTCTTTATTCGATGTGACAGAGCGCTTTCAGAGCATAGAACGCTTCCATCATCAAGCCCTGCTGGCAAACTATACCACTGAAAAACGCGTTAACAATTATGTAATTTTATTGATAAATTTAGAAAATATATGTACATGTCGTTTGGTCAAGAGTAAAAACATACAACTTATAATTAACAGAAATACAACCTAAAAATAGTGTCCCAGTTGAATATTTACAGAAATAACGAAAAACTAATTTTCACGCAAATTTTGTCCCTAAGTGGCACCAGGGGAAAAGAGATATATTTGATCTCATGGTAGCTGTAGAAGGTATAGATTGTGATTATGTCACATGAAGAAATAGCTATTGAAATCGAGAGGGTTTTACTGTTCGGATTTCTCATAGTGAGTTCTCAGAACAAAAATTATAATAGTAAAACTTCATCCATAATAAAACATAATTCCGCTAGGGTCTTAAAGCCATATAAGAATATAAAATAAAAGGTTAAAAGAGAACAATTTGATTGTTCTACTTAAGGCCGATAAATGGGGGCCAATGGTTTAGACATTATGAGCAAAGAATGAGTAGAGAATAAATGTGTATTCTCTTTTGATTGAGGAAGGCTGCATCCAACTGAGCACGTGACTCCACGGACTCGTTTCAATACAAAAATAAAAGAAGCTATATTACGAGCCCCTAATCTATTTAAAAAGGAGGAATTGCTCATGCCTAGTACACATGAATCCACTCCCCCCGTTGCTATAATGTTTACACCAAAGTTCATAAAGAAAACCACCCCTTCAGACCCATGTTTTCATTTAACCTCGGGCCCTTTCGGAAAAAAACTCAGTAAACGTTTAAGTACAAATATTTTAAAAATCTTACTAACTTTCCAAACCCAGATCCCACATCAATAACCAATAGTATGTGAGCTTGGTCTCTAAAATAAAAACAGTGTTTCTTTTCACGGAGCCAAGAATCTTGGCAATCCATTGATGTTGTCCAATAGGTTTGGGAATATTCCACCCCCCACACGTCATCAATGTGTACGAGACATTTTTCAAAACAAAAAAGTCAATCCCTTAATTTCAAACACGAAAACAAACAAAAATTTGTCATATTACTCTCGGTCTGTTTGGGTCAAAATTATTTCAAATTCAGATGCAGCTGTTACAAAAAATGGACCATGGTTTTAATTAAAGGGATCGGGGATCAGCCCCTTAGCTGCCGATATGTTTATGAACTACATGGAATGAAAGGTATATATTTTCCCCACGCAACCCCCCTACTTCAAGTTCATTGAGTTCTGGGGTCGCTATGTTGATGATATTCTTATCGTTTTTAAAGGGTACCATGCTAGAACTTAATGGGTTGCACTCGTACCTGAATATTTGCCATTGGGACAATTAAGTACACCCTGGAAGTAGAGCAGCATAATAAGCTGTGCTACCTAGATTTGGAGATAGAGAAGCGAGGTAGTTGGCCATTCTTTTAGTATTTTTTAGGAAGAGATCATCGACCAGACCTGATAATACCGGATTCTTTCCACCACCCCCAATACAAGAGGTCAGAGGGCCTGATTTTCCTCGTAGACAGGCTGTTGAATGTTGCCGTTTGGATGAAAAGAACTATGAAGCTGAGCTGCGCAACATCAAGTGCATAGCATCCAACAACGGCTACAAGGATGGGGTGGTGGACACGACTAGTCCAGAAGAGGCTTCCTTCGGAAGTTGACTAGGGAATACGCGGGAAGGTCGGCGACGGTCAGATAAAACGAAGAATAAGGACGTATGTTTCCCTCTTTCTATTCCGTATCTGGGCTCTGTGTCTCATAATATAGGAAATAAACTCAAGACACCTGGGGATGACGACTGCTTTCAAAAGTCGACAACAACTCTTTGAAAGCAATGCTCCCCGAGGGTCAAGGATCCTGTTTACTCCACTGAACAAGTCGGGAGTGTAAACAGGGTAACATGCTCTAGCTGTTGAGGCATCATACGTCGGTCAAAGTGGGAGAAAGATTAGAACCCGGCTGAAAGAGCATGTTACCAGAGACACAGAGTTCCATGCCCACACAAAGAAGGAGGGTCATGAGAAATCTGCTATAAAGTATGAGCTCCTCTACGAAGCAAAAAAAAAGGCAAGACTCTGAGCATAGCCGAAAACATATTCATAAAGCTAGATAGGATGAAAAAAAAGGAGGCCTGAATATTAATAAGACGGGAGAAGGAACCAGGTTGAGGCATGTCTCGGAGGCCTCTCTCATGGCTCTCCGGTCCCGAGGCCTCAGTCACAGGGAATCCTTGGTTCCTATCACATCATTGTGAAGAGGTTAGTCATTGTCTCGCTTTTCTATTTTTCTTCTTTTACGTTTTTTGTATGTATTGCTTTCTGTAGCTCCTCCGGTGGTTGTTCCTTCATTTTTGGTTTTTTTAATTTTAATTGGACTATTCGGTTTTTTTTACTATTAATTCTAATTAATACATATTTAACTGTCAATATTAAGTCTTTATTTATTATTAAATATGGCTTATTGAAGTTGTCTATATAATGTGTCAAGTTAGGGAAATTTAAAATATATAATTTATGTTATTAGTTTTCGTATTTCTGTTAATATTCACTCTAGCGCTAATTTTTAGGTCCGCGAATTTAAAGTTGTATGTTTTGATCGCATTACCAAACTCGACATTTACATATAATGTCTTAATTTATGCAAATAAATTACAGTTCTAATGCGTCGTTATGGTATTGGTGTGAAATAGGACCCTAGTGGGAGTAGGAGTTTATTGAGGGGGGAGATTTCACCATATCAGGTCTTAGATCATTAAACGGAAAATATGTTTAGAACCAATCTTTATTCTAAATTAAATTTACTTTAAATATTGATCCTCTATACATTTATTCGATCTAAATTGAAAATTAACCGAGATATTTCGATTTTTCGAAAATCCTCCCCTCTAAACTCCCCCTCTCACTTGTCCGATTTCAGCCATTTACGAACTTGATCTGTCATTTTGCATAAAACCTTTAAATATCGAGTTTGGTTACGGTCAAACAAAAATTGCGACCGCTAGAACGTTAACAGGCAAACATATTGTTGCGAAAATTAAATAGATGAATAATCCTTCAGAGAGAGAGAGAGAGAGAGTCGCGTATTTGGAAAGTGTGACGTAGATCAAAGCAGCCGACAGGAAAGTTCTAGCCTCTATAGACTCTTCTAGCCCACCCTCGAATGAACGAGACAATTCACCTTTGATGTATGCCGACAACCTATAAAGAGAGGCCAGCTGCGAGCCAGTCAGTTTTATTGTCACCTGTCTTGATGTTCACATCAGTGCTTCAGTGCGACTTTGTGCAGTGCGACTCATTGAAGAACAGTACCGTCTTTCTGTGAATTTATGTAAGTAACAGTTTAGTGCCGTGTTTAAGACAGTGCAGTGCCACGAAGTAAAGGACAGTGCAGTGCCGCGAAGTAAAGGACAGTGCAGTGCCGTCTTTCTGTGAATTTCAGTGAATTATTGGACTGTGACTCATTGAAGAACAGTAACGCTATCAGTGTATACTGTGAGTAGTAATTAAGAATAATCACCAAGTTTATTGTGCATTGTGAAATAAATTTTGCAGTGATAAAAACTGTGAAACTTGCGAGTATTTAATTTTGCAATCCAAAAGAACTCTTAATAAAAACGTTTATTACTGGTTTTGGTAATAAAAAATGTAATAACTGGTGTCAGAAGTGGGATTGCAAAATTGAAATCAACAAAAATGAAGTTTGAAGAACTAAAAGTGGAACAACTGAAGAAGGAGCTGGCTAAATTGGATCTGCCAACGACAGGAAATAAGGCTGAATTACAAAGGCGGATGACAGATGAACTCCAAAGACGAGGAATCGACATAAGTACATACGAGTTTGACGATAAAGATGACATTGCTGTAAGTAATCCTATCTCAAGTAGCAATTTGGATTTAAATTCAATTTTGGCCGCCATGATGGAAAAAATCACAGATAACAACCAAAAACTCTTAGAAGCTTCTAAAACTAACAGCGAGAAAATCTTAGCGGAAGTTAGACAAGAATTCCAGGAAGCTTCTAGAGCTAATTACGAAAGATTAGAAGAAGCTTCTAGAGCTAATTACGAAAGATTAGAAGAAGCATCTAGAGCTAATTGCGAGAGATTAGAAGAAAAATTCCAGGAAGCTTCTAAAAGTAACAGCGAGAGAATCTTAGCGGAAGTAAGACACGAATTTCAAGAAGCTTCTAGAGCTAATTATGAAAGACTAGAAGAAGTTTCCAGAACTAATTGCGAGAGGCTAGAAGAGAAATTTCAGGAAGCTTCTAGATCAACTAACCAAAAACTCCATGAAATGTCAGAGGTATTGGGCAAACGAGTGGAAGCTATAGAGCAGAGAGTCAGCGAGTTTGATGAAAAACTCTGCGGCATTTCTGCGGCACAGAAGAAGGTTGAAGAGGACGTGTCCAACTTAGGAAGAAAGATGGACGATGAAATACGTGAGCTACAATTCCAAATGGATAATCTACATGTTCGAGAGGGTCCGGTGAGGCTCATTTCAGAAAATTCCAGCAAGATAAAGACCCCAACTTTTGACGGTAATGTACCACTTAATGTTTTTGTATTCCAATTTGAGACGGTGGCCGATAGAAACGGATGGAATAATGAAGAGAAAGCGGTAGAATTGATTTTGGCACTGAAGGGAACCGCTGCAGAAATCCTGGAGAGTTTACCATCAGCTTGTAGGAACAAGTATGAGGACATTATGTTGGCATTACAGCGCAAGTTTGGCGGTGAGCATAAACGAGAACTTTACACAATGGAACTAAGGGGCAGAGTGCAGAAACCGAACGAGACACAACAAGATTTTGCCATGGAAATCGAACGTCTAGTGCAGCTGACTTACCCAGGTGAAAACCATCAATTCTTGGATCAGTTCAAGATTGAAGCATTTGTGAATGGTATACGAGATCCAGACGTTAAATTCGCGGTTTGTGCGAATAATGGAGGAGCAAAGGAACAGATCACGCTCAAAGTGCTTCTTGAGGCTGATATTCAAAATGACGCCCAAATGTCAAGGAGTGACATAGAAGATTTAGTCAAGCGAATAATGGAGGAGCAAAGGAACAGATCACGCTCAAAGTGCTTCAACTGTGGCAAAGCCGGCCATTTTCAACGTAACTGTAAATCACCAAAGAAAAGGTCAAGATCTGTTTCGCCACCAAGGGAGAACAAACGGATGAATAACCCCAATTCTCAAGAGACACCGTTAAACTAAAACGAGCTAGCACTGAGGGGCAAGAGCTAGCTCCTACAACCGCTAGCCCCACAATCTCCATTTCCATAATACAACAGCAGAATAGCAACCTTACAGCTCTTGGACTTATCAACGGGAGGAAGCAGATTCTCACCATAGACACAGGGGCGTCGCAGTCAATAATTAGGCCCGATTTGGTAAAAGGATCAGTGGAACCATTAAACGACGTTCGACTGCGCACTGCTACTGGGGAATCAGCCACCGTCTATGGAAGAGCCAAGGTTCGACTGACTATCGCCAAAACTAGCGCCGATCATGTATTTGTTGTCGCCGACATAGTGGACGAAGTGATCATCGGTGCAGACTTCATGATAGCCCACGGTATCAATCTGCACATGGGTCAACAAGTTATGATCTGGCGCAACGTCGAGATACCCTTGGATGTAGGAATAATGTGTGTGTGTGTATATATATATATATATATATATATATATATATATATATACAGTTTTAAACGGACCTCATTTTCGTCATCTTCTGGGTAGGATCGATGGACATTTGAGGAATTTTTTCGAAAATCGCGCCATGAGTACGACCTCAATAGCTGATTTCCCTAATCTGCTAAAATGCCGTATATAATAAGTATAGAATTGATATTGAAAATTTCAGGAGGTAAAAGGAAGAAGTTGAAATGTCAACGAAGAAAAATAGCATTTATTTATTTTATTGTAATCATTGAATTAAGAATTTTACATGTTTGTTTAGGTCCAAGTATCACAAAATAGAAAACTCCGCCACGCAAGTGCTGCGTAAACTAAGCAGATTTCCCACGTGCTGGAATGTGACACGTAGATCTCATTTTCCATATATTCTCTCTTTTCCCGGGAGCATAAAGCTTATGTAAAGAGGAATTAAAATGTCAGCTAGAAATGAGATGTTTAGCGACTCGGGTAATTAACATAGAAGTGAGGATTTGCAAAGGGCTGTACGCCAATTTAATTTTATAACAATATTATGTTTATTAATTTATTTATTTAAATAGGGCCTATATATATAAATATATATGATACGTTATTTATAAAATTAGCTCAAATTCCATGTTAATAGACTTTATAAAATATATCAAATTAATAACCATATAACAACAATTAATATCGTTTTGACAACACTTGAAATATATTATACGTATTTTTAATTTGTTGACATGCTTTGTCATTAGCCTGATATTTATTAAGATATGACATGTTTTATAGATGATGAAAAACCTGTCTACACCATTCTGACCGTTTTGTATGACAAATATTTTGTAATTTTATAATATTCATCTTGTGTGTTAAAACACCCTTTAGCCATGAAGCTCTTTTATTTATTTTTAAACAGAGAATATTTTTTAATTGATTTAATGTATTCAGTAGAGTGGCGAATTCGAGTCACACCTTAGCATTAGGAATTTATTTAATTATAATTATTCTTCTTATTCTGGACCCAATATCATTTATATATTCTTCACATTTTATGGCAAGGGTCTCTAATAATTTTTTTTTTTCCGGGGTAAACTTTATTGAAACTGCCCTACATGTTTCTTGACTTATTTGCCGCCTCTTCAATGGCTAACCTTTTAAAAGAAAAAAAATATATACAAAATTATTAATAACATTTATTTAACACATCCCTTAATAATTCTTTTGCTATATATTGTATTACTATGGGCCTACATATATGATGCATTTATTAAATATAATTATAAATTGCGACTTACATTTCTGAAGTGCCTTTTACCTTTACAATAATCGACTTTAAATTATGACGTGAAATAATCTAGTTCAAGATTGACTGGTAAATAATCGCTTTCTAGTCATCTGACTAAACCTACCTCGGGAACTTCTCGGCACATTCTACCTCCTCTGTGAGGACAGTCGCAACGTAATGTAAAAGGTAACCGAGCACTTCAGAAATGTAAGTGGCAATTTATAATTATATTTAATAAATATATCATATACGTAGGCACCTACTAATATTTAGCAAAAGCATTATTAAGGGATGTGTTAAATAAATGTTAGTAACAGTTTTGTGTATATTTTTCTTTTAAAAGGGGTAGCCCCCGAAGAGGTGGCAAATAAGTCACGAAACATGGAGGGCAGTTTCAATAGAGTTTTGATTTTTATTGGAGACCCTTGCCATAAAATTTGAAGAATATATAAATTATAATTATATTTATATTCCGGCATTGCGTTAAAGAGGTTTACTCATGAAAATATCAAAATATTTATTCCACATCAGTGTTGTTGGAAGTGAAGAATAATGTACTTGGAGAGAGAATAAGACGTCCAATTCTTCACAAATTTTTATTTCAGCGCTAAGGGGGAGTCACTTGAAAGACTTGTTGTCTTTCCTAATGAGCGCATCCAAGTAGCTCTGAAGATTGAGACAATAGTCTTCGAAAGCGCTTAGCGCGGAAATAAAAATTTGTGAAGAATTGGACGTCTTTTTCTCTCTCCACGAAATATTTATGTTTGTGGTAGGTGGCTTGAAGTATCTTGTTTAATGTTTATGTGGTACGATATTTGTGTAAAAAAAAGGTTTGAAGTTGAAATTGTATGGCAAGAGGTAGAGAATCCGAAATGAGTAGCATAATGGTAATTTTTTCCCCTTTTTGAGCACAAATTGTTGCAATGCAGGGCGAGTGGAAGGAATCAGGAGAGCAGAAGGGCTGTTTTTCCAGCAATATTTCCTCCAGGATCGTCGGATCGGAGTAGTTAAAGGGCAGCCAAAGGGAAGATAATGACTGGCGAATAGAGTGGAAACGGCCCTGGAGAAAATAATGGTAAAGATATTCAAGGGTGGCCGAGTGCTTACTCCTCTCCTGGATAATTTCTCTTCATACGGTTTTGGCCTTTGTCCAGGCAGAGTGAGAGCTGAATGCCCTTATCTGGGACCCCGGGTTATGGCAAAACTAAGTTTCCTAACATCGGCTTCCAGTTGCTCTAGGGACTTTGTCTCATCTCTCCCTCGCTGTCTCTCTCACTCTCACTCTCTCTCTCTCTCTCTCTCTCTCTCTCTCTCTCTCTCTCTCACTTTCGCACCACATCACCAGCTCTCTCTGGGTCTTTTACCTGGAGAAACCATTGTTAACGTAATCTAATTGCAGACAATATGCTGCTTAAACCAATTTATTTACCTAGAGATATTCAACGTAAATATTTCCCAAATACTGTGCTTTCTTGTTATATCTCAAGAACTATGAAAGAGCGAGGGAGGGGAATGACACGAGTTCTAATTTTTTTTTTTTTTTGTTTTGTTGACCAAATACTATTTTTTTACTCATTAAGAAAGAAAACCGCTTGGGGCCTGGCATATATTAGATCAACATTCATTTACTCACAAGCAACAGGTGAACAGGTGCAATCAACCACTATAGTAACACATCTTTCTTGTTCATTTATAGATTTGAATGTCGTAACATAGGCACTTCTTGAAAAGCTATGCGTTTTTATCTTTAAGATTCAAATAGAAGTATTTATTATCTGGAATATCACTTAGTGGGTTGTTTTTATATAAATAATTTGATTATTAAACAAGTCACTAAAATGTATTTTTCATCCTCTCAGTTAACCCACACTCCACCTCATGTAGTTTCAACAATTGTATTTTTAATCATCTGATGTCCAACTTACGTTTAAACCTGGCGTTACATAGGCTTCTAATTAGTGGAGAAATATAAAATATGATATTGTTACGTTTTTATTACAAAACCAGTAATAAAACGTTGTTAATAAGAGTTCTTTTGGATTGCAAAATTAAACACACATAAGTTCACAGTTTATCACTGCACAATTTATTGTACAATACACAATACTCTTGGTTAATTATTACTACTCACAAAATTACACTGATAGTGTCACTGTCCTTCAGATCACACAGTCCAATAATTCACTCACGGTCACTGTCCTTTACTTCGCGTCACTGCACTGTCTTAAACACGGCATAAACTGTTACTTACAGACACGGCACAACACTGTCCTTCACGGCACAACACTTTACCGCACTGCACTAAGTCGCGCTGAACATCCCTCGAAGACCGTCGAGCAACCACTAAGCTGACGGGTACTGAGAGAGTCCCTTTTAACTGCTTGTAGAAGTGTCTAGGCATAGAAGGTTCCAGTTCTTCCTGGAAGGTCCCTAATTAGATTCGCTCATTCCCCTAGTCTTTGTTCCTCCCCTCACACGGGTATCTCTCTTTGTGTATTCGCCCACTCATTCAATTCTCGCAACAATATGAAACCATGAGCTTACCATTTCAACGCGTGAGAAATCTTCTTAGTTTACGCAGGACCTGAGTGACATTCTTATCTTCTTCCTCTTAGGGCATATTATATAGAATTATCTTGGAAAGAATGGCGGTTTAATTATTTTAACAGGTCCCAACCACTGCAGTCTGCCTTTTTTTATAGCAACGGTCATGTCAGTTTTGAATAAAAAATGTTTTTTATTTCATAAAGGAAATGTGCTCATTAATAGGAGTTTGTTTTCTCAACTCAATAAATTAATGAAAATTAAGCCATTGATAATCAAGTTGATTAATAATGGCTATTTATTTTTGCAGTAAATTCAAAGCAATGTAAAAAAATGTAAAGGCTTTTTCCATATAAGGGTATTTTCAGACCTATGTTCTTCTTGGAACAAAAATCCACCTAAACTGCTGTTGAAAAGAATTCTAAAAGTGTTGTGTGCTTTTCTATCTGGTATAATTTTTAAAATACAGATGTATTAATTTCTTTCTAGGTAGTGCAAATTTGACTGTTCTACCGTCAAGCGTAAATAATATCCGTGAATTTCGGAGAATGGAGTTGGCTAAAATGTTCATTTTAACTAATTTTTGTTTCAATGCTGTACACTATGCATGCAGATTACAAGAGCCGAGCTCATGAGAACGGTTCTCAGGATTTAAGACTGCTATAAAAGAGGAGATAAGGTAAGGATTTAATCTAGGCAGGAGAGCGTGCGTGGAAGAGAGTGAGAGAGAGAGTGAGAGAGAGAGAGTGAGTGAGAGAGAGAGAGAGAGAGAGAGAGAGAGAGAGAGAGAGAGAGAGAGAGAGAGAGAGAGAGAGAGAGAGAGAGAGTGAGAGAGCGTACTTCTCTTATTTGCATTTCATGAGGATTAGATCCTTTGGATCCTACACAAATTGTAATAATTTGCTTTCTAATCAGGTGATTGAACCCAGAGCCAACGGCAGCTAATAGCGTAATAAGTTGACTAGATTTAAATATTTACACTATAATGGAATCAATGTGATTGTCGTCGAGAAGTTTCTGCGAAAAACGACTGGATCCAATAGTGCAATTATGCTTTTACTAGCCATTAATTAACAACAAAAGCAAAACAATACAAGCAAATGATTTCCCTTAAAACTTTAATTGAGCATGGTACTTCAGATAATTATATTCCTTTCAGTGAGGAATGACATGGCGTTGATGTATCGGAGTATTATACAGCACAGATGTTATCTACTGCATACTATTGCTGTCGACATAATATTATCTACTGCATATTGTTACGTTTTTATTACCAAAACCAGTAATAAACGTTGTTAATAAGAGTTCTTTTGGATTTCAAAATTAAACACTCACAAGTTTCACAGTTTTTATCACTGCACAGTTTATTTCACAATGCACAATACACTTGGTAATTATTCTTAATTACTACTCACAGTATACACTGATAGCGTCACTGTTCTTCAGATTACACAGTCCAATAATTCACTCACGGTCAATGAAGTACACCAAAAGACGGCATTGCACTGTCATTTACTTCGCGGCACTGCACTGACTTAAACACGGCCTTCTTAAAGTCTTAAAATATTACTTACAGTCACGGCACAAAACTGTTCTTCTTATAAAAACACTTTCCCGCACTGCACTAAGTCGCACTGTAGCACCGAACGCACATATGAGCACTTGAGAAGAAAAACTGACTTGCTCGCGGCTGGCCGGTTCTTTATATAGGTCGTCGGCATACATCAAAGGGGGATTGACTGGGCCCTTCAACCTCTGGACTGGACGGGTCTAGTAGGAGCTCGACCCTCTGTCGGCTTCTTTGATCTACCCCGCACTTCCTAAATACGCGACTCTCTCTCTGAAGGATTATTCATGTTTTTAATTTTCGCAACAATATATACGAATGCAATTTAAAAAAAAAAAAAAATTGCCAAGTTAACATCCTTTTTCTAGCCAAGGTGGGACAAAGTATTTCATTTTGTGAGTTCGTCACTAATTGTCCACGTGCATATCGAACCCAAAACCCTACGTTTACCATATTTATTAAGACCAATGCAAAACTGTATGTAAACAACACAAAACGTTTTTAGAAAAAATATATGAAAAATGAGAACTGTCAAACAATACTATGTCAACATCATTAGTAATATAACATTTTGCGATCTGATTTACGATTATGAAGATGTATACGTTGTACATTTTGGCATGCCTCTAAACCCTCACTCATCCTGATACGATCTTTTCTTATTCACGAAACGTTTGGGATTATAGAACTTAGAGATCTTTAGCCGCCTAGATGGACTCGTGATCTGAGTTTTGGTTAACTTGACACATAGCACCCGTTAACCAAGTAGGACCTGGGATTAGATGTCTCCATTAGAACGACGGGCCCCATTGTTCCGGGGGGGGGGTACCACCATTTGTCAACCTGCCTGTGGACGGGATGTAAGAGAGTCATTAATCCCAGCTGATCCTTAAGCGCTACGGGTGTTATAAAGAAATCGTGAACTAAAGTGCACCTTTGGCGAGAATCAAACCTGCACCTATTTTTACCATTATCTTCTTCTTAAAACATCCTCTTGAAGGTTACTTATTTCCAGGCGTTAGGGTCCTTTTCGGACTTTGGTCTCTGCCACTATCTTATACTATTCATTGCTGTAGGCAGCCTAGGTTCCTCCTAGTCCCGACCCCTAGCACCTAAGTCGTCTACCCTCATATCATCCAACCACCTCTGCCTTTGCCTACTCGTCTTTTTCGTCTGAAAGATCAAGCATTTCATTGGCATAAGCCACTGTTGGTCCGATGAATGTCTTATACGCAATATCCCAGTCACTTAATAATTATAAAGCTCAAACAATTGTTTTTACGCATGCAATCGGGTACTTATTTTTTTAAATTCTGTATAAACACTGTTGTGTGTGTTTAAGGAGTTTGCGACAACAATGGTTTGTGTATTTTACATATTCAAACGTGATGCACCATGGAAACGTGAACTCCTCCAATTTGAAGAGAACATCAAATTTGATGGACCATCTAGAGGTACAAGAAAGTATATATCAATAATTATTTTTTCATTTTTTAATATCTGTTCCCATTTTTCTCCCTTGAGATAAGTGGCAACTTTAAATATTTTCGTTGTTACAGTTTCGAGTATCTGAATATTTGAGCTACATTTTCGATGTGCTTTTCGTGGACTGAGGGAAAATAAATAGTCCTGTTCACTTGCAACTTGTATTTTAAGAACGATAAAACAATAATTTTTTCTTGGTGTGGAAATATTTACTCGGGGCATCATAAAGTCTATTTAAATTAAACTATGCTTTCAATAGTTTTAACGTTTCTACAGCCACAACTAACGCCAGATTAACCGAGCATTCCTACTAGTTATTAACTTTTTTTTGTTATATATTATTTATTTATTAACGTCCACTTTATGCAACTGTGGCTAATTGGGACGGGTTATCTTCAGGTTACTACACTCGACTAGCCAGAGTGGGACTAAGAATCCTTATTTAATGAGTTCGTCACTAAATAAATACCTATTGCCCATAGCTAACCTGAGCCCCTGTTATATATTAAAAACATACGATATTATTTTTATACCGCAAGGTTACCTTCGCCTTCTTTATAGTGAACGACTCATTTCCAAGCAAGTCGCCGTACATGCTATATGCACTAATTTTTATTCCACAGTGGTCTTGTAAACACATAACCTTGTGTTAAAGAATTTCCCTTCTTTTCCAAAGGTGTTAAGAAGTATTTTCACAACTATTCAGCAAATAGGTCGATATATATTCAGAAGTGCGCCCGTTAAAATAAGTAGCGGCTAAATAAAAAAATGAATATTCTATAAGACATCTGAGCATGGATGAGATATTAGCCTGAGGGATGTAGTGGGGGGGTATATGGGGCACGTACTAGGCCCCCCACTATGAATAATAAAATTTCTCGGAGGCTAGGGGCCGTCTATAAAGGATTCATAATCTATAAAATCCTTTTGGAAGTGCCTCGGGATGGCTAGGGATAACGGGAGGCGGCCGACTGCACCGAAAAAGTTATTTAAGGTCGGTAGCAGGTGCGGGGCTTAAGTAGGAGCAGAGTCCTTCCGGCCATATCGCCTTTAATAAGCCTATTCTTTGCCACATTATTTAGGCTTTTTTATGTCGGTCACAGCCGTCTAAAGGGATGCAGTGTAAAATAACCAGCTTTTATATAAAAATATAACTCGGGGAAATATAATTCTAGAGACAGTAAAATATAGGTACATGTGTATACCATTCGAACGCTAAGATTTACAAAAATACTTATAGGAAGAAAAGATTTCCTATTCCATAAAATTCTATTCTTATTTATTCATGAAATAATCAGATATTTTTAGGCACTTCGTCACCGACTAAGAACCTTGTAAACTCGCAAGTATTTAAGTCCCTCTGTCTGTCATTTAGCATATTTCTTTCCCTCAAGGACAAACTGCTTTAGGTGCACTTTTTTTTTTATTTGAGATCCAGTATGATAAAATAATTTGTTGCCAGGGTTGTGCTTACTGTTCCCCTTATACTGGACTCTCTTGTTCCATTTTAAGGGGATGTTGTGAATGTGTGTGGGTGTAACGGAACATGAGGTTAGCAGGCGACTTGAGGTACCGGTTGGGTTGTAAAGGAGGAAAGGAAACGAATGAAGAAGGGATAGGGATGGTAGGAGAGGAGATAATGATGAAAAGACGAGAGAGAAAAACCGATGCAAGGCAGTCACATATGCTCGAGGGTGCCACTGTGAGTTAAGGGAGGAAAGGCACTTCGGGTGTTCTTTGAATGACTGGCATATATATGTTACGGTGAAACACCGAAAAATTTCTTCAATTGTCCATTGATCCTACCCAGGAGATGACGAAAATGAGGTCCGTTCAAAGTTATATATATATATAACGCTCTAGCGGTCGCAATTTTTGTTTGATCGTTCCCAAACTCGAAAATTAATGGATGTATGCAAAAAGAAAGATAAAGTTCGTTAATGGCTGAAATCGGACCTGTGGTAGAATTATGCGTCGGATCGAAGAATTGTATAGTATCAATCATATTGCACATTAAATTTACTATAAATATTGTTCTATACATTTATTCTGTATCTTGAATATTAACCGAGATATTTGCATTTGTATTGTGTGTGTGGTTGGCTATATATATTTTTACTGATCAAGCATCCGCAATATTTATCTGGTTGTTACCAAACTCGACAGTTTTCCATCTAAGGCTATAGGTCAATTTTGTTCATGTATGAAATCGGACCAGATGGAGAGGTGGTTTAGTATAAGAAAAATAATATATATATATATATATATATATATATATATATATATATGAGTCGCTTGGAATACTGTTATATAACGTTATTACAAATTTAATTTTTTACAATTGTTGTTCTTTATGTTTTTTACTGAAATCAAATATTAATCGGGTATCAAAGTGCTGAAATAGCCAGTATATTAAACTCATTAACAATGTTTTTCAAGTTAGTAAATAACTTATGGCAAATCTCAAACAACAAGAGCTATAGAACGACTAGGGTTCTGTAGTTTTTAAACTTTTCCTAAACAAGTCTTTCCCTTTTCCTGGGTCTGGCTCTCTTTTATCGACGTGCCATAACCATCGCAGACAACGCAGATTATATCAGACTCGTCTCAGAAGGCCGTCAGTTCTGCGTCACTTCTGATTCTCGAGGTCACCGCTTCAAACATTTTTCTCGAGGCCCTTACAGCCAAGACCACCAGGGCACTTGTGTTTTCCTTGACATTTTACAACCTCACATAACTCTTGGTCTGATTAACTCTTTGTATATTTCCTTATAAACCTAGGCTATTGTTAGCCTAAGGCTTTCCTGGAGAGGCTCTTAAAGTGGAACATTTTATGCTGGAAATAAAAGTATCTGGTTGCAGTGACCATTCTGATTTTATATTTGCTTTCACAATATCACTGTTCTTCTCAGGAACTATAATAAGTGGGCTCTTCCTGTCTTAGAGACCTACCCAACTCCCTATTCATCTTAAAGTACTCATCAGTTTTAGCAGATTTCCCTTAAGGGAAATCAGCTATTGAGGTTGTACTCATGACGCGATTTTCGACATTTTTCTTCATATGTCCATCGATCCTACCTAGTAGATGACGAAAATGAGTTCCGTTCAAAACTGTATATATATATCTAGATATATATATATATATATATATATATATATATATATATATTTGTCTGATAACGCTTTTAATGCGTAATTTTTGTTTGATCGTTACCTAAATCTATATTTAATCGTTTTAAGCAAAAAGAAAGATCAAGTTCGTAGTAATGGCTGAAATCGGACCAGTGGGAGGGGGGGTTTAAAGGGGGATTTTCGAAAATTCGAAACATCTCCGTTACCATACGTCGGATCAAAAAACTGTATAGAACCAATCCAAAAATTAAATTTACTATAAATATTGTTCTATACATTTATTCTCTATCTTGAATACTAACCGGATGACTGAATTTCCCGCCAAAAGCTAGTTCGGCCATTTGCCGTAACTGTTCGGCTCTCCTATGGAGATTTCTCTATTGTATAACTTCACGTGGGAAATCTGCTTAGTTTACGCAGCCACTGCATGACGGACTTTTATGATATTAATGTTGTATAATTAATTGAGGAATAAAACAGAATGATTTTAAAAGCACTTGTTTAATAAATAATATTATATGTTTATTATTGTAAAATACTAAGATTTTCATTTTCATAATTTTTTAATAAGAATATTAAAAATAATCTTACCAATTTAAGAATTGTATCATATACTTAAGTCCTGGTTTAGTTATAATAAATATGGTTTTACTTTTTAAAAAAATTCTTTCAACGCCTTTTACGCCCTGGGTCATTTTGACCCGACGTCACTAGTTAAGGTTTTTTTTTTTTTTTATTTTTTTTTAGTCCACTTTATGCTACTAACCAGTTAAGTTTCTCTTCATGCACGTCACCAGTAAAGGGTTAACATGAAATTACTGAAGCTTTATGTTGTTCTTTTTTAAAACTTTAAACACACTAGTGTGAACCACTACAGTTGCTAGATTCTGAGAATAAATAGGATCGATGGACATTTGAAGAAAAATTTCGAAAATTTCGTCATGAGTACAACCTCAATAACTGATTTACCTTAAGGGAAATCTGCTAAAATATATTAAGTTTCACCGGAAAATTGTTAGTTTAAGAGGTTCGCTAAGAAAATTCATTCAAGAGAAGGAAGGTTTACAATTAAGTTGTAACACTTTGTTAAAGTAATTAGTAAGCCTGTAGATATTATTCACTCTAACAACAAAAATGACACCAAACACTGCTTTTAATGGCTTCTCAAAGTTATTAACAAAGTTAACAACTTCTACTCCTAGATTTATTTATACTTGAGAACAAAGTTAGATGAACAACTCTCGAAGAACTAATTTTTCGTTTAATATAACCCTATTGAGATTTGTGATTAATCAAAGAACTCAATAAAAAGTTGTTATAATCAAGTACGCTGAATCGAGGCCACTCTACCAAATGATGTAAATTATTTCTTAAAAAATCTTTTTTTCAGGTAAAATCATATGCGATTCAGTGTTTGCTCATCACCATAACTCGATTTTTGCTGTGTCAAATCAGCCTAGGCACGGTTCCTCAAAGGATGAACTTATTTATTTATTTTTTTTCATTGTTGATTAAAAAAATGCCACTTCTTCACCTTCACAATAGTATGCGGAAATATTTTCATTCCTCTCTAATATGTGCTTGTTCGTGAAAGTCCCAAATTATTATTCTCCAAGGCTACTATAAATTTTCTAATAGTAAGTTTAATTTATTTTTTGGAAACATGTAATCATTGTAAATATTTAAAATATTTTAGATATACCCACTGAATCATTAGCGTTCAAAGTTTTAAAAATACAAGCCTGCAAACTCGATAACGTTTCCTTGAACTAGAAAGTTTACTTCGCGTACATAGTGATATCGCTTGACATAAAACATTTCATTTGAACATCCAATGAGTTGGAAATATAAAACTGAAATTTAATTTTTTTTCCAAGATGCTAGAGAGAGCAATTTTAAATTAATATAGATTATACGTACTTATTAAAATTCTCCAGCAATATAAAATGACAAGGAAGTCGGTTCGTTAATGAAAATGATCCCAGAATGAAAATTTCGCTGTAACACCCTTTTCCAAATGAATATACTCCTCGTCCCTCAACACAAATGTACATTAATACCATCTTATTAAAATCCTATATCTGTAAACTCCTTGATCAGGACTACAATTGAAAATCCATTTTCAATAATTAAAAAAAGCTAAGATGAGACGCAAATATTTTAATAATCAATTCTCAAAAATGACGGGGGCAATTTAAGGAAAATTAATGTTCTTCGTTTCAGCAGTTATATGAAAAACTACCAACGAGCAGCTCCATTTGTGTCTCTGAGGATTGTTTTCTTATAGGATACAGTCCCAATCATCAAAAGTAGAGGAGGATATTCCTAAAATAAATAAATACATCTGCTGAGCTAAGGGAAATCAGTGTTTAGCAGATTTCCCAGCTATTGGAGTTGAAACTTCCTAATTAATATCTCCAAATACCCATCCTTCAGATGAACGACCATCGATTTCAAGAAAATGGTTAAAATGAAGACCGTTCAAAATTTCAGTATATATATAGTTACGTTTATTACAAAATCAGTAATAAACGTTGTTCATTAGAGTACTTTTGGATTGCAAAACAATGCACCACAAACTTGGTTAATTATTCTTAACTTCTACTCACAGTATGAGAGCTCCACTTTTGTGCTTACTGCACAGTCCAATAACTCACTCACGACCACTGAAGTTCACAAAAACACAGCACTGCACAGCTCTTCTCAAAGATAACGGCACTGCACTGTCCCTTTACTTCTACACGGCACTACACAGTTCTTTACATAGAAACGATCCAACACAGTTCTTTACATAAAAAAACTTTACCGCACTGTTCACTAAAGGTGCACTGAACGCACTGTTGATCACTTGAAGATAGCTGAGAACAATGTAAACTGTAGACGAGTGGCGACATCAACTGTCTAGATCCCGGACGGGTATTTCAAAAGACGGGATAGACCGTCGGTCGGCTCCTTTCATCTATTTCGAACTTCTGAAATATGTGATTAACTCTCTTTAGTTTTCGCAACTATATATATATATATATATATATATATATATATATATAGATAGATAGATAGATAGATAGATAGATAGATAGATAGATTTATAGATTATGAAACTCTATTAAGGAAATTAAAATAACTTCTAGGGGAAAAAGATCTAAGTATATACCATTTACACGAGTTACGTATGATAGAGCTTATAAAAGAACATAAAACACTTCTATATGAATATTTAATATAAGATTATAATAAAACATTTTAGTGGTATTTAACAAAATCATTTAGAAAAAAATGAATAGTCCTAATAATCAGGTTTATCAAGGAACACTTTTGTGGACCTATTGGTCTAGGGCAGGGGTCCCCAAACTACGGCCCGAGGGCCACATCCGGCCCGCGGACAGATTTTGTCCGGCCCGCGGAGAGCTAGCATACTTGAAAACTCCATTTAGAGAACATATTTTTTATAGCATATTAGATTTCGTTTACTGATGTATTCTAATTTTCTGTTGAATAATTATTAATATGACATCTACATTGATATGGTCATGGGCTTACTACTCATAACATTGTTGTAGGCTTATTGTTATTGTTTTTGTGATAAGTTGGATAAGAAAACACGGAATTGTAATGAGTAAAGACATGCATAATATGCAGAAAATTTAACTTCAGTATATAATAACTAAAAAATTATTGAAATGAATCCAACTAACATTTTAAATAAAAACATAACTTATAACAAGCATAATGACATATGAACTACTAATGAGATTTATGTAATTGAGATTTTCCACTGGCAATAGTTTGTAGTTGTGGACTAATTTTACTTGTACTAATTATTAAAAGAGATTTAAGATGCTCATTAGTTAATTTAGATCTGTAAATATTTTTTGTGTACTTCATTTTGGAGAAGGTCTTCTCACACAAATAAGTAGTAACAAAAACAGAAAACAGCCCACGAGCAAATTTATGCAAATTACCAAATTGTGTCAGTGGAAGACTGTTATAAAATTCCGGCAACAATAATAATATGGTTTTGGCCCTCGGAACTTACTGGAGTAAGTGACCCTAAGGCTGGAAAGTTTGGAGACCCCTGATCTAGGGGAAGCTCAGAATTGATACATTCTTTCACATTTATGAAAATTATTTTATGACAATTCTAATATTTTTTTTTTGTTTTCAGACTACAGTAAACCCCAACTTCTATTCGTTCGATTCTTGCTTCAAATATCTGATTCACTAAATATGTCATGCTCAGCATACATTTCCATTCCTCTTCATTGGCTCCTTTTTACAAAAAAAAAAATAGTTAATAGAAGGTGAAATACGATCACTGTGTGTCATTCCAGCGCGTGAAAAATCTGCTCAGTGACGGATATTTCTTATTTCATTAACCTTATGATTAACTTTCTCTGTAAAAATATACTTTTCTGAAAAGGAGGCTCAGAATTGATATACCCATAGACTTGGAGAAAAAAAATATACGGAGCAATAAGAAGAAATATAGTCTGGATTAGCGGAGAGAAATTACTTCGAAAACATCTATGGGGGAAGGAAGAATGTAGGAATGGCTGTTCTATAGAATATTAGTGTTATGTCCGACATCCCATGCTACAATGGATGTCTAACCCCGTGCAGTGCTTCTATGGTCTACAGTCTGCCTCACTGATAAAATATATTTCTATAATACACAAGATAAATGATTTCTCTCCCGACTTCTTATTCCATTTTCCTCCATATTCACTTTCTTTCCCTTCAGTTTTTCCTTCGTTGGGCGATTATTTTTTTATTTATTTTCTTTATTCCAATTTGCTCTGATAGCACGTTGAGACTAAGCGTAGAAGTGTGGACCCATATTTTCATTTTGATAACCAAAGGCGAGAATGATAGTTTATTGGCTTATGTTTACAAAAATATGCCTGGCCCGATTTGTGTTAGTAAAGTTTATAAAGTACTATAACACATTAAAATATTTAGAAAAAATAACACTATTTTATAAAATACAAATTAACCGTATATAGATAGGTAAAAAGTATAAATGTAAATATTAATCTAAATATCTACAATAATAAATCAAATACGTTATACTTAATGTAAATATAACTGCTTTGATGTTTAAATATAGATAAATTGTCACAAATGTCAAATTAACGTAGTTCTTTTCTATAATTTATGACAATGATAATAATAATAATAAAATTCATTGTTTAATGCTGTTTATTTTCACAAACTTTTGTTAAGTAACAGGAAATATCATTCACTTGATTTTCACTGTTGTAACCCAAAAGGTTTACCAATGATAAGTATTATTTGTGGGGCACTATATAATTTTCAAGGAACTGTAAATGTACGTGCAGTTTGAGAAGCTATCACCTTCGTTCGTTAGAGAGCAGTACCGGCCTGAATATGAGAGTTTACGAATAAGAAATAATTAAGGAGTTCCCGTAGGGAGGGGTGGTTTAGATATCTAAGCGCATCTGGAAGGGTGGAAAATACTTTCTTGGTCTAGGACTGAATATAGAATACCTATGTCCCATGTTTGTAAAGTTACAACCTCCACCATGAACAATAAGGAACACCAAATCCACAACACACTTAATGAAATAATCTGATTTGGCTTCACATGACTTCCTTGTACTGAATAAAACGTAATTATATGTAATTACTCCTTTTAATTAAATTAACAAAATGGTTTGACGCACTTCGGTTAAAGTGATTTCATTTGAATGAAATAAACGACATCTCTGTTCTAAAACAAATCAGATCAACAAATGATCTAAAGCATAATATATAGAACTTTTTTTTTAAAAACAACAACACAGAAATAGTTCTATACAAATGATTAGAATCTCTAATAAATAAGAATAAATTATTTTTTTTTTATTGCCCTCATATTCCATTCACCACCTTCCCTCTTACTTGATTTTATTATAAGGGGCGTGGCCCACTATACAGTAAAGCCATTTTAAATATTAAATTTAAACATTCTATGGCTAGCCGTTTGTGCGTTTGCGATATACGTACATACGTCACTCCGAAACTATTCAAACTGGATTCAGAGAACTCAAAACGTATAATTCACTAGAAATTTGAATTCGAACATATTTGCGATTCAAATAACTCCCTGAACGATAATGAAGTAAATGTGTGTCTGTAAGTATATACATCAGATCTTCAGGCGTAAATGCTTTAAGTGTAAATTAATAAACGGCTACTCTTTTGTACCGTTTTGAGTGCTGAAAGTGTTAATAAAAGTACTGAGCCCTTTAATACAAAATAATAGTATGGCTTTGGATCCCAATTATTTTTCATTACTACTTGTTAGCAATAGTAATTGGTAGGCTGAGAAGTGCTACTTCTGTTAATCTTTAGTAGCTGTTAATTACTAGTCTCAGAGGTTTAAAATTGAGATGTATTGAATTTAAAATGTTATCTATTAAAAGTGGGACACGAAAAATAAAGAAATAATTTATTTATGATTTCCTCTATTGTAGTGTTGTGATTGGCACTATTGGTGCTCGTGTTAATTTTGTACGGGTTCATTTATAAATACGAACGAAGCTTAGAAGAAAGTTTAGCACGAAGAGGAAACACTTATTAATAGCTTACCAGCAGTATTCTTAAAAAAACTTTTATTGGAGCACGAAGATCAGGACCGGTCCACTTTCTAAACTCAGACATTTTACCTTTCGTGGTATTTACAGCTTATTGACGTGATTATAGTTTTCGTAAAACATGTAGTATTTTCTTCCCCCGTTGTGGCTCACCTTTAGAAAATACGGCCTATAGTCTTATTACTCGTGGATAATTTTGAATTTTTGGTAGGACTTCCGTGAATTCATGTAGTGCCGGGGTCAATGAATAAAATTCCTAGTCGTACTCTGGCTAGAAAAGGGTAATGGCCCTGTGAGTATCATAAGATATAGTATATATATATATATATATATATATATATATATATATATATATATATATATACAGATATGTACAGGATAGTTTTGAATGGATCTCATTTTCGTTATCTCCTTACCATGATCAAAGGACATTGTAAGCCATTTTTTGAAAATTGCGTCATGGGACAACCTCAACATCTATTTCCTTAATGGAATCTGCTCAAACTGGTAACCGTGTATTATAGTACTCAACTCACTAAATAAAATCCCTAGCATCCCTTAGTCCTCTTTATTTCTTGCCCTGCTGAGCTTTAAAGGGCAATTTGGGCCTTAATAAATAATATAATTAAATTTTAATGTTTTCCCTTTTTTACAGATTCAGAAGTCAGCTATTTTAGGAGAAACCAGATATTGAGGTCGTACTCATGACGTAATTTTTGAAAATTTTCTTCAAATGTCCATCGTTCCTACCTAGTAGATGACGAAAATGAGGTCCGTTCAAAACGGTGTACATATATTGTTACGTTTATTACCGAAATCAGAAATAAACGTGGTGAAAATGCAGTTGAATCCCACCCTTGGAGGCGCACTTTTAAAAATGGCTACCGAGGCCATTTTGTTTTTCTAACTTTATTTTTTTTTAACACACTTAATTTGTTGGATTCACAGATTCCGAAGGATAGACTTTAGTGACCGTATTCAAAAACTTCCAAAATACATCATCGGTCATTTACACCAAGGGTTGGGACTTTAATTTTAACTTTATCTTTTTTAACACACTTAATTTGTTGGATACATGGACTGTGGAGGATAGACTTTAGTGACCGCATATAAAAATTTCCAAAATACATCATCGGTCATTTACACCAAGGGTTGGGACTTTAATTTTACCTTTATATTTTTTAACACACTCAATTTGTTGGATCCATGGACTGTGGAGGATAGACTTTAGTGACCGCATTTAAAAATTTCCAAAATACATCATCGGTCATTTACACCAAGGGTTGGGACTTTAATTTTAACTTTATCTTTTTTAACACACTTAATTTGTTGGATCCATGGACTGTGGAGGATAGACTTTAGTGACCGCATTTAAAAACTTCCAAAATACATCATCGGTCATTTACACCAAGGGTTGGGACTTTAATTTTAACTTTATCTTTTTTAACACACTTAACACGTTGACGGCTAAGCCGTATGAGGTAAGATCATTCCCCATGGCTTAAAACGTTTTTTGTTTAAATTTAACCCTAATGCAATGCTTAAAATGAATCATAACAAATTTCTTCAATTTTTAATTTTTTTACTCGGAAATAATGCCTGTCGTAAGGTGTTCGACGGCCGCCATTAGGAAGGGACATCCATTCATGCACTGGAAACGAAACTCGGATAATATTTAAAATATCAATTAATATTATTTTTACTTACCTTTATTATGATTAGGCAGATTATATTTAATAAAAAAATATGTTTAATAATTAAAATGCAAAAGTATTATTTACATTTACAAAATCAACGGAAAAATGTAGGATTCTAAAAAAAGAAGTCGATTTCTCGAAAAAAGTAGGTAGTGGGTCGGAACCTTTTTGCATAACTAATTTCATATAATCTATTTATAATATGATTATTTAATTAGGATTATTTAAAACCATATAAATAGGCAGAAAAATAAAGATTGTGAGACTTACCTTTAGAGATGAATCTCAAGAGAAAAATAAAAAAAATCCGGTGACGGGTGGCACAGGTATAAAGAAGGACTGTTTGAAATGGCGAGGAGAAAGTTTAGAGTAGTTTCCAGTTGGCTAGACCGAGACAGAATGAATTGAAATCGAACTAACAGGTGTCGTGGGGGAGTCGGCGGCCGACATTTGGGAAGGAATGCCACTGACGAACACCCTTCGACAGCCGCCATCAATGTGTTAATTTGTTTGATCCTTGGACTGTGGAGGAAGGACTTTAGTGACCGCATTCAAAAATTCCCAAAATACACCATCCATCATTTACACCGCACTACATTTTTAATTTAAATTTAATTTATTTAACAATGCACTACACACTTGGTTAAATATTCTTAATTACTACTCACAGTATGCACTGATAACTTCTCTGTTCTTCAGATTACACAGTCCAATAATTCACTCACGATCACTGGAGTTCACAAAAACACAGCACTGCACCATCCTTTACTTCGCAAAGTTAACGGCACTGCACAGTCTTAGACACGGCACTATACTGTTACATGTGTCTGTAGCATTCTAGCGGTGGCAATTTTCGTTATTGTTTTGTCATAGTTACAAAACTGGATATTTAGTTGTTTTATGTAAAACGAAAGATCAAGTTTGTTGACGGCTGAAATAGGACTAGGGGGAGGAGGGTTTAGAGGGGGAGAATGTTGAAAATTCGAAATATCCGTTACTATACGTCGGATCGAAAACGTGTATAGAATGAAACATATTGTAAATTATATTTACTATATATATCATGTATAGTATTATACATTTATTTTCTATCTTGAATATTAACCGACATATTTTCATTTTTCAGTTGTCAACCTTCAATAAACCCCCACTTCTATTCCTGTTACATAAACAATACTCTGTTATATAATAAACCACATCATTCGAAGCTTATATACCAAATATTGGTTTTCAGAGATGCCAGATTATACGAGATAGATGCAAATATGTTTTTTTGACCCCCCCCCCCATCCCCGTCTTAAATTCTTGGACTTTGATAAAATTTGATGGATTGGGATAAAAATTATTCCGATTCATTATAAATTATAGTAATAGGTGTAGTACATAGTTTTCAATAAAATGATTATGTTATATTCTGATATGTTTCTGTTAATATTTTTCTTTCCGCTGAACCTTTGGCAGACCTGTTTGTTTAAATTTGAGACGCTCCCCGCTGGCAGGAGAAAGATTTCATATTACCGTTTGTATTTTTTTATTTATTTAATAACGTTCATTTTTCGCAACTAAGGCTAATTGGGATGGATTATCTACAGGTTACCACCATTTTCTAGCCAGGGTGGGACTATGAATTTTATTTAGCGAATTCCTTCAAGAAATATATTCTTATTGCCTAGTCGGGAATTTAACTCACCACCTTAGGTTTACCATGTGAGATAAATGTCAACGTTTGTATTTATTCACTTAATATTCATGGTGGTGTAGTTTTAGCAGTATGTAGGGTTTCAGCAGATTTCCCTTAAGGGAAATCAGCTATTGAGGTTGTATTCATGACGGAATTTTCGAATTTTTTCTTCAAATGTCCATCGATCCTACCTAGTAGATGGCGAAAATGAGGTCCGTTCAAAACTGTATCTATCTATCTATCTTTCTATCTATCTATCTATCTATCTATATATATATATATATATATATATATATATATATATATATATATATATAAAATTGTAACCTCTGTCTGTACATTGATTTTTTTCGCGAAATTTCACGATAACTTTTCGTTTCACATGTCATAGACACCATAACTACATTTTGTTTCTTTTGTGTCTGTTTGTTTGTTTGTTTATTTGTTTGTTTGTTTGTTACCTTTTCACGCATAAACGGCTGAACCGAATTTTATGAAACTTGGTATGTATATTACTACTAGCCCAACTTAGACTTTAGGCTATATTTATATTCTCTAAGACGAACAGGAGTGGGGGTTATAAGGGAGGCCTGAAATTAAAAATAGCGATATTTCGATTCCTATTGCTTTTTCAGCAAATATGCACATGACAAGAGTTGTTTATTTTGTAATTATAAGTAACTTTTGTTATATGCACTTTTGACGTATAGGGAAGCATAAATGAGTTATACGCTATAAACTAAAGCGGGAGTCCACAATTTTATTTGGCACTAAAGACTAAACCGAATTAAACCAAACTCGGTATGTGAATTAGTACTAACGCCTTCCTTATAATAAGCCATACTAACATTTCTAGGGACGGCCAGGAGTGGGGGTTATAAGGAAGGCCTGAAATTAAAAATAGCGATATTTCGTTTCCTATTGCTTTTTGAGCAAATATGCACATAACAAAAGTTGTTTATTTTGTTATTTAAAGTAACTTTTGTTATATGCACTTTTGCCGTATACGGAAGCATAAATGAGTTATACGCTGTAAACTAAAGCGGGAGTCCACAATTTTATTTGGCACTAAAGACTAAACCGAATTAAACCAAACTCTGTATGTGAATTAGTACTAACGCTTTCATTATAATAAGCCATACTAACATTTCTTGGGACGGGCAGGAGTGGGGGTTATAAGGGAGGCCTGAATTTAAAAATAGCGATATTTTGTTTCCTATTGCTTTTTCGGCAAATATGAACATAACAAAAGTAGTTTATTTTTATTTTTAAAGTAACTTTTGTTTTATTCACTTTTGTCGTATAGAAATGTATAAACGAGATATACACTAAAATCTAAAGCGGGAGCCAACAATTTTGTTGGGCACTAACGATTGAACCGAACTTAGCAAAATTCGGTGTGTGAATTAGCATTAATTCTTCCATGATTATAAGCTATATTAAAAATTTTAGGTTCAAAGGGGAGTGGGGATTATAAGAGAGGCTGAAATGAAAAACTCGGTTTTTCTATTTTCTATTTGTTTTTCGGCAAACATGCACATAACAAAAGTGGTCTACTTTGTTATTTAGAGTAACTTATGTGTGCATTCTCTTTTGTCGTAAAATGAAGTAAACACGGGATATGCGCTAAACGGGTGTCAATAATTATATTAGTACTCATTTAAGGGGTTTTAATAAATGAATACTATGACAAATGATGTTATGTTTTCGTCTTATATGACAGTTCAAAGTATGATTCGGATTAGTGAGGTATAAACCTTCGTCACCCCCTCCTCATTTATTTATTTTTCCTAGAAAATAGCTTTGTTATTTATTTCCAATAGAAATATAAACTATAAGAGCATTTCCATTATTTAATTTGTATAATGTACCTTGATGTTATTGAAACAAATATGTGCTATCATAATAATTAAACGTTAATGGTAATGTCATTATGACAAAAAACAATATGCGTTTAAACAATATGCGTATATGATATGATATTTTCAGGGTACCTCTATTATTTAATTCCATCCAGAAGATAAATTATTAAAATAATGTTTTGAATCAATAATTTAAGTAGAAGAATTTTGAGAAGTCTCATCGGGAGCGGAAGATGAATGGAGCCTTACTAGATAATTCAGTTTACTAATTTCCCGTCTGGCATTACTGAAAGTTGTTTCCAGTGTGATTCACTATTACAAATATAATCTTACGTGCAAAAACTTTGCCTAATATTATATGAGCTCGGATTGGCTTTTGAAAGGAAATATGTTCATTATAGATGATATTTAATTGTAATAAATGCTACCCATGATTATGGTTTGAATTACGAGTATTGAAAAAAGGTGAGTCAAAAAGTGTAAAGGGATAGATTAGGAACATATTTTCATTTATTCTTCAAAACTAAAATTTCTATTATATCAATCCCCTGAAGTTACCCTTCAGGGTTGGCTATTTCGGAAAACCATTACGTCTTGGATGGAAGTGTAATTGTACACATTGAAGTCTTGCTATCAAAATACCATCATTAGTAAGTCAACAATGATTTCCCGGGCATCGCCGGGTATCTGAGCTAGTATATATATATATATATATATATATATATATATATATATATATATATATATATATATTTGTCTGTTACCGTTTTAGCGGTCGCAATGTTTGTTTGATCGTCACCAAACTCGATATTTAGTCGTTCTATGTAAAAAAAAAAGATCAAGTTCGTTAACGGCTGAAATCGGACCACGGGAAGAGGGGGTTTAGAGGGGAGGATTTTCGAAAATTCGAAATGTTTCCGTTACTATTCGTCGAATCGAAAAGTTGTACAGAATCAATCTTATTACAAATTAAATTTACTATAAATATTGTTATATACATTTATTCTCTATCTTGAATATTAACCGAGATATTTGCACTTTTGTTAAATCTGGGCGGCTAAACTTGATTTTCCCGCCAAAAGCTAGTTCGACCGTTTCATTAACTGCTCGGCTCTCGTGAAATTTCTCTATTGTAAAACTTCACGTGGGAAATCTGCTTAGTTTACGCAGGCCCTGCTTGACGGACTTTATTTTTAATTACTTTTAAATTCTACGATGGTGAAGTCGAGGTGAAGTTTATTTCTCTACGTTTGGGAAGTTCGTATATTATTATAATGAGGCTTTGAGTAGTTGAAAGTGAGGTTTGCTGATTCCTATCAAAGAGTCTTTAGCCATAATGTTTAAATCTTCTTTTCAATGGCAATTTTTAGCTGTTCGTCGAAATTAAATGGGACCTACGGATTTACACACGCGGGCATTTGAAAAGGGCCATGAATAATTCTATTTATTCATTCATGCGTTGTGTATTTCAAATATAGCTCTTTCCTCCATAATACTTAGGAGAAAGAGCGTATTTACAGAGGGTTTAGGGGCGAGTTTAAATATAGCCGGGAGTCGAGTGAATATATGGTACATATGATTGATATAGTCCTGCAGCGGACAGAGCGTGGATAAACACCGCCAAGAGTGGCTCATATGTTAGCCATTTATCTACAGTCTTCACCCCCCCTTAGCTCCCCAACAGTGTATATATATTATATACACAGAATAAATAAAATATATACACACACTAGGGCTTTTCCACTTTTCACATCCCCTGCAAGGCGAGCCTGCCTGCATTAGACTAGCGCGGTATTGCTCATACAACTTTCTACCCTTCAGAATTATACAGAGAGAATTTATGTTTTTTAAGTACCTCGTCATGAAAAATTTCGCGGTAGATAATAAATGCATTCTTTATAATATACCTAAATGCAAGTCATATACATGACTCACCTATTTCCCAGTAAGGAATAACATAAAAGACGTAAAGTAGTTATTTCTAAAGTCGTGTTGAGCAACTGGGAAACTCAGAAATTCCCAATGCGTGCAATGACGTTTATATTTAAGAGAAAAATAGTTATTTATTATACAAGTGACGAAAGTAGATCATTTTACAACTCGAGTGAAACATTTACCCACACGAGCGAAGCGAGTGTGGTAATTTCACGAGAGTTGTAAATTCTACTTTCGTCACGAGTGTAATATTAATTTTTTTAGCAGATTTCCCTTGAGGGAAATCAGCTATTGAGGTTGTACTCATGACGGAATTTTCGAATTTTTTCTTCAAATGTCCATCAATCCTACTTAGGAGATGACGAAAATGAGGTCCGTTCAAAACTGTATCTATCTATCTATCTATTTGTCTGTTACCGCTCTAGCGGTCGCAATTTTTGTTTGATCATTACCAAACTCGATATTTAGTCGTTTTATGTTAAAAGAATGATCAAGTTCGTTAACGGCTGAAATCGGACCAGTGGGGGGGGGGGTTAGAGTGGAGGCTTTTCGAAAATTCGAAATATTTCCGTTACTATACGTCGGACTGAAAAATTGTGTAGACTCAATCTTATTGCAAATTAAATTTATTATAAATATTGTTCTATGCATTTATTCTCTATCTGGAATATTAACCGAGATATTTGCATTTTATTAAATCTGGGCGAATAACGGATGAGAGTAACTTTCCCGCCAAAACCTAGGTCGGCCGTTTCCTTCCTTACCTGTTCGGCTCTCGTGAAATTTCTCTATTGTAACAGTTCACGTGGGAAATCTGCTTAGTTTACGCAGCCCCTGCGTGACGGATATTCTGTAATCGTGTAATACATGAGCAGATCAAACCAGAATATGAACAAAATTAGGATGTTGTGAAGATTATGGTATGTTGTTGGTAGGTTATAAGCATGCTTGTGAAAGGTTATAACCATAGTTATAAAACAACTAGTGGTGATTGTGAAGTAGTGCAGTTATAAACAAGTGCAGGTTATAAACAAGGAAGGTAATTATTATTATATTTAAATTTTAAAATATATTGATTATTTCCACCAATAATTCATTCACATTTCAATTTATTTTGTTAAAATAAATTCTTACAATGTTAAGAAACATTTAAAAGCATTTAATTTCCAACTTCAAATTATTTTTTAATTTATACTTATTACTAATTAAGAAGGCAATTCACTTTCTTCACTCTATTACAAAATGTTTCACATTCTTCACTCATTTCAGTTTAGTAATGTTACCATTATTCAACGATTACAGAAAAAAAGTAATATTCTCGTTTTAAAACAAAAGACTATAATACAGTCATTTACAAAATTATTAATAACAACAATATTTGTTACAATCAAAAATACAGTAAAACTTGATCATAAACAATATATGAAAATCTAAATAAAAGTTTTATCTTCTAACAGGAACATAAATATTAAAAAATAAGTGGTTCACTTTGGGTGTTGAAATTAATTTACGCCAAACTGATTTTATTAAATTTAATTGGAATGCTTCAGAAATGTTGTACAAAATTATTATAGCCAAGTATTTAATTTTTATCTTCCAAGATTACGCATATATGGAGCTGGTTTCTGGGATTTAGACAACTTTTTTCCTAACGTTGGTTTAGTAACATGCGATTTTCCTAGAGGTGTTTTTCTTCTTTAATTACACGTTTTGTTGGTTTTTGCCTTCCATGACTTAGTTCTTAATGAGTGAAATTATCAGTTCACATGTTTATTTTAGTAGAAGGACCGGAGTGAATAAGAAAAGAGCTTATAACATACAACTATATAATCATAGAACAATTAAATTTAAACACAAGAAGTCCGTCACGCAGGGGCTGCGTAAACTAAGCAGATTTCTCATGAAAGTTTAACAATAGAGAAATCTGCATACTGGTAACACAATACCACCGTTATTAAATACAAACGGTAATGAGAAATCTTTCAGTTAATTAAAATAAATTCCCAACTGAAACGGCTTCTGAATTGTAAGAATAATTTATATTTTAATAACTCAAATTTTAGTAGTCCAAGAATTAAAGAAGGGGGGGGCGAATGAACAGAACATATTTGCATAAATCTCACAAAGTAAGGAAGGTAAGGTAAGGTTAAACGACAGGTAAGGTAAGAAGAAGCCTCTCACCTGAGCCGACGGAAATGGCCGACCTAATCCGAACTATACCCGACCACAGACTTCATAAAAATGCAAATATCTCGGTTAATATTCAAAATAGAGAATAAATGTATATAACGATATTTATAGTACATTTAATTTGCAATAAGATTGGTTTTATACAATTTTTCGATACGATGCATATTAACGGAGATATTTCGAATTTTCGAAAATCCCCCCTCTAAACCCCCCCCCCTCCCTCTAGTATGATTTCAGCCATTAACGAACTTGATCTGTCGTTTTACATAAAACGGTTAAATATCAAGTTTCGTAACGATCAAACAAACATTGCGAGCGCTAGAGCGTTAACAGACAAATATATACATACATATATATATATATATATATATATATATATATATATAATCTTGAACTGACCTTATTTTCGTCATCTCCTGGGTAGGATCGATGGACATTTGAAGAAAATTTTCGAAAATCGCGTCATGAGTACGACCTCAATAGCTGATTTCCCTTAAGGGAAATCTGCTAAAACGCTGTTCAAACACTATTTTGTTTTTGGTACCTTACGTTATTAAACCAAAATTGACTTAAACCATTGGCGCATTTTGCTCACAAAAAACTAGACATGGCTTCCATAAGCTTATTTTAAAATATTATTAAATTATATTAAATGTTAACTTAATGTGTTTCACTTGTACCTCACGATGTCTAGTCTGAATTTATTTAGTTTATTTGTACGATTTTACTAGAATTTATGATTTAATATGGGCATTTTTACATTAGTGCTCCCTAATTATTAACATTGAATTTTTAGCGCTATTTAAAGGATTCTCCCTGGATCTTCAGAGCTACTGAAACTAAAACGGTAAAAGATAACAAACTGCATATGACACTGGCACCATTGACTGCTGTTTTCTAGCCTAACAACCCTTTATTTTGTTTCACATTATATATTCTAAACATACAACTTTTTTATTTCAATTGAACGAAATAAATGCAACATTTTTTTCCTTTGTATATGCCTATAAAGGCTTTTTAAGGTTCAAAATACTTTGAAAAGTACATGTTCTTTTAGGAACGTGAACTTCTGTAAATAAAAGGGTTTTAGGAAAAATATCAAAAGTAGCTTTCTTGAGATAACATGGATTTTCCTACAAACATTTCATCTATTTTTGAGTTGAACAGGGAACAACTCGAACAGAAAACAAGTAAAAAAAATCTGTCACGCAGGGGCTGCGTAAACTAAGCAGATTTCCCCACGTGAAGTTTTACAATAGAGAAATTTCACGAGAGCCGAGCAGTTAATGAAACGGCTGAACTAGCTTTTGGCGGGAAAGTCACTTCGTCCGATAGCGCTCAGATTTAATAAAAAGTCCGTCACACAGGGGCTGCGTAAACTAAGCAGATTTCCTACGTGAAGTTTTACAATAGAGAAATTTCACGAGAGCCGAGCAGTTAATGAAATGGCCGAACTAGCTTTTGGCGGGAAAGTCACTTCGTCCGTTAGCCGCCAAGATTTAATAAAAATGCAAATATCTAGGTTAATATTCAAGATAGAGAATAAATGTACATAACAATATTTATAGTAAATTTGATTTGTAATAAGATTGATCCTGTACAATTTTTCGATCCGACGAATAGTAACGGAGATATTTCGAATTTTCAAAAATCCTTTTCCTTTCCTTCAAAATTTTGAAAATTCCGTCATGAGTACAATCTCAATAGCTGATTTCCCTTAAGGGGAATCTGCTAAAAATATTACTTAAGTAGCTACTTCTTATTTAGAAAGAAGTATGTTACGCAGGCAAACTATACTAAGCCCGAACAGCGTATAGGTTTGGAGGGCGCTTGACAAGTATCAGTTGATCTAAGTATATCTTATATATGTATGGTTATATTTGTGTTAGTTGATTCTACTGTAAATTGTATAATGAATATCCGCTTCTTGATAGTACATATTAATCAATGGTTTTTAATAGCGTTGTTCTTAATACACGTTCTTAGCTTTGAGTGTCGGGTTTGATTATCACCCCCCTATATATGATTTTAAATGTAAAACAAATTCATTGAATGCAATTATATTTTATGAACCATGTAATAAATTCTTTATCTGAAGGGTTACTTCTATAAGGAAAAAATAAATAAAATACAAACATATTGTAGATTAGCTTTCATTTATCTCAATTTATAAATTGATTAACAAATTAAAAAGTATGCATTAAACAAAGTTAGACGAAATATTTTGCGCCCCGCAGTTTGTTTTTCCTATTGGAGAATAAAATTTCAAGGAGTAGTGAAACACTCCATGGAATAATGGGGCTATTTTTTTTTCAGATAATCAAAATTACATAGCTTTACTGATTTATGTTTATTTAGTTTCTTGATCCATCAATTCTGTTAATTGAATACTAGAGATGGCAAGTAAAGGGATGTTTGTTCACAACATAAGGAAATATAAACACTTTATTTCAGGGCAATAAAAAACCTTGGACTTATTTTACAGCCAAGGAAAACAAGAGGATTTGTTGTTTTTAAAATTAAAGAGTAATTTTAATAAGAATTGGCTTTAAAAATTCAATTATAAAATGCCTTAGTTAATATAAGAGATAAGATTATATTACGAAGAGAAAAGAATTTTCGTTTATTATTTTATTTATTTTGCTTAAAATAATTTTTATTCTACACTTCCTCTCCCAAGATTGAGATTAAACAAACATTTTAATATTTAAAGATGGAGTTTATTAATTTCTAAAAGGTCTTGCAAAGAGTCTTTTTTTTTTCCTTGATTTTTTAATCTCCCCTTGTTTTTGTTTTCTTATTCTCCTTCCTCTAGTTTTTTTTTTCTCATTCCAACCAGAGATAAATCGGTATTAAGAAAGTTTGGTAGGGGGTGGTGGGTAACTCAGGGGCGAGCTTATAAATTTTATAAAGGTTTAAGTTCAGTTGGAAAAGCCTATCCGCCTTCAACCGATTTAAGAATAATCCGAGGTTGAGTGAAGCCTTGTAAACTCTATTTACTTAGCAATTGAGAACTGTTTGAAAGTGGCCGCTTTAAGCCTTCACCAACTGCTTCCGTCAGAACCAAAACTGTTTTGGAATTTTATATATATATATATATATATATATATATATATATATATATATATATATATATAATATTGTTAGTCATTATTTGCTAAAATTTTAGGCTTAAAAATTTGATGTCGCAAATCTAGTCACTTATTGGTAAAGTTTTATCAGTAAATATTTTATGTTGCAATTCTCTAGCAATGTTTGCCACTACGATGGATCCAGTGGTCCAAGCCTTCTATTTAGAACGTTATTTAATGAATTTCTATTAGAAATTCATTAAATAACGTCCTAAAATCCCACCCTGGCTAGAAAAGGGTGGTGACCTGTAGATAACCCGGCCCGAGTAGCCTAAGTTGCAGAAAGTGGACGTTAATAAATAATAATATTTAATTTAATAATATTGTTATTTCTACTTCTTTTTCTGGTATGAAAAAAAAAATGAGGGGCTCATCCATGCGAGTTAAAGCTTTATCTAACATGGTAAACCTAGAGTGGCGAGCTCAACGAAATTCATTAAATAACGTCCTAAAATCCCACCGTGGCTAGAAAAGGGTGGTTAACTGTTGGTAACCCGGCCCGTTTAGCCAAAGTTGCAAAAAGTGGAGGTTAATATTATTATTATTTATTAACGTCCACTTTTTGCAACTTAGGCTAATCAGGACGGGTTATCTACAGGTTACCACCCTTTTCTAGCCAGGGTGGGATTTTAGGTCGTTATTTAATGAATTTCGTCACTAAATAATTTCCTTTGCCCAGGCGAGAATCGAACTTGACACTCTAGGTTAGCCATGTGAGATAAATAAATTAAGGACGTTAATAAATAATAATAATAAAAATAAACATATGTTTGTGAATTATATTCAGTTCTAAATAGTCTGCTAGTGAATTGCAAAATAAAAGTTTTCATTATACTGCGTCAAAAAACATGTGACTGCTATCTAAGGACTCACTTACTGACTGCTATCTAAGGACTCACATAGACCTACCATACACTTTGACTGAATTACTACATGACTGTAGCCCGTACATAGACCGCGTATTACAATACTTGAAACAAAACAACATTTACAAAAAATTATAATGTAGGGCAATACTGAAAATATTTGCAGAAATGAGGATACTTACGTAAATATAATAATTATATTTTATATAGGTTTAATATGTTATATGTGTTGAATATGTTATATATTAAATATGTTATGTGTTAAATATGTTGCAGGTTATATGTTAAATATGTTATAGGTTATGTGTTGATTATGTTATATGTTAAATAGGTTATATGTTAAATATGTTGTATATTATTATGCTGTATATTAAATAACTGATTCGTCGCTAAATCGCCCCTGTTGCGAAATGCGATTATTATATGAATAAAAAAAAAACATGTGTTTTCAATACTAGGTTTGAGTCCGTAAAATAGCTCTTTTCGGGACTAGTACTGACAAATCTTTTCGGTGCGCTAACCTTACCTGTTACTAATAAACATGTGTTTGAGGATGAGCCCGAACTGGAAAATAATTCCTTTAATCAAAAGTTAACTGTATTCCAAAAGGCAATGCCAAACAAAGGTTTTAACATAAATAATAATCAAAATTGTACTTAAATATTAATGTAAATCTGTAATGTTTCTTCTATTATGGGTTAATAAACAGATATTTTTTCCAAATAAAATAATGTGTCAATTTAATTTCTTATATAAGTACTTTTCTTCTATTATAGGTTAATAAACAGATGTTTTATTTCAAATAAAATAGTGTCACTTTAATTTCTTATATTCCTGTTTTCCACGCAGAGTATCCCTCTAACGTATTGTATCTTTAAATTATTAATGAAATATAAAAGGGTTTTAATGCACTCAAGTATGAGCAGTATAATGAAAAGTATTGTTCATAACACGTACCAAAAGTGTCCTTTCGGTACTCGGTCCAATTTCCAAGCTCGGCTTCGCCTCGCTCGTAAAACTAGACCTCGCACCGAAAAAACCCACTTTTGGTACTAGTGATGAAAATAACTATTTACGGATAAAATTTTATGTTGCAATTCGCTAGCAGACTGTATTTAGAACTAAATATATTTCACAAACATGTGATCTTTTTTTTTTTTAAAAAAAGGAAATAAAGATATTAATAAATTGTTTTATACAAAATGTCAAAATTGAAAACAACAAAGAAAGTGTTTTATTTTGTAACCTTTTTTGTAAAAATGTTATATCGCAAATCTAGTCACTTATTGCTAAACTTTTATCAGTAAAATTTGTATGTTGCAATTCTCTAGCGGACTGAATTTTAAACTAAATATAATTCACAAACATATGATATTTTCAAAAAGAAACAATAATAATATTAAATTAAATAAAAGGCTTCGATCGCTGGATCCCTCGTAGTGGCACACACACACACACACACACACACACACACACACACACACACACATATATATATATATATATATATATACACAACAACAAAACAAGCTGCCCTCCTTCTGAATGGTTTCCATCCGGCACTGCCTCCTAATCTGCCTAAGAGGGAGATATTAAAAAACGATCTCATTTTTTTACTATATAATATATATATATATATATATATATATATATATATATATATATAGTTTAATAGAGCTATATACCTACTTGAATTGTATGGGCTTTTAGCATTAATAATCCCTTTATACCGCTTGTAATTGAGGTGGATATGTCTGTGCCTGCGCGTATATTCACGGTTCTCAAAAACCTTATCAATGCTTTCGTTTCCTAATTAATTAAATATATCAAGTACACATAAACAATTTTTTAACAATGAGAATTGAAGTAATATTATATATTTTTATTTTGTTGTTTTGAGCAATGCCGCTCTAGTTGAGAATCTTCGAATCATATAAATAATTTTCGACTTCAGATACTGTGGAATGTTTGGTTTGAACTATTTGAAGTGTTTTCTTTTTGTTCTACTTGTCTAATGATGTTACCATTGCAATTTTTGTGTTTCAGATGTTTTTTAAATTATTTTAGAAAGTTGGAAGCTGATTTTCTTGCTCTCCCAGCTTACTCAATACCTAAATGTCCATGTATCCAAACAAAATTTATTTTTAATTTCTCATTTATAATAATAAAAGAGTGAACTTTATCTTTCCTGTTAAAGGGTGATTATTAAGAGATGAATGACATATTTTAAAGAAGGTAGTGGCAAGTAAAGTAAGGCATTGGCCTGTTTACGATATAATTTTATTTTATAAATGCAATAAAGCACTACCAAATTTTCTCTGAACGTATATCTAATCATTGGCAACTGAAATGTCTACTACAGATAGTTTTGAGTATATTTTTCTTACTTAGTTATTGTTTTTGCAACTCAAATCAGAGTACATATAAACATTTTTTTAACAAAGAGAATTGAAGTAATATTAGAGATAAAATGCTTGCAATAGACCGGTGTTTCTATCAAGATCTTGTTTTGGAAAGCGAAACTCAAGATATACAAAGTCTAAGATTGGACTCACGGCGTAGCAGTGATACTTGGACATTCACAGGAAAGTAGGGGAACATCCCTGTAGTAGAGCTGGAAGAGTCGAGCAAAAATATTTGGAGTGAGAATATTAGTGAGAAGTCAGGTTTATTAACAAACAAAAGTCCGTCACCCAGACTGCGAAAACTAACCAGATTTCCCGTGTGGAGTTTAAAAATCGATAGATCTACATATCGGTAACAAAACAACACCGTGAATATTAATTGAATAAATATAAACGATAATTGGAAACCTCCCGACGGAAAGCATCTGAAATTTAAACAAACAGTTCTGCTACTTCTTGCAGGAAGGAAAAAGTCCATTACGCAGAGGGCTTAGTTCACGCAGCCCCTGCGTGAAGGATTTTTCAGTACTGCGTACAGTGGAATGGGTTATTTAAAATAATTATTTTACATAAAATACATATCAATTTACAAATGTTATATAATTATACAAACCATTTAACAAATAAGTCTTTATAAATAAATAAAATATATGAAAAATAGTTCTGATTGTGAGAAAATAGTTAATTACCAAACGAAAACAAAGTAATAACAAAGAAAAGAAAACATATTGGGAGTAGTTGATGTTTTTATTAATTAAAGTAATTGTCCTTTTTTTACGTTTTACTAAAGTTACATTAAGATTTTTTTATAATTTATATATCACCTATAAAGTCATAAAATCATTAGTAAAAACAAAAAGCGGTTCGTATTTTACAATGGGTCAATTAAGTCTACTAAGCATTCATCTTTTCATATATTTTTTATACGGTCTTTCTAATAGTTTAGTCAAATATTTCATGTGTGTTTAGTTCGTCCGTCACATACGCACTGGCCATAAAATTTTAAGCCAGTATAAATGGCTTCTAGTTTGTTCATGGCTGTCAGTACATTAGTTATTCTATTATTAATTATGTTTAAAAGTGCTTTTCTTATGTGTATATATATATATATATATATATATATATATATATATACATATATATATAATTACACGTAGTATAGATAAATGTTTAGAACCTAGTCTCGTTAAAGCACTGATGGTCTACAATTTTTGTAATATACATTATTTACTAGCTCAAATATTAAAACTTGCTTCTTTCAGCATTCAGTTAAAACTCATAACTGATTTGACGGATTTTTAATAGAAGCCCATTAACCCCCTTTTCGCAAAGCAAAGCCTTCGGAATCACCAATTGGTTAAGCGATTCCATCGGGATCGCCATCGACTACTCACGCTTCGTCCTCGTGACTAGAGATTTTTAATTATACATGAACATTGCAGATTCATTATTCTTATCAGTGAAGTTTATTGGGGAAAATAAAAATACTCCCCGTTTGGTTCGAAAAGAATAGATTTCGTATGTAATATATATTCATAAAGGAAAGAAAAAAAAAAAAAAATTTTTTAATTTTTCATAAGTTTTTAATGTCGGAAATGATGTATTGGACGCGTTTGTTCCAAAACCATCTAGATCCTTCCTAAATCAATACCGGCAGATAATGAAAAAAATGTGTTAAACTGACTTTTTTAAAAAATGAAATCTATTTTGATCAGTCCTGAAAAAATTTTGAAAATGGATGTACCTGGTTTTGAAACCAAACGCCTCAAATAGAAAAAAGTCTATTTGGGAAAAAAATAATTCTCGAAAACCTATATAAAAATAGAAGATATTGGTTTATAATTGCATAATAAAATTAACCAATTATAAAAAAAAAGTAATCATGTAATGAACCGTGTATGATATATATTATAATGAAAAGTTTAAAATTAATTTAGCAAAAAGGGGAAGTAGGGAATTGACTTTTCAGATGATATTAACATGGCAAAAATTTCATTAAGGAAAAAATATAATAGACATAAAAAGAAGGAATTAATAATTTTAGCAAATAAAAATCATTGGAAAAAGAGAGGAGGAAAACAAGTCGTATTTGTTCTGGGATTATCTGGTAGAATGCGCATTAAGCTTCGTTCTCAAACGAACACTTCCAAACCAATAATTTAAATAATTCAGAACGTTCCGCGTACCAATGCAAATAAATAAGTTTAAAAAGCTAAATTAAACAATTTCTGTTATTTATTACCTACGTTTTCTGTAACTAAATATGATTTAGGTAATAAATAACAGCGACTGAACATGTAAATCTCGTGCTACTGTAAACAGCTTTATTTATATAACATATTTAAACTGCAATGACGTACTTTAGGTAAAGAAAGTAGCATGTCATTAGATTTCATTTACCCTCGTCGTTGCTCTTCGACCGGAGACGGAAGGGGTTTTAGGCGTTCGTAGCGGAGTGATACTCGAAACGGGGACAGAAATACGGAATTTAATTTGCAGCGTAAGGGGTTAGGATTAAAATATTTTGGGAGGGCTTATCTCGCCGGGAGGTGGAGATACCTGAAATTCGACAGCTTTTTAAAGCAAAAAGCTACCAAGAGGAACTAAACGGTACTTCAATCTCGAAAATCCATCTGGCGGTTCGAGCTACACACGTTTAAAAAAAAATTATTTATGGATTATCGGGAGGACTGATATATAAAGACTACTATTATGTCATATTGAAAGTATGTAATCATTCATCGTAAATGGAGGTCCATCATCTTCGGAAGGATAACAAGGTGAAAACACCTCCACTCTTATTAGTTCCCTTAAGGGAAATCTGCTATTGAGGTCGTACTCATGACGCGATTTTCGTAAATTTGCTTCAAATGTCTATCGATCCTACCCAGGAGATGACGAAAATGAGGTCCGTTCAAAATTATATATATATATATATATATATATATATATATATATATATATATAATATGCTCTAGCGGTCACAATTTTTGTTTGATCGTTACCAAACTCGATATTTAAACGTTTTATGCAAAAAGACAGATCAAGTTCGTTAATGGCTGAAATCGGACCAGTGGGAGGGGGGTTTAGAGGGGGGGATTTTCGAAAATTCGAAAAATCTCCGTTACCATACGTCGGATCAAAAAATTGTATAGAACCAATCTTATTGTAAATTAAATTTACTATAAGTATTGATTTATACATTTATTCTCTATCTTGAATATTAGCCGAGATATTTGCTTTTTTATGAAGTCTGTGGTCGGGTATAGTTCGGATTACTTCAGCCATTTCCGCCATTACTCGGTTCAGGTGGAAGCTTCATCTAAACTAACCTGTCGTTTCTAACCTGACCTTACCTTCGTTACTTTGTCAGATTTATGCAAATACGTTCTGTTCATCCGCCCCCTCCCCTTCTTTAGTTCTTGGACTACTAAAATTTGAGTTATTAAAATATAAATTATTCTTACAATTCAGAAGCCGTTTCAGTTGGCCGTTTATTTTTATTCACTGAAAGATTTCTCATTATCGTTTGTATTTAATCACGGTGGTATTGTGTTACCAGCATCCAGATTTCTCTATTGTAAAACTTCACATAGGAAATCTGCTTAGTTTACGCAGCCCCTGCGTGACGGACTTTTTTATTAAAAACAGAGTATTGCGGGGCGAACTACCCCATCTTCAGTGCTCATTCACACTAAAAATTCATTTATGTAAAAAACATGTAATATTAATAAATAATATAAGTCGATTAAAAGGTAAAGTCAACGTATTAAAAAGTTATTTATTTATTTATTTTATACTAAATTGGCACCGAACTTGGGAGAGTTATTTGATCCTAGGTGGTCGAAATTCTATTTTCATTTTCCTTCTTGTTGTTAAATAGTCTCTTTCTTCAGTTAAACCATCCACTTCTCTGCCCTCCGTCATCCTCGCTAGTGTTAGATCTCTCCTAGTTTTCTTTATCCACAATTCTGTGACAAATAACAAAAGAACACAGCAGTATTTGGTTATAATCAATTTGATATATAAATACTTAACTTACTGCCTTGTGTGCCCATATGTTGAAGTCCTATATTATTATATTTCTTTATTTAAACCAGCAATAACTAAAAATTTTAAGAGTTTTTTTATAGAGCTGCTATCATCCCCTAGTATTTCGGACAGTACTTCTGACATACCAAGGGACTTTCTGACGTCCTCATACCTTCTAGATTAGTAAGTATGTGTGCCACTGTCAGTTCTACTCCACAAGCAGTTCTACTCCACAGCAGGTTGGAGGTTCTTCCTTTTTCATCAGGTGAAGGTGTGTTAGCCTTGTGTGGCCAATTCAAAGGCGGCATATTAACACTTCATGCCTCCTTTTAGTGCTTGTTTATTAAAAAGTTAAATACAAGTATATAAATATGAAAACATCTAGGGTAAAACGTAAAAACTAAAACATGTTCTACATAAACAACTATTAAATCAGACATACTATAAAATAAACAGGAGATGGGAATAATACTGTCATTTTCTTTTAATTGTGATTTAATATTCTTCTTTAAATGGGTGGCCACCCGATAATCTATGCGGCTGTAAATAATAAAATATATCGTGAGGAGAGATCAGTATTGAATTATACGAGTACATGGAAAATCTGCTTCGTTTACGCAGCTCCTGCGTGATGGAATTTTTGCGTTATGCCATTGGAGACGTAACAAAAATATATTTTGTGGAAATATGCCTGATTTGAGCAACACTTGCGCAGCGGGCTCTTTTAAGTTCAAATGCCCCTTGGAGGACTAAAGTATATACGAGTGTATATATATATATATATAAGGTACCCGACGATGCCCGGAACACCATTGTTCACTGACTAATGATGGTATTTTTATAGCAAGACTTCAGTGTGTACAATTACACTTCCCCCACGACGTATTATTTTCCCGAAATAGCCAATCCTAAAATGTAGCTTTTGGGGAATAATAGAGTAGAAATTTTTGTTTTGAAGAATAAATGAAAATGTGTTCCTAATCTATCCCTCTACACTTTTAGACTCACCGTTTTTCAATAACTCAAACCATAATCATGGATAGCACTTATTACAATTAAATATCATTTAAAATGAACATATTTCCCGTCTAAAACCAATCAGAGCACATATAGTTTAAGCATAGTTTTATACATAAGATTATATTCGTAATAGTAAATCTCAGTGGAAATAACTTTCCGTAATGCCAACATTTCACAGGAAATAAGTAAACTCAATTAACTGTTTTATTCTCCCATCCACTTCCGCTCTCGCATGAGCGTTATCATCAATGTTTTCCTTAAATTATTGATTCAGAATCTTATTTTACTAATTTATCTACCCGATGGAACGAAATAATGGCGGTTCCCTAAAAATAATTTCTTTTATGTTCAAAAAGCTAGATGAGAGGGGAAGTGAGCCCTCTCTGCTACCTAAGTAATACTTTTTAAACATTCATATTAAATACAGGAAATGTTCTTATAGTTTCCATTTCTATTGGAAATAAACAACAAAGTTATTTTATACGGAAAATAAATAAATGAAGAGGGGCGACGGAGATTTATAACCTCATAAATCCGAATCATTCTTAGAACAATCATAAAAGACTAAAATATAACATCTTTTGTCATAATACGCATTTATTAAAAATACTTAAATAACTACCAATAAAACTAAATACTCCCGCCATAATTTTAGCGTATATCCCGTGATTACTTCATTTTACGACAAAAGTGAATGCAACAAAAGTTGCTCTAAATAACAAAATAAACAATTTTCATGTTTGCCAAGAAACTAACAGGAAACAAAATATCATAATGTTTCACTAATACATTTATGTAAAAAACACACACACACACACACACACACATATATATATATATATATATATATATATATACAAACACACTTTGTATACACACCAACAGTACAGTGATGATACAAAAACTACAGAACCGTACAACCTAAGACCCGTTAACAATACAAATCAGAGAACTAATAGCAGAATTAAATCATATTAACATATATTTTTCATGGGTTAAAGCACATTCTGATAATTTTGGAAATGAGTTGGCCGATAGAGCTGCTAAGTCTGCTTCAAGAGATTCCCAATTACCAGAATGTTACAATAAAATTTCCAAAGCCCACGTGAAATATATGTTAAAAGCTCATCTAACTGAAAAGTGGCAAAAACAATGGACTGTAACTAATAAAGGACAGCATATAAAACTTTTCATTCCAAACATTAACACATATTTCAACAGCAAATCCATACAGACAGACTTTTACATTACACAATTTGTAACAGGACATGGTTCACTAAATTCTTACTACCAACGATTTAACGTAAGAGACAAGAATACTTGCCCATGTGATTACTCAACTCCACAAACAAGTCAACACTTAATATACGATTGCAGACTACTGACTAACGAACGACAAAAACTAAAACAAGACATTCAACAAAAAAAAGGCAAATTTTCCATAGAAGAAAACAAGTAATTTTTAAAATATAATAATGCTTTTGAAATATTTGCAGAACATGCTATTAATACAATTAATAGGTTGAATACATATTATAGCTGATACAACTACAATATTTAAAATATTTATAGGATATTCAATATTTCTTTTCTTTTTTAGCAGATTTCCCTTAAGGGGAAATTAGCTATTGAGGTTGTACTCATGACGGAATTTTCGAAATTTTTCTTCAAATGTCCATCGATCCTACCTAGTAGATGACGAAAATGAGGTCCGTTCAAAACTGTATATATATATATATATATATATATATATATATATATATATATATTTGTGTGTTACCGCTCTAGCGGTCGCAATTTTTGTTTAATCGTTACCAAACTCGATATTTAGTAGTTTTATGTAAAAGAAAGATCAAGTTCGTTAACGGATGAAATCGAACCAGTGGGAGGGGGCCTTTTGAGGGGAGGATTTTCGAAAATTCGAAATATTTCCGTTACTATACGATGGATCGAAAAATTGTACAGAATCAATCTTATTGCAAATTACATTTACTATAAATATTGTTATATAAATTTATTCTCTATCTTGAATATTAACTGAGTTATTTGCATTTTTATTAAATCGACGGCTAACGGACGAGAGTGACTTTCCCGCCTAAAGCTCGTTCGGCCGTTTCCTTGATTGCTCGGCGCTCATGAAATTTCTCTATTGTATACCTTAACGTGGGAAATCTGCTTAGTTTACGCAGCCCCCGAGTGACGGACTTTTTCTTTTTAAGAATAATAATCTTCTCTTTATATGTTTTTACTTTACTTTTAACGTTGTTATGGTTAATTTTTTATATATATATATATATATGTCATTCTTTTGAAATAATTTATGTATAAATTAATTGTAACACACTACAAATGCAAGTGATATGCTAACTTGCATGGGACATGCAGAAACAAATAAATAAATAAAATAATATATATATATATATATATATATATATATATATATATATATATGTGTGTGTGTGTGTGTGTGTGTGTGTGTGTGTGTGTGTGTGTGTGTGTGTGTGTGTGTGTGTCTTAGCAGCTGAGGGCTTGGGAAGGGATAATTGACTAAGAGCAAAGGAGGTAGTTGTGAAGAGGAGGCCCTTCAGTTGATGAATGGAGTCATATATAATATATGATGTGGACCCTTAACGCTAACCATTCTCCTCTCATCGACCCCCTATCATTTATTATCAGTTTACACCGGCCCATTCACCGACTTGAGCCTCTTCACGTGTCAGGGCCCCCTTCAGCCGCTCGAGTGTCACGTGAATGACAGCCAATCAGCCTTCCTTATAAGTCACTGTCGTCAAACGAACTGACACGTTTGGATCAGGCGAGGGACTAAACACTCGCCATGCATAAACTAAGCAGATTTCTCACGTAGTGGATTGACGCTGTAGAAGCATCATACGACTATTCTAATAATACATTCTCTACTTCTAAGTCAAAATTCGGACAGTAGTACTGGGGGTTTATCGTTTACTTAAAGAAAGGAAGCTCTGGCTTATTTATGATTTATGAAAAAATATATATAACACAAATTGTTGGGCATCAATAGAATAAAAAGACATTGGTTTAATCACATCTTTTCGATCAGACTCATAATGACGGAGATCTTTTGGGAATATAATCAATAGCGTTGACTAATAATATTGAGTATGGTAAATTGTAATTTAAGCGGTTAAATATTGAGTATGGTATAGATAAAATAAACATACTCAACAATATTTAAGCGGTTAAATATTGAGTATGGTATAGATAAAATAAACATACTCAACAATATTTAAGCGGTTAAATATTGAGTATGGTATAGATAAAATAAACATACTCAACTATATTTAAGCGGTTAAATATTGAGTATGGTATAGATAAAATAAACATACTCAACAATATTTAAGCGGCTAAATATTGAGTATGGTATAGATAAAATAAAAATACTCATGTATATTTAAGCGGTTAAATATTGAGTATGGTATAGATAAAATAAACATACTCAACAATATTTAAGCGGTTAAATATTGAGTATGGTATAGATAAAATAAACATACTCAACAATATTTAAGCGGTTAAATATTGAGTATGGTATAGATAAAATAAACATACTCAACAATATTTAAGCGGTTAAATATTGAGTATGGTATAGATAAAATAAACATACTCAACAATATTTAAGCGGTTAAATATTGAGTATGGTATAGATAAAATAAACATACTCAACAATATTTAAGCGGTTAAATATTGAGTATGGTATAGATAAAATAAACATACTCAACAATATTTAACCGGCTAAATATTGAGTATGGTATAGATAAAATAAACATACTCAACTATATTTAAGCGGTTAAATATTGAGTATGGTATAGATAAAATAAACATAGTAGGCCATTTTCGTAAATGCTCGGCTCAGGTGGAAGGTCCTTCTAACCTTACCTGTCGTTTCTAACTTTACCTTTCATTCGTTACTTTGTGAGATTTATTTATATACTCATTGTGGTGTTGTGTTACCAGTATGAAGATTTCTCTATTGCTAAACTTCACATGGGAAATCTGCTTAGTTTACGCAACCCCTGCGTGACGGACTTTTTATCTATTCAGCGCTGCGAAGTTGGCTGCCCTGTTTCTTTACAGTTCAGATGCTTTCCGTTGTAAGTATTATTAACATGTAAATTGACTGAATGATTTCTTATTGCAATTGTATTTATTCCTTTAACATTCATGGTAGTATTACCCGTATGTAGATTTATCTGTTGTAAACCTTCCCGTGGGAAATCTGCTTAGTTTACTCAGCCCCTGCGTTACGGATTTTTAATCAATTTTATGCCCCAAATAATATATATGTATAGGTAAGAGACTTGTTGTCCAGAGTTGATTTAATGTCAGATTTTTCGGAATAAATTTTATAATAAGACGAGCTCCCCCAAAGAAGTTTTATAATTGGCTTATTAATTATCTGAAAGGATTTAAAGGTACACAAGGGAGTCATTAAGAGCGGCGGTGACGCTCTCTTTAGGAAAAAGGGTATTAAGCTTTTAGAAGGAGGTTGGGGGGGGGACTTTGGTGGGGGGCTTGGAAGTCTTTCTTCCACCGCGACGGCCGCGGCTTATCAGCCCCGAGGAAAACTTTGTTAAATTGGAGCTAGCTCCCCGAGGAGACGTTCTGGGAAAGCCGCTACCACTTTCGCCGATATAAATTATTTGGCCTCTGGGGTTGCGTTGGCTAGTTTTCATTGGCTACGAATCAATAGAAGTGTTCCGCCTGCCCCTTCCTTGTCAAATATGGAGGGGAAGTCCGGTCCTTGAGTTGTCGAGCCATTTTTCAGGCGGGAAAACACTGGAACTACTCCACCCTTTGTTGTTGTTATCTTCAAAAATCGGGTCTTTTTTCGCTTTACCCACAACCAGTTACTTATTTCTGAAACAGTGATTTATGTTATCGTTAAATTGATAAAAGTAATGAACACATGTATGAAATAATTTATTTAGTTTTTAATGTAAATTTCGTCGTTGCATAGCATGTATCTTTGCAGCAACCGATTTCTTGTCTGCAACTTTTAAGACTGCATCTAAATACTGGACCTCTTTTTTATGAAATATAATCCTGGTTGGCCATGTGAGTTAAAGCGTTGACCTTAATCTCACATTGTAAACCTCGATTGGCGAGTTCGATTCACGCCTGGGCAAAGGAAATTATTTAGTGACGGAATTCATTAAATAACACCCCTATATAAGTCCTATATATATATATATATATATATATATATATATATATAAGTCCCATATATAAGTCCCTCCCTGGCGAGAAAAGGGTGGTAACCTGTAGATAACCCGTCCCAATTAGCCTGAGTTGCCAAAAGTCGACGTTAATAAACAATAATAATAATCCTCACGAAGTGTCCTTTTCCTTGATATTGGTTATTCAACACTGAATATCATATTTGTTAATGGCTGATAGGGGCTAGGAATAGAGGGGTTTTAGAGGAAGGGGGAATTCGTAAATTCAAAATATCTTCGTTGTTATGACCCGGATAGAATCGATGATACAGAACCAATCTTTGAATCGATTGATGGTCTATAACTAATTGGTTTGCTATACATTTTTTGTGTAACTCATATATTAAGCCAGGAGTGGTTAAGTTTGAAGCTTAATTTAATAGTTTTTATTTTGATGTTTATGCTAATAGTTTTTATTTAAATGTTAATTTTAATAGTTTTAGTAATAATGTTTATTTTTTTATATTATATTTTTGTTCGACAAATTTCTAAAGCAAAAAGTGACCAAGAGGAACTAAGCGGTACTTCAATCTCGAAAATCCACCTGGAGGTTTGAGCTACACACGTTTCAAATAAAACGGGTTATTTATGGATTATCGGGAGGACACATATATAAAGAATACTGTTATGTCATATTAAAAGTATGTAATCATTCATCGTAAATGGAGGTCCATCATTTACGGAAGGATAACATGGTCAAAACTCCTCCACTCTTAATACTTTTTTTTTAATAAAAACAGAGTATTGCGGGGGCGGTTCGCCCCATCTTCAGTGCTCTGTCACACTAAAAATTCAGGGAAGCCTGAAATTAAAAATAGCGATATTTCGTTTTCTATTGGTTTTTCGGTAAATATGCACATAACAAAAGTTGTTTATTTTGTTATTTAGAGTAACACTTTTTATATACACTTTTGTCGTACACCGAAGTTTAAATGCGTTATACACTAAAAATTATAGCGGGAGTCAACAATTTTATTTGGGACAAAAGACCCAACCGAAATAAATAAAACTCGATATGTGCATTAGCACTAACGCCTTCATTGTAATAAGCCATACCAACATTTCTAGGGACGGGCAAGAGTGGGGGTTATAAGGGAGGCATGAAATTAAAAATAGTGATATTTCGTTTCCTATTGGTTTTTCCGCAAATATAAACATAACAAAAGTTGTTTATTTTGTTATTTGAAGTAACTTTTGTTATATACACTTTTGTCGTATACCTAAGTATAAATGAGTTTTACGTTAAAACTTTAGCGGGAGCCAACAATTTTATTGGGCACTAACGAACTTAACAAAGCTCGGTATGTCAATTAGCATTAATTCTTCCATGATTATAAGTTATATTAAGATTTTTAGGTTCGAACGAGAGGGGGTTATAAGGAAGGCCTGAAATAAAAATTCACCTTATTTACATGTATAAGAGACGGGAAATATAAAAATATCGAAGACAGTGAAGTCTTATCGAACAAATATGCTATTATTAGCAAATCCCACGCAACGATGGGTATCAATCCTACACACTGGGACGGGTAAATGTCAAAATATTGTGCAATGTAAAGCCTGCTAAAAAGTACCATCACCATTCAGCCTCAAATGAATTCCCGGGCGAAGCCGGGTATCTGAGCTAGTATATATATAAAATTGTAACCTCTGTCTGTACATTGATTTTTTTCTCGAAATTTCACGATAACTTTTCGTTTCACATGTCATAGACACCATAACTGCATTTTGTTTCTTTGGTGTCTGTTTGTTTGTTACCTTTTCACGCATGAACGGCTGTACTGAATTTTATGAAACTTGGCATGTATATTACAACTAACCCAACTTAGACTTTAGGCTATATTAATATCCTCTGAGACGAACAGAAGTGGGGGTTATAAGGGAAGCCAGAAATTAAAAATAGCGATATTTCGTTTCCTATTGGTTTTTCGGCAAATATGAACATAACAAAAGTTGTTTATTTTGTTATTTAGAGTAACTTTTGTTATATACACTTTTTCGTATACCGAATTATAAACGAGATATACGCTAAAATCTATAGCGGAGTGAACAATTTTATTTGTCACAAAAGACCCAACCGAAATAAATAAAACTAGCTATGTGTATTAGCACTAACGCTTTCATTATAACAAGCCATACCAACATTTTTAGGGACGGGCAGGAGTGGGGGTTGTAAGGGAGGCCTGAAATTAATAATAGTGGTATTTCGGTTCCTATTGCATTTTCGACAAATATGCACATAACAAAAGTTGTTCATTTTGTTATTTAAAGAAACTTTTATCATATACACTTTCGTCGTATACCAAAGTATAAAGGCGTTATACTCTAAAAATTAAAGCGGGAGTGAACAATTTTATTTGTCACAAAAGACCCAACCGAAATAAATAAAACTCGGTATGTGTATTAGCACTAACGCTTTCATTATAATAAGCCATACCAACATTTCTAGGGACAGGCAGGAGTGGGTGTTGAAAGGGAGGCCTGAATTTAAAAATAGCGGTATTTCGTTTTCTATTCGTTTTTCGGCAAATATGAACATATCAAAAGTTGTTTATTTTGTTATTTAGAATAACTTTTGTTTTATTCATTTTTGTTTTCTATTCGTTTTTCGGCAAATATGAACATATCAAAAGTTGTTTATTTTGTTATTTAGAAAAACGAGATATAGACTATAAACTAAAGCGGGAGTTAACTATTTCAATGGGCGCTAACGATTAAACCGAACTTAAGAAAACTCGGTATCTCAATTAGCGTTAATTCTTCCATGATTATAAGCTATATTAAAAGTTTTAGGGTAGAACGGGAGTGGGGGTTATAAGGGAGGCCTGAAATAAAAATTCCCGATATTTCATTGTCTATTTGTTTTTCGGCAAATATGAACATAACAAAGGTTGTTTATTTTGTTATTTAGGTTAACTTTTGTTTTATACATTTCTCCAGGAACAATGTGTGGAGCAAGTAATTTGCGTAGAAATATTGATATGCTCAACAATTCATTCCAATTTGAACTATGAGGTACCTCGCCAGGAAAAATTAATTCAAATCTATGTTAATATTTTGTCCTTAATAACTGAAATCTCTGCATAATGCACAGGCAACGGGGAATATGACAATTTGGAGGACAGTGAAGACTTACATAAAAAATAAATTTTATTATTAACAAATGCCAACAACGGGTATAAATCCAAAACTCTGGGACGGGTAAATGTCAAAATAGTGCGCAAAGTAAAGCCTTGCCAAAAAAATACAATCACCATCCAGCCTCTAATGAATTCCCGAGCGAAGCCGGGTATCTGAGCTAGTATATATATATATATATATATATATATATATATATATATATATATATATACTTAAAAACGGCTCAGTGTGCATGTGTCAGCGTGATTTCCCATGGTCGGGGAACTCAAATACAGTTCTGCAAGTGTTGGACATTGATGACCTTGATGTTTTGTGCCCAAAATCCAACGAACAAACTTTCTTGTTTTCGACCTTCAGTAAACCTCCACTTCTTCTTATCGGATTTTCATTTAGGAATAGGGAATATATGGTGAGATGAGATCAGTAGTGTGCCATACCTGCAAGTGGGAAATCTGCTGAGTTTACGCAGTCTCTGCATGACGGACTTTGTTTAAATTCTTCGCAGTTACTTCCATCCTCCTTAAGTCCTCCTCCAAGACATCAAACAAACTTTCTTAGGATTTATTTCCTTTCCGACTTCCATCTATACTTCGTATAACATCTTGGTCCGTCTAATGGTTCTAGTCTCACAAGTCCCATCTCCATGTACATCAATACATTTATTTAGTGTGCTATCAATGCCTCAAGAGATGAACTTCAGTGGTTCTGAGTCTAATCATCCCGAACTTCAGCCTGAGTGCTATGTATTGTGTGCATTGCATCAGCAGTAAAGACTCGCTTCGCAAAAAAGAAGGTAATGTCTTCAAAAGTATAAAGTACTCTCAATAAAAATGTTGTTTTTGAACTGTATTTTCTCCTTGTCTTGGCCGCAGCCAAGTCTGTTTACAATCTATTGCTATTCTGCTACTCTTTTAAATTCTTCTGCAGAATAGATCTGTTTTCCACTACTGTAAGTTTATTACGGCAAAGTGCACTATCAGAGATTCTACTCCATTTTTAGTGTCTGTATACACAAAACCCCCTTGAATGTCAAGCAGAGAGCACAATTTAATTAATGAACAAACACAACATTAGAATATAATATAAAGTCTAAATTAAAGTACAATGTAAAAGTCATATTAAAACTTAAAATAATTATTTGCAACAGATAAAAAGGGGAAACCCGTTATTAATTAAAACAAAAAAGTGACGCTAGTCAACCATAAAAAATACAACTTTAAACTCAATTACTGAATATAACTAGTACAAAATACAAAAAAAAAATTACATATATTCAACATCTATGTGCTAATTTGTAAGAAAAATCTTTTTTTATGTATATTGATAAACTGGGAACAGATTATATGTGTAGTTATATCCACTTTAGCAGATTCCCCCCCAAATAATCAGCTATTGAGGTCGTACTCATGATGCGATTTTTGAAAAATGTTCTCAAATGTCCTTCGATCCTAACCAGGATATGACAAAAAGGAGGTCCTTTCAAATCTTTATAATATAAATATTAGTCTGTTAACGCTCTAGCGGTCGCTATTTTTGTTTAATCGTTACCAAACTCGATATATAAGCGTTTTATGTAAAAAGGTTTAGGGGGGATGAATTTCGAAAATTCAAAATATCGTCGTTATTATACGTCAGATCTAAAAAATGTATAGAGTCAATCTTATTGCAAATTTAATGTTCTATAAATGATTTTTAGTACGATTTCCCACTATCTTGATTATTAACCGAAATATTTGCATTTTTTAGTTTTCAGCCTTCAGTAAACCTCCACTCCTACTCATGTCACATTAACAATAAGCAGTTATGTCATGAAGCACTTTATTTGAAGCCTAAATGCCAAATATTGTTCTCATAGAACTTTTACGTTTTTAGATATATGCAAATACTTAACCCAAGGGGGAAACGGACTTATTTATAAATCTGACTTCTGAAAACGTTTACAAACTTGTGAAGTAATTTATATGCATATTTTGTTCCTAATTCGTTTTTTATATCCTACTTGTATGTATCCCGAAAGATGGAAATTTGTTACGATTATATTTCGGAAATAGGAACTAGATTTTTATAAGCCAAAAATGAAAACAATACATCCTCATATAAACAACAAAATTTTGAGCTTCAGATATTCGTCAAATTTGATTTCCCGCGGGCCTCTCCTAATAAGATACAGAGAGTTGACGTCTCTAGGTGTGATCCATTACGCGCGTTGTCAGATGCAGATGAAACTCGAACTAGGGAGATTAGAGAGAATATCCCAGGCTTGGATTTCACTTCCAAATGAGATGTCATAAGAATGGGAAGGGAGAGACTAATAGCCATGACAGAATGATTAATATGTCTTTCATAGCCAAATTGAATCGGAGCAAGAGAGGATGTCGGAAGGGGAAGGAGGAAGGAATCCACGAGAGGAAGTATTCGGGGGGCTTATATTGAGGCTCTCGTCCACTATGTAATAACAATGGGAGAGGGACAAGGGGGGAATTCGCCCCCCCCAAGATTCCGACCTGAACCCCCCCCCACCCCTTCTCATGACCAACCGTAGCCTTATATATGAAGTTTGCGGTCTCATATCTGGAGGAGCTCGGACCGCTCTTCATACCTAGAGGTTCGGGGAGCAAGTTAATTTATCACACGCACCCCTATTGATCCGCAAGTCAATAGGCTTCCTTTCCACCTGTACCGCAGGGAAAAATCATTTTGAAAAACAGGGTGTCGGGAAAACGATAATTGTCCTTCGTGTATCTGCCTGCGTCTTCGACTTTTTAAAGGGCTCACAGAAGAGTGGCCGTTACTTGTTTGTACTATGGAGTTATTTTGAAAATCCGTCACTGAAATGTCAAACTCGATATATAAGCGTTTTATTTAAAAAGAAAGATCTATTTGTTAACTGCTGAAATCGGACTGTGTAGAGGGGGGTTTGAAGGGAGGTATTTCGAAAATTTGAAATAACTTCCTTACTATACTTTTCAACGTAAAAGTGTATATAACCAATATCACTGCAAACGTAATTACCTATAAATGCTCTTATATACATATGTCCTCTATCATGAATATTAATGGAGATATTTGGATTTTTTTTAGTTTTCAAACTTTACTAATCCCCCACTCCTACTCGTCATGTTTACAAGAAGCTGTTTTATTATGAAGCACTTTTTTTGAAACCTAAATACCAAATATTGTTGTCATTAAAATTTTGCGTTTTGAGATAAATGCAAATACGTAAAGCTCGGGGGGAAATCTGCTTAGGTAAAACAGCCTTGGAATACGAAAATATGAAAGAGAATCAGCTATTGAGGTCGTACTTATGACGCGATTTTCGAAATTTTTCTTCAAATGTACATCGATTCTACTCAGGAGAAGGAGAAAAAAGTCAAGCAAGGGCTGCGTAAACTAAGCAGATTTCCCACGTGAAATTTTACAAAAGAGAAATTTAACGAGAGCCGAACAGTTACGGAAACGGCCGAACTAGCTTTCGGCGGAAACTCACGACTAGAACCGAAATTAGACGATCTCATCTCGTCTGTTATCCCCACACACTTTAGGTTTTAGTTAACCAGTACTTTCGCTTCAACTAAAACGCCAAAGACTTTATATCAAAAATTATTCGTAATGGGCTCAGAAGGTTTTTTTTTTTATTTCGGTTTCACTGGTGGTAATCTGGTTGTTACGCCCGATCCAGGGTGTGTTACGCCTGGCAAGGTTCATCGTGTACTCAGCTTTCAGGGAACTGTTCATACTACACTTGACTGCCATCCAACCGGAAACTCCAAATAATCTAGTATTCCTAAGTTGTTATTCCGTCTGGAATTTTACTTTAAAAGCAACAATCGCTACATCTCCATTTATTTTGTTGACACTGTAGCTAAAGACTACTACCGAAAAAATTACCCTAAACAAGATCATTTAATTCTTACAAAATTTTGAACTAATACAATATAGTTTTTATTTTTATTCCTTTGATTACCTGCTACGAGTATTTCTGTCCCTCACGAGTGACCTTTCTCAACTTTATTTTATTTACTGCAGTTTTCCATACTTTTCCTCATTTAGTCCACGACTCGTAGACCTCAACTAGAAACACCGGACTTTAGATCCTTAAAGGCATCCAAATGTTACTAAAAACTGAGTCAACGTACATAAATTAAATTCTATACATATTTCTATTAAGCACATTTTATTTCCACATTTTTGGTGCAACCTGGAATTCTGGATACAATTGGAAAAAGCCACTGTGATTTCTATTTAATTATTTTCAATTGTTGGAATGTTTTCATTTGGCCAATCTAACAACAATAATAAATTGTTAGGTATCCTCCATATTTTTCGGAACTCACTAAGATTTTTTGATTTTAAACTTTACTTTATGGTTAGAGAGCATATTGAAGACGTTTTCCAAAAAATCTAAACGCTCTAAGTTGATTCAGAGCATGGATTTTGACGTTTAAAACTAACGTTTTTATGATCATTTCTATTTTTTTTCAGACCGAGATTGGAAATATAAATAAATGAATATAAAAGAGAATTTAATGCCCTTCAAAATTATACAGCCAGAAAACATGAAATAACAATAATGTACCAGCTGCAGCTGAACTTATGGGATAAAACGTTGCAAAATCACAAAAATATATATTTTTTCCAATACTATTAGGAATAGGAACATACATGATATGGATGATTTTGCTCCTTTTGAAGAGTAGAAACTCCTGTAGAGATTTGTCTATTTTCTTACCAATCACCCTGTTCAATTAATTTATCGTTTATTTTGATGAAGTAACAAAGATGTGAAGTCATTACTTTTAAATAAAAAAACAAAACAAGTGTACAAAATTTATATCCAAATTGCGTACTCTAGGTCAAGTGAAGTACATTTGGGAATCTTGTAGCAATCCTGTATGCGTATGTATTAAGTGGGGCTGTGATTGTTGTCCTAGTACACACTGTGAAGTACCATTGTGGCAGCAATTACATGATTGGTCGGATGCCTATCTGGGCAGGCCTACGAGGGAATCACCATTGAATTAGATATATTGGTACACAATATGAGTGGTGAGAAAAATGTTTGGTGAGGACCTATGCCAAGATTTTATGACTAACACAACTACAATAGGAACTTGTTGATTCCAACGACAAATAGAACACTGTGCGTTTAGTTTCACTGAGCAGTTGCGCTTGTATTATTTTGATGCATATCTAAAGTTAGAAGAGAGCAACAAGCCTAGACAAGAAAATAATAAAATTATTACCCTTTTTATTTAATAAAATGAGTGCATTCAACGAAATATCTTGATATGCCTCACGTTATGATTTAACTACTATGGTAACTGACAGCAGCCAATATAATACACATATCCTAACAAATATTAATATATGTCTCATAATAAAGAATTATAATAAAATAGGTATACGACGAAGTCGAGAAAATTTAAAAAGGTATAGCTTTTATTATATTTGAATAGACTAAGCATGTATAAGAGACATTTTTAGGTATTTAAGGAATTTTTTCGTCATGATAATTACAGTATTCGTCTCCACACAGTCGATTAAATGGTTTATCATCATTAGATCTTGCCCCCATCATCCTCATGTCAATCATCTGAGATGTGGGGAATAAACATACATAGAAAAGTAAGTGTACCTTTAAAATATGTCTTCAGGGTCAAGTGGTCATTTGTCGTTAGTCTTAAAAAAATCCATCACGTAGGGGCAACGTGAACTAAACAAATTCCCCGCCTGCTGGAATAACACACTGTGAACAAGAAATAACTTATGACTCGCTTAATAGTTGAGTTAAGAGAAAATGTATAGATGCGCAATTGTAGAATATCAATCTATAACAATACTTGCTCTGTTAACACTTTCTGGTATACTGAAGGCAAAAAACTAAAAAAAAAAAAAAAAAATCAAATACCTGGGTTAATAGTCAAGATAGAGGCAATATGTATGAACAGTTCTATGTAATTCAATTACAGAGATGGAGAAATAAAAGTTTTGATCCGAGTCATATTAACGGAGATATTTCAAATTTTCGAAATTATCCCTCTAAACCCCCAGCCCCTGGTCCTTATTTTAGCACCAATAACGTACTTGATCTTTCGTTTTGCACGCAAAAGGTAAATTTTGAATTTTATAACGATCAAACGAAACTTATGACCTCATGTGCGTTAATAGACTAATATATAAATCTAAGTCTGTCTGTCTCTCTCTCTCTCTCTCTCTCTCTCTCTCTATGTTTATATATATATATATATATATATATATATATATTTATTTAGATAGATGCCAAGGCCTCGGAAGCGCAGTAGGCCAGGCATAAGTATTATTAATGAGCATTTAGAACAAATATTAACTTAAGCAGACTATTACTTGACACAATTATTAACTGGACACGGAACAATAAACTCTTACTTTAATCGTTTTGGCCTAGCAGGTCAACCAATTTGTAACTGCCACTTTACTACTGAACAGACTTACAGGCACTTGCTCTATGACTCCAGACTACTAACGGACCAAAGAAAAGAATTTAAAACGAAAGTAAACCCCGAAAAGACAATTGGCCCGCTGAGGGAAAACTTCAATTTTAGGAATACTATACACATTTAAGAAAAGATGTTGAAGGAGTGTACAACTGTATGAATTATTTGAAACCCGACTACTGTTAATTTAATTAATCTTTTTTCTGTTGTAAATAGTTTTATTTTATAAATAATTTATTCATTGTACTTTTAGTTTATATTAAAAAAATAAGAGTGTTGTTATGTCAATTATCAAACACATGTTGTGTACAAATTTATGTAAGCGTCGTGTTGTAAATAAACTCCCTTCCTGTAGGGTTAGTTCAGGAAGGAAATGAATAAAAAAAAATGTATATATATATATATATATATATATATATATATATATATATATATAGAGAGAGAGAGAGAGAGAGAGAGAGAGAGAGAGAGAGAGAGAGGTAGATGTAAGTGCATCGGTAGCAATTAGGCATCGCTTAAGTGAAATCTGCTAAAATAATCAGTTACTTTATGTTACAATGGCGAGTTGAGACATGTAATATGTTGAATTTCCTATATAAAATAAGTTTGCCAATAACTCGGAACTGCCATACAGTTCTGTAATGTATAACTTTCTAGTTACTTTGTAGTGCAAGAAACTTTCAAATGTCTCAAATCAATCTTTACTACGTAGGGTTTTGAGAATGAACAACGAAGAACATTTTAATGTTCATTAATTAGTTAATATTCAAAAGAATTTTTTTTTTAGTTATCGATTTAGTTAAAATGGCAATTATTGAATTCTTCTCATAGACCTCAACGAAAATTTTAGACATATAGTCAATTTTGATCCGTTGTTTATAACTTAATTGTATCTGATACCTTCACTGTATCCCCATACAATTTAAGATGGAGTTTGTCATTTTCATTTTGTGCAGCTCTTGTTATCACTTACTTCTTCATTGTCTGTAGGATTATGCAGGATTTCGGCGTTAAGGCGGGAATGTTATGAAGATAAGAGAAGGGGTGTAATAAGAAGCTTGGCTACGGCCGCCGGTCGTTCAAATCCCTCCCCAACCTCTAAATACTGGTGACAGAAATAATATCAAGTAAGCTTATTCTCAAAATTAATTTAGAACATTCCTAAGAAAGTTTCTTAAAGTAAAACCTCTAATCTCATTAAGTATAGGATTAGTCCAAGGGATTCCAAACAAAGGGGATGAAGAGAGGGGGAGGGAGAGAAAGGCGCAGATCTGAGGTGAAAACGTTTTCTTTTCGGAAAGATTTATCCAACTGTAACTTGCTGATTTCAAAATAGGAAAACATGTAGCTATAAAAACATGATTTTGAATGATAATTTCCTCACATTCTGACTATAAAAATTAATTTAATTTTAATTTATTTTATTAACGTCCATTATTTGCAACTAAGGCTAATTTGGACAGATTATCTATTGGCTGCCACCCTTTTCTAGCCAGGGTGGGACTAAGGATTTTATTTAATGAATTCCGTCACTAAATAAAAATTAAGCTAGTGATAGTCGTATTAGGTATATTTATATAAAGGGTGTTTTTTTTAGAGGTATAGAACTTTAAATTACAATAAAACAACGATGGATTATTCGATTGACAAGAATTTTTTTTTATTCGAAAGATAATCTTGTGGCATTACATTTTAAATATTATACATATACGGCGCAACATGTCACACAGCTCGTCCCACAATCGATTTATTGAAAGACACGTTTGGTGACGGCCTAATTTCACGTTTTGGACCTGTGAATTGGCCTCCAAGGTCTTTCTGTGGGGCTATGTAAAGTCATTGGTCTATGCGGATAAGCCACAAACGCTTGACCATTTGGAAGACAACATTCGCCGTGTTATTGCCGATATACGGCCACAAATGTTGGAAAAATGGACTTCCAGATTGGACTACATCCGAGCCAGCCTTGGCGGTCATATGCCAGAAATAATATTTAAAATGTAATGCCACAAGATTATCTTTCGAATAAAAAAAAAAATCTTGCCAATCAAATAATCCATCGTTGTTTTATTGCAATTTAAAGTTCTATACCTCTAAAAAAAAGACCCTTTACAAGCTCTCCTTCAGATTATCTAATCATCATTCTCGCTAGCAGCAGCACTTAGCAGATTTCCCTAATGGGAACTATTGTGATTGAACTCATAACGTGTTTTTCTAATTTTTCACGAACAATTTTCTAATGCCCATCGATCTTAACCAGATGACAAAAAAAAAGTCCGTCACGCAAGGGCTGTGTGAACTGAGTAGAATTACCAAGTGAAGTTTCACAATTGTGAAATCTGCCTACTAATAACAGCAGTAGTAACGAGAGCCGAACAGTTAAGGAAACGGCCGAACTAGCTTTCCCGAATAGAACCGACTTCAGCCGGTCTCGTCTCGTCTGTTATCACACTTAATAAAACTGCAAATATCTCGGTTAATATTCAAGATAGAGAATAAATGTATGCAACAATATCTATAGTAAATTTAATTTGGAATAAGATTGGCTCCATGCAATTTTTCGATCCGACGTATCAACCCCCTCTAAACCTCCAATCCTCCCACTGGTCCGATTTCAGCCATTAACATAATCTTTCTTCAATCTTTCTTTTTACATAAAACGATTAAATATTGAGTTTGGTAAAGACCAACAAACAATGCGACCACTGGAGCGTTAAAAGACAAATTGTTGGTTGAGATTTTTGTTTACTCTTTACCAAACTCGATATTTAAACGTTTTATGTATAAATAAGATCTCGTTCGTTAATCTGTGAGACGGGACGGTGGAGTGAGAGGGGGTTTTTAATTTCAAAATATAATATGGTATTATGAGTAGTATTAAAAAATGTTAAAGAACCAATTTTGTCCAACTATTGATGGTCAACAATTATAGTTCGTAACTCATGTTCGTAGCGAGTTGCCCGTAACTTTCTTTATTTCGGCTTTTAGTAAACCCCTAAATATACCCATCGGATTTTTAGTTGTTAATTGAGAATATATAGTGAGAATAGATCAGTAGTGTGTCACACAAACAGGTGGAAATCTGCTTAGTCAACGCAGCCCCTGCGTTACTGCCTTTTTCTACTTAGTATAAATGGAATCTAGAACCCACTAGGTTCATTTTATATATCCATTGCACATGCATAACCCAAGCAACGCAGTTGCGCTTTTTAATTAAATATATAATACAAGAGGAATTGCTATACTACTCCGTGCTTTGGCACCTGTGTTAATCTTTGATGGCTCCAATATTTTTTGTTCCAATATGCCATGGAAATTGCTATTGGAAAGCTACACCAAACGAAAATTACTAAATTTTATAGGATCTTATCAGGGATGTGGTGCTGCTAATACTTGAACTTCCAGATGCAATCAATTGAAGCTTTGTGTGCATGATTGAAACAATCAGTGTGAAAAATATTTAAATCGAATCACACACTACTTAGTAGAAACCATGACCCAATATGAGCCACGAGTGGATACACCAGAATGAAGTATAGATTTCTATGTATTTATGAAACGAACTGAGACAGCTATAAATAAATAATTTTGCTACTGTAAATATATTTTAAATCCATTTAAAATATATGGGGTTCAATATTTTTATGGGCATTTTAATATTTATGTACATTTGAGAATAGTAATGGTTCTCTATGCGTTACAGACTCTTTTTACAAAAAGTTTTTTTCACAATTCATTTATTGAAATAGATATCATATTTTAACACTAAAAATATTCATAATTTTTACTTTTAGCTACCATTAATGTATAGAGGATATATAGAACTGAATATATTGATCCCCAATTACAAGAAAATTTAATAAAATATCCATCGGATAGTACACTGGTCATTTGGTTACACGGTTCTATATCAGTTGATGGACAACCGTTTGTCGGGCCAGGGGTTAGGGGTGGCTTAGAGGGGAGGATTTTCGAAAATTCGAAATATCTCCGTTACTATACGTTGGATAGAAAGATTGTACAGAACCAATCTTATTGAAAATTAAATTTACTATAATTATTGTTATATAAATTTATTCTCTACTTTGAATATTAACCGAGATATTTGCATTTTTCAGTTTTCAGCCTTCAGAACCCCCACTTCTACTCATGTTACATAAACAATACTCTATTATATAATAAACCACATTATTCGAAGCTTAAATACCAAATATTGTATTCAAGAGACCTTCATTATAGAAGATACATGCAAATATATCCTGGAGACCTCCCCCGTCTTAAGGTCTTGGTCTAACAAAATTTTATTGATTGAGATAACAGTTATTCTAACTCATTATTAATTACAGTACTAGATACAGTAAAAAGCTCTCAATAAAATTAATATGTTATATTCTGATATATTTCATTAATTGTTTTTCTTTCCGGTGTGAGGCTGGCAGAACAGTTTGTTTACATTTCAAACGCTTCCCGTCGGCAGGTTATTGAAACTGACTAAAACATTTCTTATTTCCGTTTGTTTTTCTTCACTTAATATTCACGTTGGTGTTGTGTTACCAGTATGTAGATTTATCTATTATTAAAGTTCACGAGGGAAATCTGCTTATTTTACGAAGCCCCTGCGTGACGGACTTTTCTAGGCAGGAACAGTCCATGATAATCAAGCTCGTCCTAAAAAGATCAGTTTGGAGATAGAAATGATTGAATCTGATGCTTCGTCGTTACAACTTGAATTAAGTCTCGCTTATGAACAGAATAATTTATTTATATTTACCATTCGTTTCCATTCTTATTCACAATTGAAGACGTTGCTCTTTAGTTCTCAAATTCGTTAAACTAAATACTCAGGGCGTAAGCTTGAAGTACTTTTATTTTTTTTTATTTTAGAGGGGCGAATTATTTCCTTTCCTTTCAACGGACACGCAAATGAACTAAATTTAGGAAACACTTACATTATGACAAACTAATTTGGTTCTGAGTACGAATAACTAACAAACTATTATTTTCCAAAAAGGACTAGTTACGAAACCATTGGAGCTCATTGAAACAGGGGAACGTCTTTAGCTGGCCTTGAAAATACTTCTATTGTGCTACCAGAACAATTATTAATTAAGTTATTATCAGCTTTAGTATTGGTTGATTTATTCAATTATTAGCTGATTAATTGATATTTATATTTTTTATTTATATGTTTAATGCCATTACGACTGCTTATTGAGAGAACATAGTAGATCTTACAATAGTAAATGCTCTAAAGAGATATTGCTGTCCATACCTTAAAATGTTTCTTTTCATCATTTTATAGGATATACTAGCTAAGGTACCCGGCTTCGCACTGGAAATCATTTGAGGCTGAATGATAGTATTTTTTTTTGGCTTTAATTTACAATATTTTTACATTTTCCCGTCTCAATGCTTGGATTTACACCCGACTACCCAGCTTGCTGGGGTCATGTTAGTAACATATATTAACGGAGCAGAGTTAATAATTCCTAGAAATAACTGGGTGTACCTCTGCAGCGTCCATTCTTTTAAATTATATATTTATACAAACAAACATTCACGAAAGAAACAAATTGCAGATATCGTGTCTATGACATGTAAAACGAAAAAGTATCGTGAAATTTTGAAATAAAAATTAATGCACAGACAAAGGTTACAATTTTATATATATATATATATATATATATATATATATATATATATATATATATATATATATATATATATAGAGAGAGAGAGAGAGAGAGAGAGAGAGAGAGAGAAATTTATCTGTCATACGATGTAGTAAGTTGTTTAAAACGGTAACACGTCAGTAAGTATATGTATCCTAGCAGAAAATTGATTTATGTCATTTGGTGTAACTGAGCCAAGAATCCACTTATACAAGAGGTTTCAGGTTTTAGTATTCCAAATGGTGCCGAGTAGAACATTATTGGAGCACGAGAGTGAATGCCGGCCGCTAATTAATGGTTGAGAGTCCAATCAGAATACAATAAATTCACCGGGGGGGGGGGGTTGCGAGACGGTACCTTTATTGAGCTGCGGAATCGGTATGGAGGTCGGAAGAGCAGGAGTGGGGGTTATTGGTCTGGCTATAATACCATTTGGTAGTGCGGTGTGATAAGGTATGTTGGTAGGCGAGTGGAGAAGGGGCGGGGGAAGGGCTTGGTAATGAATTAAATGTGGCTTTAATACTGGGCTTGTAAGCCCTTCGGATCGGACCTACACCGCTAATGGTATGCCGAAACCACCGCAGACCCCTCTTACACCTCCCTTCTCAATTTCCTTTCATCGCCATTTTCATCGACTGTCTGACTGCGCTCATCAAATCGAAATGTTTCCTCATTTACGCCAGTGAATGGGTTATAACGTACTATTTTAGACATTTTAAAATAATAATGGCTTTGGCGCGTAAAGTGGGGGGCTGGCTCCACCAAACGTGCTAAGAGTACGTGCATTAACAGGATTGGGGATTATAAGGAAGCATGGTATGTTGAAAACATTTCGTTTGCTCTTCACAATATGTTTTAGCAGATTTACTTAAAGGTCGTACCCATGACGCGATTTTCGAAATTTTTCTCCAAACGTCCATTGATCCTACCCAGGAAATGACGAAAATGAGGTCCGTTCAAAACTATATATATATATATATATATATATATATATATATATATCTGTTAACGCCCTAGCGGTCGCAAGATTTGTTTAATCGTTACCAAACTCGATATTTAATCGTTTTATGTAAAAAGAATGATCAAGTTCGTTAACGGATGAAATCGGACCAGCGGGAGGGGGGTTTAGAGGGGAGGATTTCCGAAAATTCGACATATCTCCGTTGCTATACGTCGGATCGATAACTTGTATAGAACTAAACTTATAGCAAATTAAATTTACTATACATATTGCCATATACATTTATTCTCTATAATGAATATTAACCGAGCTATTTGCATTTTTATTAAGTGTGTGCGTATAACGGACGAGATGAGATCTACTGATGTCTGTTCTATTCGTAAATTTCCGCATAAAGCTTGTTCGGCCGTCTCCGTAACTGTTCATCTCTCGTGAAATTGGTTTAGAGACCCGTTACTACTAATGTTACTAGTATGCAGATTTCTCTATTGTAAAACTTCACATGAGAAATCTGCTTAGTTTACGCAGCCCCTGCGTGACGGACTTTTTTTAATCCCTTAGCACCTTTAGTAAATGGGAATAAGAAACTAAGGAGCTTACCAGATCAAGCTAAGATTTTATTCCCAATGTATAGGTCAATATTATCATTCTGGAAATCACCAGATCAAATTACACAGGTTAACAAAAAAAGTTTTTTTTCTGTCCTAGACTTGTTGTTTGGTTATCCTACGATCGTACATTCGTAAATCGTGCCGAAAAATGGGCTGCAATATGTCTTAAATAATTCACTTCCTCGACTCAGACCTGGACCTTTTATTTCCATCAAACCTTGGCGCCGTTAGTGACGAACATGGTGAGCTTGTCCAACAGGTTGTTTTACACATGGGAAACATCTACAAAGGAATGTAAAGCAACATGTTAGCAGATTACTGCTGGAAGCTGAAAAGGTCACTCCTAAATGCAAGAAAAATATAATACGGTCCTAAGAGGACTTCAAGAATGTGCTGTAGGAAGACAATCCGATATATCAAAAGTCCGTCACGCAGGGGCTACCTAAAATAAGCAGTTTCCCAAGTGAAGTTTTACAATAGAGAAATCTGCACACTGCTAACACTTAACACCACCTTGAGCAAATACAAACGATAATGAGAAATTTTAACAAACTCCCAACGGAAACGGCTTCTGTATTGTATACAAATAGATCTGCCAACCACTCAGGGCTGTTCTGATTTTTCTTTTTACATAAAACGATTATGTAATCGTTATGATCGAGTTTAGTAAAAGAAAATTGCCACCGCTATGGCGTTAACAGACATATATATTCTTCAAATTTTATGGCAAGGGTCTCCAATAAAAAACATTTTTTCCGGTGCAAACTGTACTGAAACTTCCCTTCATGTTTCGTGGCTTATATGCTACCTCTTCAGGGGCTATCCCTTTTAAAATAAAAAATAAAAAGAACACATCCCTTAATAATTCTTTTGCTATATATTGTATTAGTAGGTGCCTACATCTATGATATATTTATTAAATTTAATTATAAATTGCTACTTATTTTCTGAAGTGCAAAGTTTACCTTTTACATTACGTTGCGACTTTCCTCACAGAGGAGGCATATGATACTGAAGAGGCAGTAAATAAGCCACGAAACATGTAGGGCAGTTTCAATGAAGTTTGTTCCGAAAAAAATGTTTTTTATTGGAGACCTTTGCCATAAAATCTGAAGAATATATAAATAATATTGGGTCCAGAATAAGAAATATATACACATAATTTTGAACGGACCTCATTTTTGTCAACTTCTGGGTTGGATCGATGGACATCCTGGAGAAAGTTTTCGAAAATCTCGTCATGGTACCACCTCAATAGCTGATTTCTCTTAAGGGAAATTTGCTAAAAAAACTCTCTCAAGAAACAATAGATATGTTCAAAAGGAGTTGATAATTCAGAGAAAAATCAAATAACAGAATAAGACTTAGTATTTCTAACAAATGTAAATAAAGTGATTAAAAGAATATTAAAATGGACATTATCAAGTACGTAGAAAATATCAATAATAACATTCTGGATAATAATAGCTGACGAATAAATATAGAATTAACTGAAGAGAAACATTGGCATTACTCAATAAAAAACGACCAAGGCACAGATATTACTAATAGAAAACACATAGCAAACGAGGTTACAGAATTCTCCACAAACCTATATGATAGTCATGATGCAAGACCAACGCCAGGGAGTTAGAAAGAAGTTAATACTGTCCCCTCAATAATGCTGTCAGAGGTCAAAAATGCTGTCAGGAATCTCAAGAATAATAAATGTCCAGGGCTTGAACAAATAAAAAAAATATATTTTAGCTAAAGAACTTTTTGCCGTCTTCAATGTAATACTTGCCAAAGACAAAACACTTGTACAATTGAATGAAACAATCAAAAATTATTTTAATATATAATAAAATTGATCGAAACATTATTAAAAACTACCGGCCTAACTCCCTTTGCTCCACAATATCAAAAGTATTTACCAGTATTTTAATAGAAGAAGCTTATCAGTTAAATACAGAAATTTCCCAGAAACAGGCTGGTTTTAGAAAAGGAGTCTCAGTTACAGACCATCTACAAACAATAAATCAGTTAATTGAAAAATCTATAGAATACTAATTCACACTTTATCTCTGTTTTGTAAAAGGCTTTTGACTCGGTTTTCCATTATAGGAATTTTCAGGCATTATCCGTTCTTGGAACAGAAGATGAATATTTTAAAATAATTAAAGAGCTATATACTGATTGTAAAGCCTTTCTCGAAACCGAGAGAATAGTACCTACATTTTTAATTAAAAGAGGAATTAGTCAGGGAGAGAATCTTTCACCGATACTATTCATAGCACTGCTGGAGGTTGTACTTAGGCACGGGAATTGCCGAGAAATCAATTTCAGGTAAACCACTGGGAAACCTAGAGTTTGCAGATGACCTAACACTAATTGCGGCCAGTTTGGTTGACCTAAAAGAGATGGTGAATAGTCTGTTCAGGGAATGCAGACAAGTCGGACTGGAGTAGAACCTGAATAAGACCAAGATAATGACAAATGCTGGGAAATCACCGGTTGTAATAGCAAACCAGCCTCTGGATTATATCGACGAGTATATCTACCTAGGCCAGTTTGTCTCTTTCTAAGATATGGCCTCTAAGGAATTTCTAAGAACGACGGCTTTAGGATGGAAGAGGTTTTAGGCCCTGAAGTTCATTATGAAATGACACTACAAAATGAAATAGAAGACTGACATTCTTAATCGCAGTGTCTTGCCTCTTGTGGCCTATGCATGTCAAACCTGGTTACTCTAAAAAAAAACTCGAAAATAAATTGGAAGTATGGCAGTTCTCGATTGAGAGAAGTGTGACCAATTACAGAAGAAGTGATCGCATTAGGAACACTGAGCTGAGGAAGCAGACTGGAATATAGGATATCGTATTCTTCTCAAGAGCCTTATAATGGACATGGTGGTGGGTGATCTGTCTACATTTGATGACAGCAGGTGAGCTAAGCTAGTCACTGAATGGACACCGTATGACAGGAAGAGAGGGCAGACAGTTTATAAACACTAGCTTGGCCGGCTTGGATGAGGACTGCTCGTGACCGGTATCTCTGGCAGGATATATGGAAAGCCAACAACTTCAATCCCCACTGGGTTTGGTCACCGAGGGCATTAAGACCATTACCCCAACAGGGACGCCTTAACAGCGACATATTTCAAAAAATCGTGAAGTCTTGTTTATATGCTAAACGTGATGAAATGAAGTGATCCATTCTGACACATTTGCTCTATAACGAAGTATATAAACAGCCACCTTCCAGTTTGGATGAATGCCCGAGTGAGTTGGAGGACGAAACTACATTACCTCCTCAGGGCGAATCAAGCCCAGATTTTCCTTTAGACGGAAGATGAAAGGCCTCAACTATTTTCTCAAAGTGAGCTCAATGATCTAGTAAGAGACTTTTATTATTATTATTTATTAACGTCCACTCTTTGCAACTTAGGCTAATTGGGACGGGCTATCTACAGTTTACCACCCTTTTCTAGCTAGGGTGGGATTTTAGCATGTTATTTAATGAATTTCGTCACTAAATAGTTTCCTTTGCCCAGGCGAGAATCGAACTCATCGCTCTAGGTTTACCATGTGTGATAAAGGTCATCGCTTTAACTCGCATGGCTAACCTGAGCCCCAATAAGAGATTTAGGTCTTGTCAGTTCGGCTGCATCTTTTGAAAGACCTAAATCTCTTACTTTCAAAAGATGCAGCCGAACTGACAAGACCTAAGGCTCCAGATTAAAAAATAAAAACCTTTTATCATCTGGCACCTCATTTCCATGGTACAGAAACCGAGAAAATTTACCCAGTTTTTCTCAATAAAAGGAAATTTAGTTTTTTTGCAATGGTTTGGAAGGACTTATGCATTGCTTTGATATACGTTATTACTCATCTGAATGGCGCCTATTCATTGATTCATCCAAGACTAGTCTTAAAGTAGTATTATTGCACAATGGAAATGAATTTGCATCGTTTCCGATGAGTCATTCTGGGCATATGGAAGGAAACTTCAATCAATGGATGGTTTGTGGAGACTTCAGAATACTCACGATAGTTTTGGGTCAGCAGCCAGGCTGTACTAAATACCCATGCTTCTTGTGCTAGTGGGATAGTAGAGAACAGCACTGGACTAATAGAGATTGGCACCCCGGGAAACTTTAAAACCTGAAGAGAAAAATGTTATCAATACTACTTTGGTACGACCATAGGTACCAAGGTTTTATTGTCCCTTCTCCATATCAAATTGGGGTTGATGAAACAATTTGTAATCGCTGCAAAAGGCTGTGGACAGTTTTAAATATCAATCTACAACATCCCCGAAGCTGTCAGAAGCAAAGTTGAAAGAGGGAGTTTTCTCTGGCCACGACATAAGTGAACTTTTAACCGACTCCCACTTTGTGGAAAGTATGAATGAGAAGGGAAAATAATCTTGGGTATCGTTCAAGGATGTAGTGTGAAAGTTTTTGGGTATAAGGATCCTGACTATAAAAGCATTTTTCAACTGATGCTAGTAGCATACGAAGCTCAAGGCTACACTTGAGCTTGAAGATCCATTTTTTACACTCCCAAATAGGCCATTTCCCTGAAAACCTGGGAGCTTACAGTGAAGAACATGGTGAGCGGTTTCACCAGAATGTCCGTGATATCGAGATACTGTACCAAGGAAGATGGGATGACACTATGCTTGCAGATGCTTGCAGTTGGATGCTTAATCAGGAAACTAAAGATGGAAATAGGAAAAGGACTCGGCGAAGTATCAGGGAGAAGAAGAACATGTTTCATAAAAAACACGAATAAGCATAATATTGTTACTATATGTCTCAAATTAATGTTTCATTGGTTATAAAAAAATATGATGTTTGATAATTTTGAATAAAGGAGTGTTTTTACGGGTATCAATTTTCTGCGTTTGAATTGGCAAAAAAAAACACTTATGTGATAGAAACAAATATACATCATTTCTGAAATCAGCGCATTATAAAGTATATAATTCAATAAAATTATCTCATGCAGATGACAAAAAAAAAAAAATTGTTTACAGGCCTGTGTTATTCGTCCACACCATTTGCATTTGAAGTTGTTTTCGGACCAGCGAAAATCCACCTTGCAGTATTCCCGTTCTTAATTGAGCCATAGCCTTGCTATGGTCGATCTGGCGTCTAAAACACAGTTTCCTTTATTACCCCGCTCTTTTATGAAATAGGTAGGCAAAATACTACCCTACTGTGCTTCGAATCAAGATGTATGACTTTTGTTTTTATGCACAAAAAAATTCTAATAGAACTTCCCAAAAGTATCGCTTTGATCTTGCTCTTCTCGGCTAACGAAATCCTATTTCACAATAACTAATACTCTTGCGCATCGGCTGAATACTAACCTTGTTTTCTATAATCTTTTATTATTATTTTCGTCGACTTCATGCTACTATGGCTTATTGGGATTTTCCCTAATCTGGAATGCTTCATAGATAACGTTATTATACACTGAAGGCTCTATTTCTTCTTTACTATTACAAAAATGGGGTGAACAATGGAAATAAAGGACTGATAGATAGATAGATAGATAGATAGATAAAAAGTCTGTATTGAAGTATAAACTTTTTACAGGGGGTCTGAATATTTACAACAAAAATAAATAAGAAAAGAGAGAAAAAAAAAGAAAAGAAGAATTAAAACACATAGCTAGGTACAATACTTCTCTAAAGTAATACATGTAATATTGGTGTTTGATAAAATAAATAATTTTGCTATAATTAGTATATCAATAAACAAAGAATTACATTATAGTAAAAATAGCTTACTCAACATTGGGTGATCTTCAAATTTGATACATAATTAATCTTAATTTAATAGAAACAAAAATAAAAATAAAGAATAAAGAAATAGAAAGAAAGAAAATAAAATAAAAAAGAACATAAAATTTCATTAATCTGCTTATATTAAAGAAAAATAAATAAATAAAGAAAAAATAATAATATAATAAAATGAAATTATAATAATAAGTAAATATAATAAAAATATATGTATAATAATAGACAAAATAAAGAGACAGTTCTTCTAAATCGTCAATCAGTTCCGAAGGCACAATATTAATTATGAAAAATAAATAGATAAATAAAATATATAAATAATTATAATAATAAATGAAATATTTACAACTTGTGTTGGAAGTGATAAATCAATCAAACATTATGAAAGCTCGTACTTTAAGGGCATTAATAACAAATTTATAGGTATCAAAGGCCAAAGGAAATAAAGGACTGGGAAATAATGACTAGGTTTAAATGTATAATAGAATGATTGGTGTTCAACGGAAATATTTAAGAATTTTCTCATTTTCACTTTCTACATTAACATATTATACAATATTGATTATTTTTGAATATTATTGTTCTCTTTGTTCCCTCAAAATGATTCAATATTTCTTTCTTCGCGGGTATGAACCTGAAACCTCGTAAGCTTGTGACTGAGCGAATACCTTTGTAAGACTGAAAATTCAGAGATTCGACTTTGAGTTGTTTTGACTCTGAAGATGAAGATATACGGACTTGTGCGAAGCATAGTAACCGTTGCCTAAGCTATTCCATGTGACAGATTTTTCTTTTATCGATTCAGGTAGTTATTTTAATGGGCCTCGATGTTTTACCACTGATTGAACCCATTTTCTAACCCATCAACCGTTAAAATGAGTCAAATTTATCCATAATCCACTCTAATGGTAATCAATACTAATAAATAAGTAAATAATAACATAATTTGCATTCAGACTTTGTTAGAATAATGGCCGGATGACGCAAACAAGCCATTAAATAAAGTGATCAGATATTGATTCTGAGTTTGGAGTCTGTTGGAGAAGCCTGATATATATGAGGAGGCTAATGGGGCACTAATAACATAATTCTCGTTATTATAGTGCTACCACTGAGCAGAGCTATTAGTAACGGATAACAGTAATATTCCCTCCGCCATAATATGCATCTATATATGCACTGCATTCTGGATATAGTCAATACATTTATTATTTAGCAACAGCATTTACCTCCTACTCAAGAGGCGCCTGAAATAAATGGTTTTTGGAATTAATAAATAATTCATATTACCTTTAATTGGAATTCAATGAATTTCTAGTATATCTGGTTATTATTAATTGGAGGGTAAGTCAGAATATTCTTAAATCACTCTAATCTGTATAAATAAAATTCTAAGGTCTGATTATTTATTTGAATTTGGTAGGATCAATTTTTTGCAAATTTCCCTCGAGAGAAAAGTCAGCTATTGAAGCCGTACTCATGACGCAATTTTCGAAATTGATCTTCAAATGACCATCTATCCTACCCAGGAGATGACTAAAAACAGGTCCGTTCGAAATTGTATATGTCTGAAATCGGACCACGGGGAAGGGGTGGGGGTTTAAAGGGAGAGAATTTTAAAAATTCGAAATATCTCCGTTACTATGCGTCGGATCAAAGGACTCAAAAAGTTCATAGAATCAATCTTATTGAAAACTAAATTTACTACAAATATTGCCATATACATTTATTCTCTATCTTGAATATTAACCAAAATATTTACATTTTTCAGTTTTCAACATTTAGCAAACCCTCGCTTCTACTCATGTTACTTAAACAATACTCCGTTGCATAATAAAACACTTTATTTGAAGCTTAAATACCAAATATTGTTTTCAAGAGATCTTTATTATATTGTTAATTGGAGGGTAAGTCTGAATATTCCTAAATCACTCTAATCTATATAAATAAAACTCTAAGGTCTGATTATTTATTTGAATGGTGGGATCAATTTTTAGCAAATTTCCCTCGAGAGAAAAGTCAGATATTGAGGACGTACTCATGACGCGAATTTCAAAACATTTTCTCAAATGTCAATCAATCCTACCCAGGAGATGACGAAAATGAGGTCCGCTCAAAATTGTATGTATATAATATTTATCCGTTAACGATCTAGCGGTCGCAATTTTTTTCTGAATGTTATCAAACTCGATATTTGAACGTTTTATGTAAAAATAAAGATCAAGTTTATAAACGGTTGTAATGGGACCAGTGGGAGGGGAAGGGTTTAGGGGGGGGGAGAATTTGGAAAATTCGAAATATCTCCGTTGTTATGTGTCGCAACAAAATATTGTACAGAATCAATTTTATTGAAGACTGAATGTTCTATAAATGTTGTTATATGCATATTTTCACTATCTTGATTATTAACTGAGATAATTTCATTTTTTAGTTCTTGGTATCTAGTAAATCCCCACTCTTCCAAACGCCATATTGACAATAAGCTGTTACATCATGAAGCATTTTATTTCAAGCTCAAATACTAAATATTTTTCTCATTGAACGTTTTGAGATCAATGCAAATACGTGACGCATGCGGGAAATCTGCTTAGTTAACACAGTTTCTGAGAAACGGGCGTTTTTAGTAAATTTCCCTTAAAAGAAATCAGCTAATGAGATCGTACTCATGACGCAATAAGAAAAAAAAATGTTTAGCAACAATTTAAGAATAAAAATCCCAACAACATTGTTTATATAAACGTAATTCATAGTAACCGAAATATTTCAAATTTGTTATTATTATTATAAGTTTATTATTATACATGTATGTATATACTATGTGTATGTATATACTGTATATATATATATATATATATATATATATATATATAATTTTGAACGGATTTCATTTTCGTCCTCTACTTGGTAGGGCCGATGGAAATTTGAGGAAACCTTTCGTTAAACCTCAATACTGTATCACATTCATAAGCCACTGCAAATGAGTAAAATACTTTAGCGCTTTTTGTTAGCAGGAGTAAGCATTCTTTAACCAGGTGGAATTTACTGGCTCTGGTACTGGAACCGAACACTAAAATTAATTAGGGACAAGAGAAATCCTAAACATTTATTAACTTTATTTCTTCAGTCTGAGAGAAGAATTTATAGCACCAGACACTACCCCTTTCCTCTATAAGTACTGGACTAGAAAACTAGGGAACTCCCTTTAACTTTCACCTAGTCAATTAACAATCACTTTTTCCCCTGAAGTTTAGAAACTCTTGCCTTAAGAAAGGAAAGTGCCACCTTCCATACTTCAATACTTTACCACTGAGAGGGAAACTCACAAAAACAGAGGTAGCATCAGATGAACCTGGCAAATACAGCTGTTGCTTGTTCAAGAAGGGTGAAGAGATTAAATATAATTCTATTCAATAAAACAAGGGAAAAGCTTGATTTAACTGAACTTCGAAAAGAGGAAAATTTGTTTCATCATTTTATTTAAACTGAATAAGTACTTTTAAGAGTTTATTGAAGTTTAAGGTCTTTAAGAAATAGCTTGAAAGAGAAAATATTCAATGACGGTCTAACAATATCATGAAGGCAGTAAATTGAATATGCTATTATACTGGTCGTTTTATTGTTTTGAATTGAGTTAAGAGGCCGGTTGTTCTTATCAGTGATAAGTGAGAGTAAAATTCATATTGTATTTGTACTAGTATAGCGATAAGGGTTAAAGGGGGTTGAGTGAACAGGTGGAATGAGTCAGGTAGGGTTGGTCGAGGGGCGTTAGTATGTATTGAAGGGGCGTATATCTCTTCCGTGTACTTGAGCGGAATCCCGGAAACAGGGTCGGTGCTTGGTGATTTACGGATAATGGTTCGAATCAATTCTGCCCCCACCCCTAGGGGCCGTCCGACACCCCAGACTTCGGGGCCCGCACCGACAAAGGGGCCCGCATTTGGTTACCAAATCTCAGCTGTTTCCCCCCGCCTTCCTCATTATGCCGCTCAGTGGTGCCATTCGCCTTAAAAAATATAGCTCAACTTACCTCGGCGTCTTGTGTGGGGAAGGGGCATTAGAATAATTTATAGCCGGTCTGGAGGGGCTTGTAAGCCTGGGGACGAAGGGTGTGCGCAACTTCGGGCATAAACCACCGGCTGGGCTTAACATGGCCCCCGCACCACAGGTACATATATCCCCACTCCTTAAACTATACGTCAATAACTAACAGTCTGCAAATTATAATTTACAAATCATAGTGGAATTTGTCCCATCTATTTATACACCTATATCTAAATACTTCGCTCAAATATATTGGATCTCAGCCACTTAGATTTGAGGCAAATGAAAGAAAAGGGGTTCCAGTTAAGCCATGTGAGATAAAGCGTTGACCTTAATCTCACATGTTAAACCTAGAGTGTGTTCGATTCCGGCCTGGGCAGAGGAATTTATTTAGTGACGGAATTCATTAAATAAAATCCCTAGTCCCACCCTGGCTATAAAAGAGTGGTAACCTTTATATAATCCAACTAGCCTTAGATGCAAAAGTGGACGTTAATAAATAATTTTAAAAATAAAAGAAAAAAACAAGTAATAATTTGAACGGCACAATTTTTACTCGAAATAAGTTTAATTAGCTTCAATACACCCCCACCACTCTCCAATATGCCTTTTTACACTTCATCCATTTTTTTAGGTGAATATGGAGGGTATGGTTAAACGTTCAGAAATCATCATTTTTAGAATTTTCTAGGAAGGAATCACGACTTTTATGACAAAAAGGTATATATCTTGGAATAAAACATCCTTATGGAATGAAGTCCATTAATTTTTTTCAATACAAAGAAGATTCTTATATAAAATTAATACAATTTGCCACTACCAAAAAGAGTTTTACTGCTGAAAAAAGATATGCTTTTCTCAAAATATTTGTGTTTGCATTTGGGAGCTTGAATCATTCTTACATATTGCTTTATGTATACGTGTTATACGATTTTTATAAAATAAGTTAATGTTTGGTTTTCGTATTATTATTATTTATTAACGTCCACTGTTTACTACTATGGCTTATTCTTAAGGAAAAGTATTGTTTGCTTATATACATAACACCATTTTTGTAAATTTTGTATCAGAATATGGACATCGAAGTATGGTACTTCAAGTTCCGTAATAGTTTGAAGTTGGCAAACGTAAAATCTGAGAATGTCAAAATGTCTTGGTTTATTGAATGTTTAGACACATTAGTACTTGGGAATTCGTTATGCAAACCAAAGTCCTTATACGAATTTTCGCAGGATGGACTATACCAAATTCTATTAGCCAATTTCAGCATATTTTGAGAAAGTAGCAATAGCCGAAAGAGTAAACTTTTTCTCAAATAAACAGGGAACTGAATTCCCTGCAGGTTTTGCGAATAATTTACGGGGAATGGCAAATGGATGTAAGTTACCTGTAGAATTTAATCAACAGACTTTGATAACTGCTTTTGGTATGGGCCTTAATGATTCAAATCACGTTTAGAAAGATCACGAGTCTTTATTGAGGTAGTTAAATTAGCAATTACTTTAAAAACTCAAGCCTCAGCAAAAACCTCCACAGTCACAGATTTGATTTTTTTGTGGTTAGTAAATGTCTCTGTTCTGGGCTATCGCTAATTTATAACAACATTTTGTCATTTATAAATTCTAGAATTTGTATATGAAGTAATAAAGAGATTTTCTTTTTATTATGATTTAATAATCGTCTTTAAATGAGGGGCTTCCCGTTAACTGATAGGTATTGATTTTTGATTAACTTCTTTAACGTAGAGCATTGGTTTGGTAAAGGCATTCGTTATCAATCATTTTTTAGATTTGTTATTCATTTACGTACGCTTTGTGACACTGAGGATAATTAGGGCGGGTTATCTACAGGTTGCCAACCATTTCTAACCAGGGCGGGACCAAAGATTTTAAGTTTCTTGATTTACAAACATCTAGAGTTGAAACCTCTGCTAATGCAATGATTAGTAACCTTACAGACGGATGGCGTTCCACTGAATCGGCTTAAATTGATAGTTCTCGGCAGGTATTCAGGCAAGAGCGGAGAGCTGCTTGTTTACTTTGGTACACACGAGAAGACAAATAACCGTAGCTAAGACCAACTGTATATTGGCTGGAAGGTGGTGCTGGAGAAGGCTCCATGATTGATCAACCTAATGGGGGTTCCTGGATGTAATTTGCCAGGTAGATCTCCGACTTGAGGAGACTCCCACTCCTGGAATACGTGGACTGGCGTCGTCCATGTTTGTGTATGCAGATCCTTGCGTTCATTAGTAGTCCTATTCAAGCCAGGCCATGTAGCATCTTATTTACCAGCCCTCGTCTTCAACCCCTCACCCTCCCCGCTTTATTATAAATACATTATACTGTATTAACATTTCCATGAATCTCTAATTGTACAATAAACCCTGCGGGGTATTTGTGTTGTAATGATGAATATTTATTTCATTCCCTGATTCCAGTAACTAGGCCTCTCGATATGTTTTGTTTAATGGCAATTACTGCTGCTTTTGTTGGCCTACTAAATATTTCAACACACTCGAAGCGGGCTTAACTAAGATACTGGCAAATCTTGAGGAATTCACAAAAACAAGTCTTGTACTTGAAAGCGAAATAAATTTAGTGAAAACTGTAAAGTTACTGAAGACAGCTGTCAAGGAGGGGAACCAAAAAAAATCCAACCACCATCGCTTTATAACTGTTAGGATATGACTAAAAAGTGATCTGAGGGGGATTATTTCGAATGACCCACCCTTATTGTTAAAAACAATATTCAGTATTTCAGCTTGGAATAACATTTTTCATGACGAACTAAAAGTGGGAGAAGACAAGATAACTAAAAAATGAATTATCGATTAAAGGGAGGCAACCCATTTATAGATGATTATTAAACCATAATATATAGAAAATCACTTTACTATTTAAAAAAGTCCGTCACGCAGGGGCTGCGTAAACTAAGCAGATTTCCCTCGTGAAGTTTAGTAATAGATAAATATACATACTGGTAACACAACAACATCGTGAATAAATACAAACGGAAATAAGAAATTTTTCATCCAATTTCAATAACATGCCGACAGGAAGCCTTTGGTTAGAAATGTATACAAACGGGTCGGCCCGCCTCACACCGGAAAGAAAAACAATTGCTGAAATATATCAGAATATAACATATTAATTTTATTGAGAACTATTTACTATATCTAGTACTGTGATTAATAATGAGTCAGAATAATTGTTATCTCAATCAATAAAATTTTAGTAATCCAAAACTTAAAGACGGGGGGGGGGAGTCACAAGGTATTTAAACTTCTAATAATGTGATTTATTAAGTAGCAGAGTATTGTTTACGTAACTTGAGTAGAAGTGGCGGTTTGCTGAAAACTGAAAAATGCAAATATCTCGGTTAATATTCAAGATAGAAAATAAACGTATATAACAATATTTATAGTAAATTTAATTTGCAATGAGATTGGTTACATACAATTTTTCGACCCGATGCATAATAACGGAGATATTTCGAATTTTCAAAAATCCCCCCCTTTAAACCCCCCCTCCCTCTGGTCCGATTTCAGCCATTAACAAACTTGATCTGTCTTTTTACATAAAAAAGTTAAATATCGAGTTTCGTAACGATCAAACAAAAATTGCAACCGCTAGAGCGGTAACAGACAAATATATATATATATATATATATATATATATATATATATATATATATAATTTTGAACGGACCTCATTTTCGTTATTTCCTGGGTAGGATCGATGGACATTTGAAGACATTTTTCGAAAATTGCGTCATGAGTACGACCTCAATAGCTGATTTCCCTTAAGGGAAATCTGCTAATAACAGTTCTAGAATTTATAATTAAGGCAATTTATAATTATACTCACCAGAAGTACAAGATGGAAGATTTTTTCCTGGAAAACCAAAAGTTGTATCTAAGACCACAAACTCTTTATATTTCTCATAAATGCACAATCATAAAGGAAAAAAAAAAAAAAAAAAAACCTTGATAAATCGTAAGTTGATAACTACTAAGTAACGGCTTTAAACCATTCAATGTATGAGAAATAGAGTCACATATATAGAAATTATATAAGGTTTTAAATAAATATATAAACACTGAAAACAAATACAAGTATCCAAGAATCAGAAACAGACAAATAACTGATAAATGTTGCCGAAAAAAATATTATATTTATAATTCATGATTAATATTTTTTTTAATATATTGTTCGACAATTTTTATTAGTCTATTGTTTATTTAATATTTTGTTCCTAATCTGAGGTTGACGTACTCAAATTTATCCAATGAGTTATTTGTTTAATGCCCGTGACTAAATAAGAGTATGTAATGCCTTAATACTGTTTTGTCAAAGAGGTTGAGAAATTTCGAAGTTCTTGATCAGATAATTGGAAGTAATTGCATATTTTACGGTTTAATGACCATAATTTATCCAATACCGTTAGTCGTTCTTTATATTCAGGTTTATTCACTCCTCAGGTCCTACAATTGTAATAATGTTTTACCTAAAGAACATATTACTGTAACTCGTAGTCTGATAAATCTGTACAAAACTGTTCCTGAAAAGCTGTAGTGGCACAAAGTGGCACTAATTTTATTTTGCATATTTCTCATACAAAATAAAAGTCCGTCACGCAGGGGCTGCGTAAACTAAGCAGATTTCCCACGTGAAGTTTTACAATAGAGAAATCTGCCAAATAACAAGTGTAGTAGTAAGAAACCTCTAAACCTAAAACATTATTTAGGGCGTAATAACCCAGTAGTTCCTGGCCCAAAAAAACAGTTAACCTAACCTCTAAACCTATTCACGAGGGACGAATGGTTATGGAAACGGCCACCAGAGCTCTCGGCGGAATGTCCGAACATAGCCTACTGGTGACCACACGCAGAATACAAAGGCAAATATCTCGGTTAATATTCAAGATAGAGAAAAAATATATATAACAATATTTATAGTAAATTTAATTTGCAATAAGATTTATTCTGTACAATGTTTCGGTCCGACGTATAGTAACGGAGATATTTTGAATTTTCGAAAATCCTCCCCTCTAACCCCCCCCCCCTCCCACTGCTCCGATTTCAGCCGTTAACGAACTTGATCTTTCTTTTTACATAAAACGACTAAATATCGAGTTTGGTAACGATCAAACAAAAATTGCGACCGCTAGAGCGGTAACAGACAAATATATATATATATATATATATATATATATATATAATATATATATATATACAGTTTTGAACGGACCTCATTTTCGTCATCTCCTGGGTAGGATCGATGGACATTTGAAGAAAAATTTCGAAAATTTCGTCATGAGTACAACCTCAATAGCTGATTTCCCTTAAGGGAAATCTGCTAAAAAGGCGTTTTTTTAAATAAATTTACCATATAATTAGGGTATAACATGTATGTTACTAGTAAGTAACATTTTTTAAATACATGATATATTTATAATATATATACTTTCTTCACAAACCATCAAACAATTTTTTAATATTTTTGTTCAAACTGGTTAATATTTATGGTATGTTGAGCTGTGGTTAATATAAATGCATAATTTGTTTATATCTCTGGAATATGCTGGATGGTAGAGGAACCAGGAACTGTTTTCAAAACAGTAGAGGACTTGGCCTTCTTATGGATCAATTTGTTTATGGTTGAAAATATAAATAGTTTTAAATGAACATAAATAAACAAAAATAATTCTCAGCTAGACTTAGTTTATGTTTTATACACAACTAAACATGCATATGAAAAGTATTGCCTTTGACGTTGTTTTCGAAATACATTCAAATGCCCATCGATCCTACTAAGGAGATGAAAAAAATAAGTACCATTCAAAAACTCTCTCTCTCTCTCTCTCTCTCTCTCTCTATATATATATATATATATATATATATATATATATATATATATATATATATATATAATTGTAGCCTTGGCATGTAAATTGATTTCTTCTCAAACTTTCACGTACCTTTTTTCTTTAATGGAATTGAAAAGATTTACATAATTTTTTAACTATTGGTGCCTGTATGTTAGACCGTTTTTCACTCCTAAACGACATAACTGAGTTTTAAGAATCATGGTATTTGAATTATTCGTAACTAAATCAAGACTTTAAGCTATATTAATATTTTCAGAAACAATCGGATGTGAGTGTTATAAGGGAGGTCTGAAATGAAAAATCGCAATATTTCGTTTTCTGTTTGTTCTGTTAGCATCTGTGTATATTACTAAAATTGATTTTACTCAGAGTAACTTTTATTATATGAATGTATGCCCTGTTATAAATCTTCCCTTTCCACCCACTCCACCTACCTCACTTTTTTAATATTAATTAAGTAATTGTTCGTAAAATTTCTCAGTTATCTTACCAAGAAAAATGACTTATACGTTTTAATATTCAGAATAGCTCAAGTTACAATAATTTACATGTTACATATAACAGGCCATGTGTTTTTAAAACTACGAATAAAAAGTTTTTTCTTTCGACATATAATGGGGTATTTTTAATAACGGTTATTAAATACATACAATAGGTACAATTTTAGAGCTTTGGCCGCTTTTAGGGAGTTAAATTATTTTTTTCTGTAATCGTTGAATAATGGTAACATTACTAAACTGAAATGAGTGAAGAAAGTGAAACATTTTGCAATAGAGTGAAGAAAGTAATCACTTTCTTCACAAGTGAAGAAAGTGAATTGCCTTCTTAATTAGTAATAAGTATAAATTAAAAAATAATTTGAAGTTGGAAATTAAATGCTTTTAAATGTTTCTTAACATTGTAAGAATTTATTTTAACAAAATAAATTGAAATGTGAATGAATTATTGGTGGAAATAATCAATATATTTTAAAATTTAAATATAATAATAATTACCTTCCTTTTTTATAACCTGCACTTGTTTATAACTGCACTACTTCACAATGATCACTAGTTGTTTTATAACTATGCTTATAACCTTTCACAACCATGCTTATAACCTACCAACAACATACCATAATCTTCACAACATCCTAATTTTGTTCATATTCTGGTTAGATCTGATCATGTATTACACGATTACAGAAACAATTTAATATTACACTCGTGACGAAAGTAGAACTTACAACTCTCGTGAAATTACCACACTCGCTTCGCTCGTGTGGGTAAACGTTTCACTCGAGTTGTAAAATGATCTACTTTCGTCACTTGTATAATAAATAACTATTCTTATGTAGTTTATAATAAAGAACGCTTTCCATGATTTCCAACAAGCGCCGGGTATCTTTGTTGGCAAATCTTTGTTTACTCCTCCCACGGAGGTTCAATTGAAATTTAAAGAAATTTTTCGAAAACCAAGTGATGCGAATTACCTTTTTCCTTGGAAGAAATCGCTAAAATGGATGAAGGAGTTTATAGAACTTCGCCTATGCTGTTACCAAAAACTGTCCTTCCACAGGATATTGCATTGAAAAGTTGAATTTGAGTGTAGTAATGTAGAGAGAATAGTATTGAATATTTTTTTTTTAATTTACCAATATATGAATTCCGTCGTTTTATACAAGTTGTAGATTAAAAATGTTGTTTCCCGAAAATATATTTGATACAATTGCCTGAGGGGAAAAAAAAATGAATTCGCATGTTGTCTTGATCCAACACTTTACAAGTAATTTTACTTTTTCACCAGCAACTCTTTTAATAAAAGTATTCAACGGTATGTTATATCATGCTGCTGTTAATAAAAAAAAATCAGAATACATTAATTGTTTAACATTATAAAGGAGAATTACTCGAAGCGCCTTTCAATAAAAAATTACGATGAACAGACTAATTGTGTAGATATTAATTGGAAAACGTAAGCCGTATTATATTCCAGATTCTGAGACCCTCAATTCATTTAATGCCCGGTTTTGGGGGTTTGAAGACTGAAAAGGGGTTGATTCAAAAGCACGGAATCTCAAATTGAAAGAAAGTATTAACAAGAAGTTAAGTCAGCATTTCCCTTTGGCCGGGAAAATCCCCCCTGGATTGAGAGCTTTCTAGAATTCTCTCTCATCCATATCTTTCATGTTATGAATTATGTCCTAGAAGGGCCATTATAAATAAGTGAACCCTAAGCAGTGTTATTATAAAGTATGAAAAAGCCCTGGGAAAGCACAAGCCTTTTATCTCTTCTCTTTTAAAGGAAGAGCTCGGAAGGTTGTTAGTTTTAGTTGTGCCTCATAATGGGACCGTGCACCGTTTTTAGGATCCATCGTCTATGGAAAAGACACAGTCCTGATCTATTTACGGCTAACACTAAAGAAACTACTTACTCCTGAGCTTCGTCCATAATAAAAAACCTACAAAGTACCTACAAAGAGAAGTAAATGAAATTTCCTATAAATGTAGTCATTACAAAACGCTTCCAAAAGATATTAAATTCGCTTTAGGGTTATTCCTAACTATTTTTATCATTTTTACTTCATTGATGTTGTCAAATATGTTCTTGATCCTGAAAGTAAAGAAATTAAACTACCACATTTATTATAAAGTAGATTTTTACATGCAAATTTTTATGAAGCGGTGATTTATTTATTTAGAAAACGTCTGTCGCTCAGTGCTGCGTAAATTAAGAAGATTACCCAAGTTCTCGAATGACACCCGGGAACATGTCATCTCACCATCTATTCTGTATTTCTGAAGAAGCCTTTGTAAACAGAAATTGATACGTACGCTGGAAATGACTTATTTAGTAACTCGGTTACTTAAAGTAAAAATCAAGTGATTATAATTCGGCGTTTGAACTGAGGTCTGAAAACATAAAAATATGTCCTTTAGTAAACCCGAAAATAAATACCTTTATCAAGCAGAATTGTAAAAAACTAAAATTTTATCAATAGAGGTTCTATATAATTGCCCACCCCCTTTGGGGAAATTTAATAAAAATGTGGCTGTACAAACAGAAGAAAAACTGTAAGTAATTTGGCCATTTTACCAATTCTTTGTAATAAAAAGCCCGTCACGCAGAGGCTGCGTAAACTAAGCAGATTTCCCACGTGAAGTTTTAGAGAATAGAGAAATTTCATGAGAGCTGAGCAATCAAGGAAACGGCCGAACTAGTTTTTGGCGGGAAAGTCTCTCAAGTCCGTTAGCCGCCCAGATTTAATAAAAATGCAAATATCTCGGTTAATATTCAAGATAGAGAATAAATATATATAACAATATTTATAGTAAATTTAATTTGCAATAACATTGATTCAGTACAATGTCGATTTTTCGTTCAGTTTTGAAAGGACCTCATTTGCGTCATCTCCTAGGTAGGATCGATGGACATTTGAAGAAAAAAGTCGACAATTCCGTCATGAGTACGACCTCAATAGCTGATTTCACTCAAGTGAAATCTGCTAAAAGTAACAAATGTTTACATTTAATTCAAACATTGATCAATGTTTATTTTGTAGTTTTGGAGTTTTATTGAGGATCTTGGGGTTAGGAAAACACTGCAAGCGGTGAGACTTAATGGAATTTTCATGTACGGTTTTGGAAGAAATCGTAAAAAAAAAACTTAATTGAAATGGTGTTTTTATTTTCGAAGATTCGATAACTCATTTTTATTTATAAAGCCGTTAAGATATATTTTTGTTGTTGTTGTTGTTATTGGTATGGTAAATCACCCATGTCGCCAAAAATCTACACCCTTCTCTGATTTTCAGGGCATAAATGATTTTGCGAGTTTAAACCTTTATAAAGAAATCACTAATAACAATGTATTTTCAACTTTGATGTTTTGACTTTTTAGAGAAATGTACAATATATAATTTGCTGAAGATTTGGGACTAATCCAAGTTCTATTGTCAATGGAAAATATCTCTGTTCGTACCTATCAGATCACAAAATGTCATTGAATATAATTTTTAGACTTTTTTATGACAGTTAAAGCAAAATTTTAAAATTTCATTAGGTATACTTAAGAAGAAAGAAAGTTTCTAGTTTGTATTTTTTTTATCGATTCCATAATTTATATTTAATTGTTTCTTGTAAAAATAAATTTATATCTGGTTGACTGACACCGGTCCATGGGAATGGGAGTGGAACTAGGCAGGATAATCGTAATGTCTCAGTTTTTATGAATCTGACCAAAAATTGTATATAACCAATCTTATTACAATTTTTTATTATTATTTATTAACAACCACTTTTTGCTACTATGGCTAATTGGGACGGGATATCTACAGGTTACCACCCTTTTCTAGCCCGGGTGGGATTAAGGATTTTATTTAATGAGTTCGTCATTAAATAAATTCCTTTGCCCAGCCCGGAATCGGACTCACCACTCTAGATATACCTTGTGAGATTAAGGTCAACGCTTTAACTCACCTGAAATTGCAAATATAAATTGCTGTTAATTTAGTTTTGTGCTTTCTTCTTTGTATAACCGAGACATTTGCGAATTAGCAAATTTATTTCCATAATCAAAACTTCGTTAATTTAAACACTGCAGTATTCCGAACTGGCCAAGGGATTAAAAAAACATTATGTAATTTTTTTTCCTCTTTTTTTTTCTAAACATTCGAACGTAATACGTACAATGGAAAGGGAAATTGAGCAAGAGGAAATTCTTCGAAAAGCACAGCTGTATAGTTGGATTTCCAGGAGTTGTTTTCGTCTTTTCTCCCTATATTTTTCGTTGAATTCCTCACCACCTTCTTCTTCAAGTGGGGTGAAAGTCGGAATTTAGTCAGTGGTTATTACATAATGGTGTCCAATGGGTGATAAAAGAAAGCATTAACCATTGTCATTAACTGATATGTGCACCATCGTATTGCGCCTTGACTGTAAGAGAAACAGATAACTACTTTAAAAAAAAAAAAATCGTAGAAAAGTTCTTTCGTATGCATGTACTGCGGAGGAAGGTACCTTAAATATTCAGAAAATGAGCCCATGTAATTATCCACTTCTTGCAGATGCAGTTTAGTGGGTTTTCAAGCCAAATTTTTCCAAACACAAATATTTCATGATGTAACTGATTTCAAAGCGATTGAAATATTGTTCATAACCAATCATATTAATCCTAAGCTTATGTACCAAAGATTATTCTCAAGAACCCTTTATTATGGTCCAGCTGGCCAATCCGGCCCTTGGGGGATATCGAAAATTATTTCTACTAGTTTTATCATGATATCAGTAAGTATTGTCATTAATCAAAAACGCCAACAATTAGAATGTTGAAATTTCACATTTAGGACTGTATTTAAATTTGTGCCTTTTCATTTGTTTATATTCAGTAATGAAAAAGCGCGGGGGGGGGGGGTATGAAGTAAAAAAAACCATTGCAATTTATCCTTGCTCATCAGATACAGGAGATTTGTATAGTACCAATTACTGTATACAATTATAATTGTATGACGTTATACAACGTTTATTGATTCAATGCATTGAAACGGAAATATGGTTTAATACTTTTAAAATTTTATATGAATACCAGTAAAAAATGTTGTGTATTTAATTTAAAAGGAGTACAAGGAAGTCATTTGCTAAAATTTTAATTTAGCGATTTCGGTTCTTTTTTTCTTAGGTTTTCCGTAGCCCATTGTGTAAATTGGAATAGAGAGAGAAAAAAAAATGCGCTGCCTTTCTGTTGAAGAGGGCGCTCTAGGACTTTTCCAATTGGTTTGAACGACTGGCTTCGTGGAACATCATTTCCTAATCAGGGGAAGAGAAATGCCCTGAAATTCTGTATTAATAACTCTCAGAACTCATCCCAGATGACAATTTAACTGGCACTAACAAGAACAAACCCTCTCCGACTAACTTTAATAGGCCAACGACGATTAATTTAATGCGGAGGGGTGTTGGTTGAATGGGGAAGGGGTGGTTTTCGGGGGGGGCGGGGGAGAAATATAGACAGGAGGGTTCCATTAGCGAAAGAGTTGAGGCAGCATTGCTGTCGGCTTCCCCGAGGGTAGGCCGGGGTTGTAGGTTCACTTCCTGCTTTTCACTCGTTCAGTTTGGGGAAAGGGTGAGCTCAAATGGAAAAGAACATCTAAGGGTTGGAAAACCGAAGGTGTCTGTCTGAAAATCCTTAATTAGGAGTACTGTCATCTTCAGGTGTACGGAGAGGGGAAATATTTAATCACTGAAAAATCCTTCACACAGGTGCTTCTAATACTAAGGAGATATTTTCACGATCTGGAATGAAACGATGATGACGGTTATTCAAATGCGATTTTTTAAATCAAAACTAAAAGGACGCATATCATAAATTGAAGTTCTAGTTGGACAGCGAATCGTAGAAATACGTTATAATTATTTAATGAGAAAATCGAAAGTAAATTAAATTAAATTATTTATTAACGTCCACTTTTTGCAACTAAGGCTAATTGGGACAAGTTCTATACAGGTTAACAACCTTTTCAAGCCAGGGTGGGACTAAGGATTTTACTTAATGAATTCCGTCATTAAATAAATTCCTATTGCCCAGGCGGGAATCGAACTCGCCACTGTAGATTTATCTTGTGAGATTAAGGTCAACGCTTTAACTCACGTGGCAATCATGAGCCCCAAATTGCATGTAAAGTGGAAATAATACAAAAAAAAAAAAATGTTAAACGTAATTAAAAATTGAATAACTTAAGTAATGACAGGACACAGACCTATTAAAAGCTACTTACATAAGTTTAAAATTATTAAAAACGGCCAGTGGATATGTGATGGACGAACAGAACAGACTTTCAACCATATCATATTTGACTGTATACTATTGGAAAGACCAAGGCAGAAACTAATAAAAAGAATAAAGCTTAGTAGAAATAATTGGCCAGTTACAAATTACGATCTGCTTTTCATTTATTTCTAATGATTTTACGTCATTTATAGGTGATAAAAATGATAAAGAATTATTAAGTAAAGAACAAGTAATCTCTTACTTTACTTGATAAACACATCACGTATTTCCAATATTTTTTTTTCCTACACCATAAATAAGATTTGGTTTTAGCTTTGTAATTGACTGTATTTCTGATTATTACATGTATTTATTTTACTTATATTTACTATTTTTTAAATAGATTTTGTATTTGTTTTAGTGTTTAGAAGAAATTAATTGAACTGCGAGGGAAAATGCAAAAATAACTTGCTTAATATTCGAATGAGGTTAAAAGAAAGTACAACATAGCTATTGTTGAACATTAAATGTTTTCAAGATTGTTTGTTTAACATTTTAGGATTCAAAATGAAAGTGATATTTTGAGTTCTTTGTTTTACGCCACTTATTTACTATTCTTATTTATTCCCACTTCTACTATTTTTCCCAACGAAGGAATTTTAACTATAGTTTAATATGAATCAGTTAAATAATCAGTATGGAATTAATTAAGTGAATTGTTAACTTCCAGAATAATGATCTTTGCTGATGTCTAATCGAGCACGCGAACAATATTTTGTATTTAAACTTGAAATAAGACTTTTCGCAATGTAATAACTAATTGCAAATGTTAAGTGAGTAGGAGTAGGGGGTTTGCTGAATCCTGAGAAAAATACAACTCGTAACTAGTAAACAATTATATATATTTCTACATTTGTGCCGACGGTAATTTTGTAGTCACGAAGCTAGGATTGTTAGAAATTTGCAGAAAATGTTCGAATATTGCGTAATGAGTAGTAATATCTGCCAAAAAAAAAATATTGCGTATTACTTTTTTTTCAAATGAATGGTCATACTATTAAACTAAGTGTTGATAATAAGAGAGGTACTTTATAGGTTATAGAGAATTATTTAGTGAGCCCGTAAGTTTGTGATGTGCTTGTGTTGTCGTAGTTTTTGTTTGATCGTTGACGGCTGAAATCGGACTGGGCGAGTGTCCAATTCGAAATATCTCGTGTTATTATACTAGTAAAAGTGTATAAAACAAATCTTATTGTAAATAAATTTTCTTATATGCGTTTTATCTTTATATTGATCACTAACCAAGACCTTTTCAGTTTTTGGCATTCAGTAAACCCATATTCCTACTTATGTCATATTAAAAAGAAGCTATGAATATATATTGACATAATGAATATATATTTCATATTTATTTAGGGAATACATTTTGGAAACTTGGGCTATATTATTCAGCTATACCTTTGACAGGAGTGGGGATTGGAATAACTTCCATTAAATTTTCACAGTAAACCATTTTTATTCCAACCGAGAAACTGAGGTAACAAAGTTTCCTAATTACTTCCGACTTTGGTAACACGTCATGTTATTAAAGCAGAATGTCTAACAAATTGATATCATATATTTTTCTCCGAATGCTAAGAATATAAAATCGTTTTATTTTGACGAGAAACAAAATTAATTTGATCTCATTAACAATAATAATTTTGTCTATTAAATGAATTATTTAGTGCTTTCACTAATCCAATATTTATATTTTGATGGCAACCCATTATTATCATAATTCATTGTCTTAATATAATTCATTTACGGATTACAGCATTTCTGAACATTAATTAGTCTAACCGCTTATATCTCAGGTATAAGAAATGAGTGATTGCACATTTTCTGTACATGTTGTAGGACATTTGTGTTACTCGTGATTATAAATATGGAATATGGTTGATTTCGTGCATCCAATCTTCATTATCATACGGGAAACCATTTCTGTTTCAACACGTCAATGACAGGGAACACACCTAGATCTTTTTATTTGTGATAGAAGTGGGTTTTTTTTTTTACATTAGCCCCGCATTTCAAATTAGGTTATAATCACATGACTTTAGAAATACCAGTGATACAACTCTTACTAATAAACTATTATAAAAATTGATAAAAGAACGTTTTAAGAGAAACTGAACTAAATTTATTACAAGTATAAAATTAACAAAAATAACATTATTTTTGTGGCCAATAAACCCTCATACTTGATAATATTGCATTAAATAAATCATCGTTTTGATGCCTTCTTCGCCAGACGAACTGTCATATGTAGGGGTCTACCATTGTGCTCCTTGTTCCACATTCATGTTTATTTCTTATCCCCAGTTCTTTCTTGCAAGACTTAATACAGGAATATTCATTTAATTAAGATTAATAGTAATGATTTCCTACTTCCCATTATGAACAACACCTGAACTATACAACTTCACGTAATGTCCGTTAGTGCAGATCCTCTTTTCTGTGAATGATCCAGAAATCCTGGTAAAATTTCAAAGCCTCTGATTCACTTGAAAAGTACTCGAGAGCAGAATTAGATTCACGTTTACCAATAACGATGCAACTAACTTTCTGGAGGGGCTCAGGTGGAAAGTTATAAATAGTAACAGTTATTAAACTAATATCTCAGAAGTATTTCTAAAATAATGTGATTATAACCTAATTTGAAATGTGGGGCTAATGTAAATAAGACCCGAAAGAAGTTTACTATTTCCCAAATATCTGGTTCAAAATCTTCGTTGCCATCATCGGCAAATATTATCTTGCCAATCACGACCAAAATGTTACACCAAAACTCTCAACAATACGCATATTAGGTGGAGCTATTTTCATACCAGGTTGTGTTTGTGTAGTTGGGAATTAAACATTTTTAATTTTATGATTTCATTTGATCATATCTAAATAATTTCCAGGACTCATATTATTATTTCTTTTCCCGCGCTACAATATTCTATTGTTATTGGTTTTTTTTTTCAGTTTGAATTGTTTTGTTTTCTATACACTTGAAATCCTACTAGCGAGATGGTTTAATAATTCAAACAGAAGTCAGGAAAAAGTCAATATAAATTATATATATTCAAGAGGGTGTGAAGAATGCAAATGAGCTTGAATTTATAAATGAAAGATTACATTCATTTTTTGGCCCAAACCATTGGAAGGAACCATTTTATTTATTTATTACTCATTTGTACGCAGACAACGTATTGCCCATTCATTACTGACTCATAGACATTTAATGACCAACAAGGACGCACCGAAACTGCCAGTTGAGGAAGAGACGAAGTAGACATTCTACACGGCTTACAGCAACTATTGACTGATGCCAGTAATTACATAGACTCAACATTACACATCTAAAAAACATCAATGTAACAATATAATGTAGTCTAGAAGTTATTCACACTATTCTACAGTTTTCTATTACATATATCAGAGTGTATACATTTTTATTTTAGGAAATTTCTCTTATGGGAAATCAGCTTCTCTCGTGATACGATTATAGAAACATGTATTCAAATGCCCATCGATCCTCTCTAGGAGACGATGAAAATGACGCCTAGGACAGTAGAAAACACCCAATTTTTCAGATTTTTTTTTATTTCAGCGCTTTGAATGACTATTGTCTCCATCTTCAGAGCTACTTGCATGCAGTCATTGGGAAAGACAGAAATTGACTTACTACACTGGCTGTCACTTACTGAATGAGTTCATCCAAGTACCTCTGAAGATGGAGACAATAGTCTTTGAAAGAGCTTCGTGCTGAAATAAAATACTTGTGAAGACTTGGACGTTTTATTCTCTCTACAATGTTCTTCACTTCCAACCAACACTACTGCGAAAACGACGTCCTTTCAAAACTGTGAATATGTACACACACACACACACACACACACACACACAGACACACTCATATATATATATATATATATATATATATATATATATATATATATAAAATTGTAAACTCTGTCTGTACATTGATTTTTTTCGCAAAATTTCTCGATAAGTTTTAGATTCACATGTCATAGACACCAAAACTGCATTTTGTTTCTTTCGTATGTTTGTTTGTTTGTTTGTTACCTTTTCACGCATAAACGGCTGAACCGAATTTTATGAAACTTGGTATGTATATTACAACTAACCCAACTTAGACTTTAGGCTATATTAATTTTCTCTGAGACGAACAGGAGTGGGGGTTATAAGGGAAGCCTGAAATTAAGAATAGCGATATTTCGTTTTCTATTGGTTTTTCACCAAATATGCACATACCAAAAGTTGTTTATTTTGTTATTTAGAGTAACTTTTGTTATATACACTTTTGTCGTATACCGAAGTTTAAATGCGTTATACGCTAAAAATTATAGAGGGAGTCAACAATATTATTTGTTAAAAAGACTCTACCGAACTAAATAAAACTCAGTATGTGTATTAGCAATGAGGCCTTCATTATAATAAGCCATACCAACATTTCTATGGATGGGCAGGAGTGGGCGTTATAAGGGAAGCCTGAAATTAAAAATAGCGATATTTCGTTTCCTATTGGTTTTTCCGCAAGTATAAACATAACAAAAGTTGTTTATTTTGTTATTTGGAGTAACTTTTGTTATATACACTTTTGTCGTATACCTAAGTATAAATGAGTTAAACGTTAAAACTTTAGCGGGCACTAACGGCTGAACCGAACTTAACAAAACTCGGTATGTCAATTAGCATTAATTCTTCCATGATTATAAATTATATTAAAATTTTTAGGTTCAAACGGGAGGGGGGTTAAAACGGAGGCCTGAAATAAAAATTCAACATATTTAAATGTATATGAGACGGGAAATATAAAAATATCGAAGACTGTGAAGCCTTATCGAACAAATAATTCTATTATTAGCAAATCCACGGCAAAGATGGGTATCAATCCTAAACACTGGGACGGGTAAATGTCAAAATATTGTGCAATGTAAAGCCTGCTAAAAAATACTATCACCATTCAGCCTCAAATGAATTCCCGGGCGAAGCCGGGTATCTGAGTATATATATATATTTCTCGGTTAACGCTTTAGCCTTTACAATATTGGACTGACCGTTCACAAATTCGATATTTTTTAACTTATATGTAAAACTAAATGTTCCTTAAATACTCAAATCGGAAGTTTTTCAATTTCTTTTAATTGTTTCCAACGGATCGTTACATCCAAATACGTAGTGTGCTGTCATTAATCAAGATTTTTCGTTATATTAGATAATGGTTGATATCGGGGGAAATTGTAAAATTGAAGATATCTCTGTTATTCGTCGTATCGAAAAGTGTTATAGTACTAATCCTGTTAAACTAATCTCTAGAATTGTTGTTTTATATATTTTGTTAAAGCTCAAATATTTAGCTAGTTGTTCAGGCTTTTTAGCAGATTTCCCTTAAGGGAAATCAGCTATTGAGGTCGTACTCATGACGCGAGTTTTGAAAAATTTCCTCAAATGTCCATCGATCCTACCCAGGAGATGACGAAAATGAGGTCCGTTCAAAATTATATATATATATATATATATATATATATATATATATATATATATATATATATATATATATATATATATATATATATATTTGTCTGTTAACGCTCTAGCAGTCGCAATTTTTGTTTAATCGTTACCAAACTTCATATTTAAGCGTTTTACGTAAAAAGAGAGATCAAGTTCGTTAATGGCTGAAATCGGACCAGTGGGAGGGGGGGTTTAGAGGGGGGGATTTTTGAAAATTCAAAATATCTCCGTTACTATACGTCGGATCGAAAAATATTATAGAATAAATCTTATTGCAAATTAAATGTACTATAAATATTGTTATATACATTTATTCTCTATCTTGAATATTAACTGAGATATTTGCATTTGTATTCTGCATGTGCTCGGCAGGCTATGTTCGGACTTTCCGCCGTGAGCTCTGGCGGCCGTTTTTGTAATTATTCGTCCCTCTCGTGAATAGGTTTATAGGTTTCTTACTACTACAGCAGTTATTAGGCAGATTTCTCTATTGTAAAACTTCCCGTGGGAAATCTGCTTAGTTTACGCAGCCCCTGCGTGACGGACTTTTTAATGGTTTTCAACCTTCAGAAAAGCCTTACTTTCACTTATCATTTTTATTTAGAAATTTTAAAAAAATGGTGAGAAGAGATCATTAGTGTGTGATACACGTGGGTTTTACGTATCCCTTGCGTGACTATCTTTATTTATTAATTAAATTGTTTTTTTCCCTTCTTTGATTCGTCCTTTTTGTTTTTTATATATATTTCATTCAGTATTTATATTTTCATAATCCTGATCTTTTTATACACTGCATGGTTTCATACAATAGATTATAATATACTAATGGTTTCAGAAATCACTGTATTCTCATTTGAGACGCTATTATTTTCGTTCTCAATTTGTTATGAATGACTACTGATTGATGAGAGTGAATCAACGTCGTTGCGGAACTCATAAAAGTAAATATATAAAAGAAAATATATATATGTACTAATCGAAGGCAATTGAACTAATGTAGTCTAGAAAGTTTTCGGCTTTAAAAATATTTTGAGGATTTTATTAATACACTATAGTCTACAATTTATACACGCTACTCTTCACTTCTCTTATACATTAGCAGGGCGTATACACTTGAATTTTATTTCCCTTCTATACTTTTATTTTAATTTATATTATTTTCATAACTCTGATGTTTTCATGCCCAATATTGTCTCCTACATAAAAACTATGCCAATGAACTGTTTCAGGAATCACCGTTTTCCATAGTCACACTCCGGTTTATTTATTTTTTGCTGTTTGCTTTTTTGAGCACACCAGCTTAATGAGTGAAACGCCGGCGTTGCGGAACTCATTTAAATAAATAAATAAAATAAATAATTTAATAGGAGTTCTAGTAGTGGTTCCCATACTAAACATGTTTGAATAGGATTTCCTGGCGGTGGAAGGGTGGCGAAAATAAATATTAGCTAGTCTGAATTATTTCTAGATAGTAAGGGAAATGGATTTCATTACTCAGCATTGAAAGAGCTGTATGCATAATGGAAAACCTCGCCTTATTTTATGAAAGGAATAGAGCCTGAAAGAAGGTACTGTACTTTCCGTCCGAGTTAGCAGTATTTAAGGATCAATTTAGTCGGATAATGGGTTGGTGGTGGGGGGTTAGGTTTGTTCTGCAAACAGCCTGTAGAGAGCGTTACTCCAGACAATGCGACCTGAGTTCCCCTTGAGTCTATTTAATTAAGACGGGCCCAATATTGGAGGAGTAAACGTGAGGGATTACCTGGCCTGCATTTATCCCCGGGCTCAAACATGGCGGCCGCATCTGTTTCTACTTATCTCCCCTACACGTGATAGCGGTTATCTCGCTGTTTAACCTCCTTGTAGCTCTACACCTGTTCTCTGAGGGATCAGCTGTAATCCCTTCATTATACGCGGGATGAGGTGGTAGATCGGCTCGTCTAACGCTCCACATGTTTCCGAATTAGCTGCGGCTTATGTACCTACATCAGCTGCTAATTTTGATGAACAGGATATCATCATATACCCTTCCATATACACACGACAAACCTATTTTCGCAGTAAACATTTTTTATCATACACCCGACGATTACCATATTGCTTCTTATCAAAATGTAGAGAAAATAATATTTTCAAAAGTAGTTTCATTGTTTAAAGTCAATTAAGTAAATATTTTTGTGTAGATTTATCATACACCCGACGATTACCATATTGCTTCTTATCAAAATGTAGAGAAAAAATTATTTTCAAATGTAATTTCATTCTTTAAAGTATTATTGCAGTCATTACTATGAGCCTTCTATGAGTATAATATTTGTAATTAATTTCAGGTGGTAAAAAGCTAAAGAAAGAGATTTGAACCACCTTGAAAGACTACGTTACGATAGACGTACGGCGATTGAAGGTTACGTAAATGAAGCAGATTTCTCAACTGCAGGAATATGACACCATTTGCTTTTCCAGTTCCATTCTCAAAATCGCGAACTGAGTACTGCATTTAAAAGAAATAAAGACAACTGCTAAAAATAGGTTTATATATATATATATATATATATATATATATATATATATATATACATATTAAGAAAAAGTACTTTACACGAGAACAGCCTTAACTGTGAAAATTGATGTAATGTCATATGGATGGCGATATGGTTAGGCGTATAATAGCTCAAATATCATTATAAAGGAAATTGCTTCCATTAGATCTGTAATGAATCTGACATTGCATTACATAAATTAATCACAAATGACAATATATTTTATATTCTGAATAATGCCAGCACAAAGCACGTTAAGATTATTATTTATAAATACTATAAAATGTTATAAAACCAATTTATTGATGGTCTACGTTAGTTTTTCTGTGCTTTTTTTCTTAACTGAAGTATTAAGCGAGATTCATAAGGTGTCTTATTTTTTTTTATTTTTCCCCCGATTTGAGTGTTTGATAACCAAATAATTGTACTGTACCTTGTCCGTGTGTTGAAATTCACCAAGAGTTTAGTGTTTTAAGGCCTAAGATAACAGTTCCCTTCTCTATAACAACGGTCTGCCAATTTCTGTTTTTATATATATGCCACCGGCCTCCGATATAAATTTAGCCAAATACAACCTTTTGCATTAGGCAATCGGTGTTTAATTTTGAAGTCTAATAGAAATCTTCCGACATCAAACTCATTTTGTATATGGGCTTCTTACATGCAAGCAAAGAAAGCGAAATGACAAGTCTCGCGTGCTGCAAACATTTAATATAGCCCTTGGTGGAGTTTCATATCGTAGCTCTTGTTGGTTCCATTGTTGTCTTCTGTTGATCCTTTGTTGCTCAGGATCCTTTGAAGAAACGCTTTTAATAAAATTCTAAAGAGATAGGACACCTCAGTGTATCTTCCCCAAAGGAGGCTAAGATGGAGGTTGGTGTCCTGTCTCCGAGAGAGAGAGAGAAAGACTCGTTTTTATCTCGTCCATTTGGATCAACGTTACTTAAAGGATTAGGGTTTATGCTCTTACTCCGTTTTACAGGTTATCTTTTAAATGGAAGGTTTCCATTCTAAGTGTATTTGGTCTTCGAAAATTATACACCCTTCAACCCAAGGATATTAGGGTTCTTTGAATGATAAAATGGTCAATGCCTCAAGATGGTATAATTTTCATAAGATATGAGCTCTTCGGGTTCATAGTCCACGGGTTTTACAGACTTGAAATCTAAAGGAGAACCTATAATTTGCTTTTAGCAAATTTTTCACCTATCTTCGAATGTACATCGATCTTGAGTATGTTTTGGCTAAAATGAGGTATTTCAATTTTTTTTTCTTTTTTCATTTTGGTAGAATTTTGCTGAACTGGCAATGGGTAGTACCAGGGGGGTTCACATAATGTTTTTTTATTGCATTTGTAAACCTGTTGTTGAAGCTACTTCAATGGAGGAACTCGGGTTCTTATTTTTTAGCAGATTTCCCTTAAGGGAAATCAGCTATTGAGGTCGCATTCATGATGCGAGTTTCGAAAACTTTCTTCAAATGTCCATCGATCCTACCCAGGAGATGACGAAAATGAGGTCCGTTCAAAATTATATAAGTATATATATATATATATATATATATATATATATATATATATATATATGTGTGTGTATATATATTTGTCTGTTAACGCTCTAGCGGTCGCAATTTTTGTTTGATCTTTACCAAACTCGGAATTTAATCGTTTTATGTAAAAAGGAAGACCAAGTTCGTTAATGGCTGAAATCGGACCGGTGGGAGGGGGGGTTTAGAGGGGGGAATTTTTGAAAATTCAAAATATCTCCGTTATTATGCGTCGGATCGAAAAATTGTATAGAATAAATCTTATTGCAAATTATTATTATTATTCTTTATTAACGTCCACTTTTTGCAACTCAGGCTAATTGGGACGGGTTATCCTTCAGGTTACCACCCTTTTCTAGCCAGGGTGGGATTTTAGGATGTTATTTAATGAATTTCGTCACTAAATAATTTCCTTTGCCCAGGCGAGAATCGAACTCGCCACTCTAGGTTTGCCATGTGAGATAAAGGTCAACGCTTTAACTCGCATGGCTAACAACGCCCTAAATAATGTTTTAGGTTTAGAGGTTTCTTACTACTACAGTTGTTATTAGGCAGATTTCTCTATTGTATAACTTCTCGTGGGAAATCTGCTTAGTTTACGTAGCCCCTGCGTGACGGACTTTTTATTTATGTAATTAATCTAGTAATTAATTTTTGAGATATATCTTATTACTTTTAATTGCTTTAGTAATTGTTTTTTGTTCATAATTGGGTTTGTCGCTGTTTCGTTTTTTTTTTTTAACGGACTTAGATTTTTTTAGTAATCACACTAGGTGGATACTCTACTGACGACAGGTATTAGCATATTTCCCTTAAGAGCAATGAGTGACAAGTTACCCATGATAGGACGAAAATGAGGTTCGTTCAAACCAAGCATATATATATATATATATACATATATATATATATATATATATATATATATATATATATATATATAATTGTCATTTACCCCTCTAGCGGTCATAAGTTTGTGTAATCGCTACCATACTTAAAATTTATATGTTTTATGCAAAACTAAAGATCGAGTTTGTTAACAACTGAATTCGGAGGTTGAGGTGGGGGGGAGTGGTGGGTTCATAGGCACAATTTTGAAAATTCAAAATATCTCTTGTATCGGATCGAAAAATTATACATAGTCAAACTAATTTACCTATAAATATTGCTACGAGTGGAATATATATCTAATATATAAAATTTCCATGTCACTATGTTAGTTAATGTACTCCTCCGACACGGCTTTACCGATTTTTACCAAATTTTACATGCGTATTCAGTAGGTCTGAGAATCGGCTACTATCTATTTGTCATACCCCTAATTGATAAGGGTTGTTCACCCTTAACATTTTTTTTTAATTTTTGGACGAAATTTTTTGTTTTTATTTTTTTATAATGTGGCATTAAAAAATACATACAACCCTAATTTTTTAGTTTTTTATCACCAACCCCTATTTTTTTATAGCCATTTTAGTAATTTAATCATTATCATCCCGCTCGATAACTGATCAATTATAGTGTTTTTAACTGTACTTCGATTAAAATTTCATTTTGCAATGACAATCAACAAATCCCAAGGCCAAACGCTATCTATTTGTGGCTTAGATTTGAGTACACCATGTTTTTCACACGGGTAATTGTACGTAGCATGCTCTCCAGTGGGTAAACCATCCAGTTTGTTTGTGCTCGCAAAAGATGGGCTAACAAAAAATATTGTTCACGCTATAGCATTAAAAGATTGATGTTGTTTATTAGTGTTACTGTCGTAATTAATATGCGATATGTAATTTTAAGAAATAAACTATAATAACTTAAAAATAATATTGTTTGGCGTTTGTTATTTTTATATTTCCTTATCGTTCATAGCGCTCCATGCCTATCTCATGCATATACCACATACACACTTATAATAATTAAGTTCCTTTTTGTCTACACTAGAATTTATATAGAAACTAGAAATAATTTATATGGCAAAACAACGTTTGCCGGGTTATCTAGTATATATATATATATATATACTATATATATAGTTTCTCTATTATGAATATCAACCGAGGTATCTGGATTTTTTAGGTTTTTAGCCTTTAGTAAACCCCCCACTCCTGCTCACGTCATATTAACAAAAAACTGTTATTACATGACCACTTTATGGGAAGCTTAAAAAACGAAGAATTGTTTTCGTTAAACGTTTACTTTGGGAAGTCAATGGAAATCTTTTGTATGATGGCGTCTTCATTGAAGATTTTATGTTCTGAACCAACGATAGAGTACTGTAAATAAATGAGGGGGTCAATTAAAACAACGACTTCTATACTATATTAAAAGCGATATTTATATTGGTAACTCCAAAAACATATTTAAATCAACTATGTATATATGTATATTTAAAAGTTTAAAACTAGGCCTAGACTACGACTAGATAATGGGAAAAAGAAGAAAAAAAGGTGGCAATCAAGGTGAGAATAAAATGACAACGAACAGACACCAAGCGATGTAATGCCAAAAGAATAAATATTACAAGACAACTTTAACCACCAATTAATTTATTTATATGAACATATATAACAATACTGTCTTCTGAATTACAAACTACAACTTTTTAAAATCCATTTATGTTTACATAAGCAATTTTTTACTGACACTCTTAAGGTGGCCATACTTATAAGTGAGCTCTGCGGAACACCTGTGGAGGCACCGCAAGAATTTAGAAATAAATTCAAAACACCACTGTCTCTGGTCGACTGGTCCACAATCCGTGTGCTCGGGCGGCGCACTATCTTGCTGTGTTGCCTCCGATAGGTATTTACCCGTGTACGCCCATTCTCTTTGATGAAATCCGCCTCAGAGATTACACGCTATAGTTACTTGGGCTCTAACACTAAGGCATATAAGTTCAAAATTGTTTGCACAGCCAATTTTCATTTCGATTTATTTATTTACCTAAGGTTCCTACTAGAGTATCATTCAGAATGTTCGAGGCTAGGACTATAAAAGCGACCACGCATGTCCGACGAGATATATGAATCTTTTATTAGAAATGCCATCAGACGCAAGTATGTAGTCACTGTTCAAAACGATGCCTCAACGATTTTTGGTGCAGAATTCGTGATGAATTTATGATGCTTGTCAAAATGGCGCCTGAATGTTTTTCTCCCGTTCCCAACACACTTGTGCAAAACAGGATTCTTAACCTATGCTGCAACGAAAACAAAATAACCCAATAGAATGGTAGCCGAACCTAATACGAGACTTCAAGTCTCTTCTGTCAAACTCTCATTAGAGTTTTTATCTTCTTTCATATCGTCTATTATTATATTTGCTGTGTAATTGTCACCTTTTAGTCGTATTATGATTATTAATTTAGAATGCACATAAAGACGATTTTGTTTATTATAAGGTTCCGTTAAGAATTTCGCTTTCCAAAAGGGAGGGTTCCGTCAACAAAAAAGTTTGAGAACCACTGCTCTAAGGAATTCTTTTTCAGACTCTCATCGCCTATGAAGTGAGGGCTAGATAGGAACGAACCACCAGTGGGATGGGTTATTAATAGTGGGAAATTGTACAAAATAACAAGGCGATAATCATAATTAGGAACCACTAAAAACCAAAAGTTAAAAATGTTTATGTTCGAAGACTCCATTAAGGCAGCTTTGTGGTAAAGAGAAAGGATGATAGAAAATGAGGATTGATGGTGGGAAAGTGGTAGACTATGATAATGTTGGGCATAGCGATGCGATGAGCAGAATAGTAGGTGTAAAGACGGGCAAAAGAGAAGGTTATTTAAGAAAATATACTTAGAGCGAGTCTTAAGTATAACAGTGTTGTCTGGAGGAAATTTAAAACCATCAAAGTAAGCGGGCGGATGTTTCTCCAGCCCCCAAACCACCCTTTCTCTTTCCTCGGAACAAATGAATGAAAATTGACGTATGATAAATTCGAGGATAAAAGGAGGCGGAGTATCGGATCGGAGGTCCTATCTGCATTGTTTACGTTCTGGGAGGAGGTTTACCTTTTGACTGGGAGTTAGGGGTGGGGTGGAGGGCCGGGCAGGAAATTGGAAGTGTATTGGTTTTGGTAGAGGCCCCATGTAAACTAAGCCGGGCCCGGGAGACTTCCAATATGGAAACAACTTTCTCAGCAGGGCGATCCTCTCAGACCATATCTTACATAATGGCGGCCTATCTTCCAGTTCGGGGTTTGTCTAACCCTACTAGCAAAAGGATCTACTAAAGTTGCTCCTCGCACAACTTTACCCATATGTATTTCCATCTTACTGGGACTTTTCCATTTGCCTACAATATATCCGACGAACCGTGAACGAAAGAGATGAATATATTTTCTCACACCACACCAACCCCTAAACACCTCTCTGGAAACACTTAACATTTCTGCGGGGGTGATCAGAAGTATACTTTTGATATAAATGGAGTATATTTCCATGTTCGATCTAATTTTTTTTGTTTACTTATTGAACTCCGTTGGCTAATGAGAGAAGAAAACGACGGCCTACGATTTATTTTGTACTTGGGGAGAAAAAAAAAACATCCGATTCTTCACAAGTATCTTATTTCATCGCTAAGCGCTTTCGAAGACCATTCTCGATCTTCAGAGCTACACATAAAAACAGCAACGTCACCAAAATTTATATACATTACAACAGGGTCATTAATCATGCTAATATCAATAAATAAAAACACAGAATTAATATCAAAAAGAAGTGAATATAAATAAATAAACTTAAAATAAAATAAGGAGGTTGAGAGCTCCATTGGGGAATAGCTAAAAAATATCTACTGACCTACTTGCATGCGCTCATAGACAAAGACAGCAAGTGACTGGCTGGTGCGCGGGAGAACAGGAAGAAATAACGGTTTGATTTTGTTGTTTATTTGAAATAACAGTCATCTAATTGTTGACACACCCATCGGTGAAGGCCGTCGTCACTTTATAATAATGGGAGGTTGGCAAGCACTTTCAAAGTAATGGGACCCTCACTTTCAATTTTCAAGCCCCTCTGAAGTTGTACTGAGTTAGTTTTCCGTAAGTTAGTATTTTTTATACGTCTGTTAACCATATTGGATTGTTTACGTTTTTAGTCCGGGTCTGTTTATTTACATCTCAGGCTTATCAAACGAAGGGTGGTTTTAGTATGTGTCCAGGTAAATTAATTCGTGGAGTACGTCATTGTCCGTAATCCGCATGAGGTCATTCACGTTTTAGTATGTTATATGCGTTTTGGTCTGGTAAAGTCTCTTGACTGTGTGTACAGGGTCAATATTATGTAATGATGTTTAACAATTATATGGGCATAATCAAAAATAATATTACATAATTGAATGATAATATGGACCTATTGTTACCCCACAGACTGGGTAACAAAACTGCCGCGCTCAGTGGTGAAGGGTGTGGGTTTATTAGTTAAATTTAATTAACCTTTATATCAATAGGCAAAAATAAATATATTACGGGCGCCACGTGGTTTGTTTTCCAAGGTAATAACAAAACCAGTAGTCTCCAAAGAAATCAGTTTATTTACAATAATAAATAAACTATACTTATCACTTGAATAATAAAAAAAATACTTCCCATGGGGAATTTTAAATACAAATAAATAGGCCTTTTCTTTTTTTAATTTTGTATACACAATAAGCATAACTTTGGCACCTCTCGTCCAACGATATAACTGCTATTCTTCAAGCTGTATTACATTCTGATCCGCCAAAGCGTTTATCCGGAGCCAAAATCCTCACTAGCGCTCGAGGTTGGCCGCTTCTGTCTGCTGCTTGCCGGTCCCCGGTGATCCCCTCCAGTCTTTGTCTTTCGCGCAGCCAGCCCCACGCACGAATCTCCAGTCTGCTCATTAGATGAACTCCTTATTCATACCCTGGAAAGAAAAGGGTGGTAACCTGTAGATAACCCGCCCCAATTAGCCATAGAAGCAAAAAGTGGACGTTAATAAATAATAACAACAAAGAGCCTTGTTCCCCATATGGGGCTCTGGTTTGCCACGTGAGTTAAAGCGTTAATCTTACATGGTAAACCCAGTAGGAATTCATTTAGTGGCGACCTCATTAAATATACTCCTTAGTCCCAACCTGGTTAGAAACGTGTTGTAACCTGTAGATAGCCAGTCCTAATTAGCCATATATTAATTAGCAGCTAACAAAAAATGTGGACGTTAACAAATAATATTATAATAGTATAATTATTCCCCATATGATTTATTTATGTACACAAAAGTAAGGTTACTGTATAAACTCTTCTCTGCGATTACAAATAGACTTAGTCTTTTTTTTTTAACTTATTTTTAGTGTCATAATGAAGTTTCGAGTTATGCATTAGAGTAAAAAACTATTCAGAATATTAGTTCTTTTATCAAGTAAATAATAGTTGAATGAAGTGCATTAAGAAGACGTTTTTTTTTGCGTTGGAAGTGAAGCCTGAATAAAATGTTGAGAAGACCTGCAGATTCTTCGGATATCAGAATTGAATTCTATGAATTTTTCGGTTCCCGTTTAATCTTCTCACTTTCAGTACTGGCTTATGCGATTTTCCTATCGAAACAACAAAAATTGGAGACACGTTTTCCACTATTGCTTCTTGACGTAATGGTTCATACGTCGTCTCTGGCACTGTACGTACTTGCATTTGCTTACCTAACGACGAATGTGTTGAAAAATTGGCTGGTTTTCGTATACATGAACTTGGTTATGCACATGGTGTCTGTTGCGTGCCATTTTGTCTCAGAAGAGAGTTCCAAGGAGAAAATTACCAATGGAATGTTCCTCCTGACGTCTCTCTACTTGAACGGAGACTTGGTCATCACTTTCTACAACATCTATTCGAAGATGACTAAATAATTGCTATTTGGGCTCATTAAATGATATATTTTGTGCACTGAATAATTTTATCATGGTTATAAGGTGTCAGCTGACTGAGAATCACTATTCTCAGGGTAAAGCACTTTTTCATCAATTTTTTTTTATTAGCAGATTTCCCTTAAGGGACATCAGCTATTGAGGTCGTACTCATGACGCGAGTTTCGAAAAATTTCTTCAAATGTCCATCGATCCTACCCAGGAGATGACGAAAATGAGGTCCGTTCAAAATTATATATATATATATATATATATATATATATATATATATATATATATATATATATATATTTGTCTGTTAACGCTCTAGCGGTCGCAATTTTCGTTTGATCGTTACCAAACTCGATATTTAAACGTTTTATGCTAAAATAAAGATCAAGTTTGTTAATGGCTGAAATCGGACCAGTGGGAGGGTGGTTTAGAGGGGAGGATTTTTGAAAATTCAAAATATCTCCGTTACTATACGTCGGATCGAAAAATTATATAGAAGCAATCTTATTGCAAATTAAATTTACTATAAATAATGTTATATACATTTATTCTGTATCTTGAATATTAACCGAGATATTTGCATTTTTCTGTTTTCAGCTTCTGAGATGAGTTCGGCTAACTTCGGGTCTAGTCGTGAGTTTCCGTCAAGAGCTAGTTCGGGCCCTTCCCGTAACTGTTTGACTCTCTATTCTGAAATTGCTCTATTATAAAACTTCACGTGGGAAATCGGCTTAGTTTACGCAGCCCCTGCGTGACGGACTTTATTTTTATTATACTATTAACTGATTCTTATCAAATTCAGAGCATGCAACACAAACCATACATTTACGTGTTAAAATAGAAATGCTAGGAAAGGAAAAATATTCCTTTAATACAAATTAAAAAAGTACGTTTATAAAAGGAGACTCAAAGAGTATTAATAAGAAAAAATACAGGAACGATCTGCATAATGGCTTTCTCAGTTTAATGAGGATGGCATATAGAATATTGAGGCGGGGGGCGGGGAAGGGTGCCAAACTTGTAGGAACATTCTTAAAGAATTAAGTGTAGTGCTGTATGCTTGTAGTTGAGTATAGCGTTTGAGTGATAGTGAGTTATAGATCTTTGAATTGTGTATGATGGTTAGCTGTGCATGGGTAGAGTTGAGTGGGTGTGTATAATTATTTATTTGTTAACAACCCTTATTAGAATGCCATTTGTAGCAAAGTACTGTTCATTTTTGCATTGAATTTTACTCTGTAACACCCTAAATTTTTACTATTTTGTTAGGCCTTAATTGGAATAAATTATTGATAAATTGTATTTGTTTATATGAATGTATAGGTATGTGAGTGTGAAAAGGAAAAGTATTAGAAATCGAAAAGGAAAAGTGAGTGTGAGTGGGAAAGTACTATTGATACAACTCCCATATTTTAAACTAATTGTTTTTTATTTGATTCTTAAAAAAATAATAATACATACAGAATAAATAGCAATAGTCTAGGTATTAACCTTCCCAATACAAATATTATAAACATTGGCTAGTCATCTCTTCTTAATCATTGACCTGTTGTAGTGCAACCAATGTATATGTGATTTAGATGAAATTTTATAAACAAGTCGGTATGAAAAGTTAACCAAATTTGACAGTGCTAATTAAGCATATACAAATTCATCATAATAATGAGGTAAGGAATTAAAAATAATAAATGCATTGTAAGTAGAATACATTCAAAATAAACAAATCATTTTAAATGATATTTTCAGAAAAAAGGACCCCTTGACAAGGAGCGTTGATGCTCGAAACGTGTTAAAGAAAAATTAGACAATTATTATTATTTCTAATCATTAAGGTTACTTTTTACTATTATGGTTAATAAGGACGGGTTATCTACAGATTAGCACCCTTTTATAACCAGGTTGAGACAGGATTCGAACTCGCCACTCTAGGTTTACCAAGTGAGATTAAAGCCAACGCTTAAACTCACATGGCTCAACTGAGCCCCAAAAAAGATGATCTAAAGAAGAAAAAAAAACTGTTATTTTTGGATCAGTATTGGCTACACTCTCGAACGTTATTTTTATACCGTTAGACCATATTTCTGTGACCTTCTGGGCAGGATCGGTGGTCGTTTCAGATAACTATTTAAAATCGCGACATGAGTACAACTTCAATAGCTTATTTTCCTCAAGGGAAATCTGCTAAAACTTGGAATAACATCTATGAGTGGGCCTTAGTATATTAGTTTTCTGATTGTAGAGGATTAATTTTTTTTTCTTAAATTCTTATAGTGTAAATTTCCTCAGAATTTACTTGTTTAAATTTATTTGAGCATTACGGAAATTTACGATGCCTACAGGATGAAAAATAAATTTGGATAAAGCCTAATTTAATGGACTCGTAAATAGAAGGAGGTTGGAGTTGCAAGGAGGTACTTATTAAGTGAGAGAGCATTGGATGTAATGAAGTTTAAGGAGGCAGTGGATCATATTTAGGTCCTGCAAAGAGGTAGGTTAATTATGGAAAACTATAACTCATACTCTAATGAATGGAAAACATGTTCTTAAATCACTCCAAGCGGAGATTTAAATGTTAAAGAAGCAGCGCTGATTTATTTAAATCTCTTTCATGATAAATGTCCATTTATCTTATCAATATTTATATGTACCTTTATATACAGTAAAATTTATTGTGCACAAGGAAAACTGGAATTGTGAGTTTTTCCGAATATGAATTTCAGATACACTCCCTAAACATAACCTAAGGATATAAATATTCGAATAAGGTCAGTGAAATTTATGTTTCGGGAATTTTGCCCAGTGCCCTTATGATTTGGCTGTAATGAAATACTTGTACGTAGTTATGGCAGAGGAATTTCGGAATGTTAGATTTTGATCTTCGCAATAGCAGGTGAAACAAATTGTGGAATTAAGTATGAAATCCAGAAGAGACAGCGGAAGAGGAGCTAAATTAAAATAAAACTCTGTCACGCAGAGGCTGCGTAAACTAAACAGATTTTTATAACACTTATGATCTCATATCACTACGTATTCTCTACTTATATGTAAAAAACAGATGAGTAGAAGGTGAAGGGGGTTAATGAAAGCAGAAAACAAGAATGTACGAATCACTCACTGAATACTTGAGTTATAAAATTTGCATAGAGCAACAAATCAAATGTTTATTACGATTGGTTATATAACATATTATGATCCGACTCATAATAACGAAGATATTTTGAATTTTCTAATCCCCCTCAAAGCCCCGACTATTCCATGCCCGATTTCAACCAATAACAAATATGATTTTTTTGTGTTGAAAAGGCTAAATATCGAGTATGGTCTTGATCAAATAAATATTTTTGAGAAGGCAACGAAAAATTATAATTGATGAAGTTATCACATGACGTATTTGCATATTTCTCAGAAAGTAATAGTTCAATGAAAAAAATATTTGGTACTTAACCTTTTAATGAAGTGGTTCATGAATAACAGCTTATATTTAATATGACATTAGTAGTAGTGGAAGTTTACTGACGGCCAAAAACTAAAATATGGAAATATATCGGTTAAAATTCAATATATAGAAAATATGTATATAATAGAATTTATAGAAAATTACCTTTACAATAAAATGTACTATATACATTTTTCGATTCGACGGATAACAACGGAGATATTTCGAACTTTCTGAATTCTCCCCCATTTACCCCCTTCCCCCCACTGGTACGATTTTCACCCTTAGCTAAAGAAATTCTTGAATATCAATTTCCCCCCTTTCTAAACCCCTATTCCGGATTCAATTTCAGGCATTAACTATTATAATCTTGTGTAGCATTGAGTGAAGCAGTTTAACATTTTTAATATACATTTTAAGTGGTTCATTATATAACTGAATATAGTTTATGTGGCATGAGTAGGAGTGCGGGTTTACTGAAGGCAGAAAACTAAAAATTGCAAATATCTTGGTTAATACTGAAGATAGAGAATATATATATATATATATATATATATATATATATATATATATATATATATATATATATATATATGGTGTGTTATTCTTTTCGGAGTTGTGGTCAATGTTGGTGAAATAAATCTTAGTTTATGCCGATATTTCGAGAATCTTAATTTTCTCTTCTTCAGAGCTGTAAAATTACAGCTCTATGTTATTGCCACTAACCACTATGTTATTGCCACTTATATTATTTTTCAACAGTTATTGCTATGTTTTATTACAATTATTGCTATGTTTTATTAAATCTATGTTATTGCCACTAACCACTATGTTATTGCCACTTATATTATTTTTCAACAGTTATTGCTATGTTTTATTACAATTATTGCTATGTTTTATTAAATCTATGTTATTGCCACTAACCACTATGTTATTGCCACTTATATTATTTTTCAACAGTTATTGCTATGTACTATTACAATTATTGCTATGTTTTATTAAATCTATGTTATTGCCACTTACCAATATGTTATTGCCACTTATATTATTTTTCAACAGTTATTGCTATGTACTATTCCAATTATTGCTATGTTTTATTAAATCTATGTTATTGCCACTTACCACTATGTTATTGCCACTTATATTATTTTTCAACAGTTATTGCTATGTACTATTACAATTATTGCTATGTTTTATTAAATCTATGTTATTGCCACTTACCACTATGTTATTGCCACTTATATTATTTTTCAACAGTTATTGCTATGTACTATTACAATTATTGCTATGTTTTATTAAATCTATGTTATTGCCACTTACCACTATGTTATTGTCACTTATATTATTTTACTACAGTTATTGCTATGTACTATTACAATTATTGCTATGTTTTATTAAATCTATGTTATTGCCACTTACCACTATGTTATTGTCACTTATATTATTTTACAACAGTTATTGCTATGTACTATTACAATTATTGCTATGTTTTATTAAATCTATGTTATTGCCACTTATAATATTTTTCAACAGTAATTGCTATGTACTATTACAATCATTGCCATGTTATTGTATATATATATATATATATATATATATATATATATATATATATATATATATGTTTGTGTGTGTGTGTGTGTGTGTGTGTGTAAATATTTATAGTAAATTTAATTTTCAATATTGGGTCTATACAATTTTTCGATCTTACGTATAGTAACGGTTTTTTCTTCTTCTCAAAGTTCTATCCGTCTAAACCACTGGTCAAATTTCTGCCAGTAACGAACTTAGCCTGGAGTTTTGCATGGCACACTTATAAATCGAGTTTGGTAACAATCAAACAAAAATTGCGACTGCTGGAGCGGTATTTTGAATGAACTTCATTTTATTCATCTATTAAATTGGATCCATGTGCATTTTAGGAAATATTTCGAAATTTGCGACATGAGTACAACCTCAATAGATAACTTCCGTTAAGTCACATCTGCTAAAACGCCAATATCTAGATTAATATCTTCAAATTAATTGAAAATGAATGATAGAGACTCAAATTTGCATGAAGATAGACTATAATTATGTTTACATCTATTTCATAATAACTGAAATATCACGAATCACCGAGATCCAACTGCTTTAAATACTCCCTCCTGATTGAGCTATTTTAGGAATTAGTAAATATAATATTTACTATTTATTAATTATACCTGAAGGTTTATATAGAGTATGATATTGTTATGAAAAAATAAATTATGTAGTCCAGAACGCAAAACCTTGATGAATTGAAATAGGGGAATTTAGCTCTTCATAATGGAAATATTTAAAGTTTGGATTCCCCCTCCTCTTCCAATTCCGATATTCCCAGTTTTCAAGACACATCAGATTTAATATTGATAAAATAAAAATTATGGAAACTAAAACATAATATATTAATTGATGACGTCCCATCGATCTCATATGCATGTGCCATGCATATATTTTAAGAAATAATATTCGGTTTTAGGCGTTGTTTTCATGATGTGTTTAAATTATTTCTAAAGTGAGATAAGAAAAAAACAACAGGAAACAAAATCGCCTGACGTTCAAGTAATATGATTCCTATTTCAAACACATATAACACATAATTCACCTTCTGAGAACCCGTCAAATCTATGAGGCATTGATAAAAAAATGTATTGAGTTTGAGCAGGCTCTGCTTGAGAGATTTATATGTCACAAGACGTTGACATTCAATCTGAAGAATGTCATGAGCATCCGATTTGCCCGAAACACTTTTACATCATTCTCACACTTTAACCCATAGAAAATCATAATTTTTCACTTAAATCTTCCCAAGATTCATGAGTTCAATCACTTTTCCTTAAACGTGTTGAAGTGAAGTATGCGGGATGAGAGTCTTGAGCGAAATCAATAAATAGAGGAGAAGAAATTTTAATTTAGGAAAACTTCCTTTGTGTTTACATTTACTTTTATTTTAATGAAGAAACCTGACCTTATTTTTTAAATTCTTTACCGTTCTTCAGCCAAATGCCTTTAAAACTTTTTAGACATGGCTAGGCTTTAACTTGAACATTATATCTTCTTGAATTAAATTTGGCTTTTGGATATTAATGCTTTTACTACCAACATTTTGCGGTTACGATTTACATCAATTCCGCTTAAGACTTAGGACTCGGGGTCTTCTTTTAGCAGATTTCCCTTAAGAGAAATCAGCTATTTAGGTAGTACTCATGACGGAATTTTCGAAATTTTTCTTCAAATGTCCATCGATCCTACCTAGGCGATGACGAAAATGAGGTCAATTCAAAACTGTATATATGCATATATCAATCTATCTATATATTTTTCTGTTACCGCTCTATCGGTCGCAATTATTTTTTAATCGTTACCAAACTTGATATTTAATCGTTTTATGTAAAAAGAAAGATCAAGTTCGTTAACGGCTGAAATCGGACCAGGGGGAGGGGGGGGTTTAAAGGGGGAGAATTTTGAAAATTCGAAATATCTCCGTTACTATAAGTCGGATCGAAAAAGTGTATAGAATCAATCTTATTGAAACTTAAATGTTCTATTAATATTGTTAAATACATTTATTCTCTATCTTGAATATTAACCGAGATATTTACATTTTCCAGCTTTCAGCCTTCAGTAAACCCCCACTTCTACTATTGTTATATAAACAATGCTCTGTTATATAATAAACCACATTATTCAAAGCTTAAATACCAAATATTGTTTTCATTGAATATTTACTTTGTGAGATATATGCAAATACGAGCTGTTTATCCCTCCCTTTTAGCAGATTTCCCCTAAGGCTCAGCTATTGAGGTACTCATGACGCGATTTTCGAAATTATTTTTTGGATTACTAAAATTTGAGTGTTTGAGATAAAATGGCTTCTGATTCTTTATAAATTACAGGCCCTAGCTTTAGTAAATTGTTTTCAATAAAATTAATATGTTATATTCAGATATATTTCATTAATCGGTTGTCTTTTCGGCCTATCTATACGCCAATACGAGGCTGGCTTGCCTTTTTGTATAAAATTCGGCCGCTTTCAATAAGGCAGTATAAATTCATGACTTATGTGTTTGTGGTTGTAAGGCAGCATTGAAAAGATGTTGTGAAGCAGAGACTTATTGGTTTCCCGAATAACTAATATAAAGTATCGATTTTCAGACTCTACGAAATTTCCAACGATATATATTCAACTTAGGGAGTTGGCGAAAGAGAGGAAAATTTAAATATAATAGTTAATGGCCTGAAATAAAACTATATTTATAAGGGGGGTGGGGTATAGAGAGAGCGGATTTGAAAAATTTCTGGTATTATACGTCGGATTGAAAAAATTGTCTAGTTACCAAACTCGAAGTTTTGGTGGAAGGGGGGATTTCGAAATAAGTCCACTATCATGAGTTGGATCAAAAAATGTTACATAACTAATCTCATGACTATCTTATAATTCAACTTTTACAATTGTTGTTTTAGCAGATTTCCCTCTAGGGAAATCAGCTATTGAGGTCGTACTCATGACGCGATTTTCGAAAAAAATTTCTAATGTAATCGATCTTACCCAGGAGATAACGAAAACGAGGTCCGTTCAAAATTATATATATATATATATATATATATTGTCTGTTAACGCTCTAGCGGTCGCAATTTTTGTTTGATCGTTACGAAATTCGATATTTAACCGTTTTATGTAAAAAGACAGCTCAAGATCGTTAATGGCAGAAATCGAACCGGAGGGGGGGGTTTAGATGGGGGGATTTTCGAAAATTCGAAATATCTCCGTTATTATGCTTAGGATCGAAAGATTATATAGAATCAATCTTATTGCAAATTAAATTTACTATAAATGTTGTTTTATACATTTATTCTCTATCTTGAATATTAACCGAGATATTTGTATTTTTATGAAGTCTGTGGGGCATGTGGTCGGGTATTGTTTGGATTAGTTCGTTCGTTTCCGTAACTGTTCGGCTCTAGTGAACGCTTCTTCTAACCTTACCTGTCGTTTCTTACCTTACCTTACCTTCGTTTCTTTGTGCAAATCCAGTTTGCATTGGGTTTTTGTTAACTTTAAAATGGATAATAGAAAGATTGGATGAGAGACCCACCACGTAAGAAATCTGTTTTTCTCACGCAACCCCTGCGTAATGGGCGCTAACACTAACTGTAGCAGTATGAATTTAAAGTAGATACACGCCAAAAGCTTAATTATTTTAAGTTTTATCCATAATATCTGTGACATATTATCACTCTCACAACCACATGCTTGTTCGGATACAATTTACAAAAGTCGGAACAGTGGGTCAGAAATATGATTATAGGTTTCTGGGTTCACTTGGATTTCCGGGAACGCCGGTCTATATTTATGACATCGCTATACTTGAATGACAATATTTGTTGATGGTCGACGGATAACTGGAGGTGGGCACGTCAAAATATCAACGCCAACCTCCAAGGTACATCAATATAGCAATTTAACCCAATGAATGATTAGTTCATCCTATATTTCAATTGCTACAGGTCAAAGGGTTGAACACAAGACAGGTCACCATTTTACTTGGAATGTAATATACCAAATATACCAATAAATCCGATGTGAGCCAGACACTCGACAACACAATTCGCCGAACTCCTATTAAATTAAATAAACAAAATCATTGGCTGTATTTCATCCAAAATTATTTCATTTGGCAGTGATATACGAAATTTCCTTTTAAATGTATCGGGTCAAAAAAATGTCAAGATCTTTTCATTATAAACTTTTATCAAACTCGATATATATCGTTTCAAGTAAAAAAAAAAGTTCAAGTTTGTTAATAGCTCAGGAGGATTAGTGGTTTATTGTTGTTATGTATTAACGGATGAGTTATCTACTGGTTACAACTATTTTCTAGCCAAGGTGCAACTAAGGATTTTATTTAATTAGTTCTTCACATTCCTATTGCCCAGACGGGAACCGAACCTCAATGTTTACCAAGAGTGACCAACGCCTTAAATGACATAGCTTGCCTCCAGGCGAATCTAAGGGAAATGAGGAAAATCTCACCAATCGCCGAGATGGGCTCACTTGTTTAGTATGCCCTGAATTTCCTGAGTAAAAAAAGAACTTATGCCGGCAAGGGTAGCGGATTCTCACAGAACGAGAGAGAAGATACCTGTGTAACAATCGAAAACAAATAGTTGGTTAATAAGAAACAACAGCGGCGGCTGGTTCTCACTCTTCTCCGGCTGTAGAATGAGGCCGTGCTAAATATAATCTCTGCTTTTCTCTAAATAATTTCGTCTAGTTCGTCTCTAACTAATTTCCTATAGCCCAGGCGGTGATCGAACTCGCCACAGTAAGTTTAAAGATTAGGTGAAATGGAAAGTGCGAAATATGTCTGTTATTATACGTGGGATAATGTTATACAAATAGTATTATTAATAATATAATATATTACAAATATTTATCAGTAGATTATTCTCTAACCCCGTTTTGCAGTTTCGGTAAACCCTGAGTTTTCTTAACTAATTACAACTTTAAGTTTGCATGAGTATGACAATAAGCTCATCAAACATAGATTAAATTCCACGGTTCTTTTAAATTTCAAGTTTCTTCCTGGGAGAAATAAAGCTTAGAATATGGAATATGTCATATGTGAGACATTCCTAGTCTTGAGGAAACTGCGTGGTTAACTCCGTCCTGTTGTATCGGATTTTTACATAATTTCATTCTTTTCCAATACTTGAAGAAAAGGGCTACTGGTTCTTCAATGTGGCAGCTCTTTTTTGGAAAAAGGTCTCCCACCCCATTGTACAATGAGTTCAATTTCAGCTTTTCTTTTTCCATTGAGCCTTTGGTTGACTTTTTAATCTGGAATATGCTTCAGTAATAAAGGCAGGAAGTCAAAGCGAATGATATTTCGCTCGTGGACGTACGAATAAGCTTCAATAAGTCTCAGTAAGTCCAAAAGGTTTTCCAACCAATTGATTGCGAACTTATCTTTATATCTCTTCATTATATTATCCCCCCTCAGCAAATCAATACGTTAGTACCTCCATCCTCAAATGTGGCAGAATCATTCGAAGCATTTATTATTGTTTTTAGCGCATATCTTTGTTATTTTGTAGGTATACTAATTCATGTATCATACCTCACTTTTCTGTTTAATTGATTTAGTTGGTGGCTTTTAGCAGATTTCCCTTCAGGGAAATCAGCTATTGAGGTTGTACTCATGACGGAATTTTCGACATTTTTCTTTAAATATATATATATATATATATATATATATATATATATATATATATATTTGTCTGTTACCGCTCTAGCGGTCGCAATTTTTGTTTGATCGTTACGAAACTCGAAATTTAGTCGTTTTATGTAAAAAGAATGATCAAGTTCGTTAACGGCTGAAATCGGACCAGTGGAAGGGGGGGTTTAGACGGGAGGATTTTCGAAAAACCGAAATATCTCCGTTACTATACGTCGGATCGAAAAATTGTATAAAATCAATCTTATTGCAAATTACATTTACTATAAATATTTTTCTATACATATTTTCCGTATAATGAGCATTAACCGAGAAATTTGTTTTTTTTTTGTAATGAGTTCCGCTTTCAGTAAACCCTCACTCCTACTAGGGACATATTAATAATAAGATGATATCTAATGAACCACCTCATTATTAGGTTAAATACAAAATGCTTTATTTTACGAGGTACAAACAAATACGTTCTGTTGAACCCCCCCCCCCTTTTTTTTCTTGGACTACAAAAATCCGAGTGATTGAGATAGAAATTATTTTGATTCATTTCAAATTACTTCACTAACTATAATAAATAGTTTCTAATAAAATTAATATTTTATATTCAGATATCTTTCTTTAATTGTTTGTTTTTCCGGTCTATCTATCGATACTGCACTACAAGGTTGGCTAACCTGTTTGTTTACAATCCAGCCGTATTACGTTGTAGGTTACGTTCTATTATTAATTACAGTACTAGATATAATAAATAGTTATATGAATAAAATTTATAACTTATATTCAAATATATTTCCGTAATTGCTTTTATTTCCGGTAAAAGCTGGCTAACCTGATTGTTTAGAACTCAGGCTGTTTGCTATCAGGAAGGTTCTTATCATTTGACTTGCCCTTTATTTATTTACTTAATATTCACAGCAGTATTAAGTCTTACAAATAATGGATATTCTGTGGTACTATTTAGTGTTGGTGTAATAAGTGTACAGAGCGCTGCTATCATTAACGGTAAGTCCATCTTTTGTGTTCTTGTTGTTTTTTGAGATTGAATTGTTTTTAATTTAATCTCGGAGCCTAACGGACGAGAGTTACTTTCCCGCCAAAAGCTAGTTCGGCCGTTTCTTTGACTGGCTCGGCTCTCGTGAAATTTCTCTATTGTAAAACTTCATGTGGGAAATCTGCTTAGTTTACGCAGCCCCTGCGTGACGGATTTTTTTACTTATTCTTTCGGTTTCCTCCGATCGCTTGCACATGGAAGTTTCACTGACTTACATTCTTGACGACAAATACCTGAGGCTCATTCTTGACTATGCAAGCTAGTCGTCGGTCAGATTTCTGCCCAAATTCCCATCCTCCATAGTTACACCTCCTGGTCATTAAACCACCATTTCTGGTCTTCCTCCTTTCCGGCATTCATCTGACGTGCAGTATCATGTAAGGGAAGCTCTGGGAAAAACATCTTTTTCATTTCGGCTCATTGTTTATCCACAAATAGGCACTATGACTGTTTTCCCCCATTCTTCAGACTTCTTTTCATTTACCCAGATATCTCATATAACCTGGTAAACCTCTATCTATACATCTTCAGAACGAGAAACTAAAACATACAGGGTGGTCCACGGGAAACGGACGGTTTTGAATCGCGCAGTACTTGGCGGCTGGTGGAGGGGAAAACGCGTCAAGGTCACCGCCTGCCATTCAGTCGCCATTATACCGCTGTCGACGAAAGATCATCGCGTGTTTGCATACGACACCTTTATAAAAAGTGGTGAATCAGTAGTTGAAACTCAACGATGTTTCCGGCGTTATTTTCATATCGGACGCCATGGTGAAATACCGAGTAGGAATACCATTCTAAAGTGGGTATATTCATTTAGATCCACGGGTTCTGTTATGAAAACAAAACCACCTGGCCCTGCTCGGTCGGCTCGCACGCCATAAAACCTGGACTAAGTGAGTTAGGCGATTCTGCGGAGCCCCGGCCGTTCTGCTAGACTTCATGCAACTGAACTTGGGCTGAGTAAGACCACAACAAAACGTATATTACATAAGGACTTGGTTATGGTCGCCATTTAAGTGATGTTATTTTTAAAAAATAAAGTAATGTATTTTTTAAAAATGGCATAATTTCAGCTTTATTTTTGTGTAAATAAAATGTGTCTGTCTTCAAAACTAACAGAGTAATTACTATTTTAAAACCGTCCGTTTCCTGTGGACCACCCTGGATAAATAACAAAAAAAAATTGAGAGGAGTAGCTATCACTTTCAATTACTGTTTAATTTAAAATTTTGGATTTGTTTCACTGTGAATTTCTAAAGATTTTCATATAACATTCTATTTATTTCAAAAAGAATATCAAATATAATTTAATAATGGCTATTATATTTTAAGTCGGCGGAATGAAATATACGATTTATCAGATATTGGATATACTGTAAGCCACTGCCAGCAGGATATTAAAACATAAAATAAAAAAAAAAAATTCTAGTTGTGTTGGCGACTATGTGATATATAAATATATATTTTCGCTGATATATCTGAAATAGGAGTGGCTGCCAAAAATGATAAGGGCTCTTTATCAGGGGTCGGAGTACACGAATGTATTGATACCCTGTCACGGCTACCTCCGAGTCATCGCTCTTCCCCCTCACCATCTACTCTCTCTCCTCTCTCTCTCTCTCTCTCTCTCTCTCTCTCTCTCTCTCTCTCTCTCTCTCTCTCTCTCTCTCACTCTCTCTCTCTCACTCATCTCTATCTCTCTCTCTCTCTCTCTCTCACACACCTTTCTCTTTATCTCGCTCTCTCCTAGTCTATTTCTCTCTCCCTCTCACCCCATCATATATATTTATATGTAGTACCACTATAAATATTTCATCTCTTTCTCTCTTTCAGACACACAGTCATTTGTACAAAGCCATGAGCTCCACCGGACAGTCGACTACTCACATCGACCGCCGATATTAAATATTTAAAAACATGGAAAGATACTTACATATAATATTAAATATATTCACATATTTCCATATGACATATAATTAAATATATATAACCACAATTATTTAATAAACCATAGTAATCCTTTGTAAATTATTATCTATAATATAAATAGACATCAAATGAAATACTAAATATATCTCTGTAGCATATCGAGGTGTTTATCGACTTTGATCAGGAAATACTTAAACTAAATATGAGCGTCAATAGGTCAAGGTTCTGGATCTACATAAAAATTCCTCAAACTCCAACAAAATATGACAGAATTTAATTTCTCTGGGATTCCACAGACCCCCACCCCTTTCTAGATTAGATAGTTTAGATTCCTTATGGCTATCTTCGCTGCCTACCAGGGATGGCACTGCGGTCCTTGAGGTTCTATTTTGCAAGCCTTACATCACTATTCTGAATGGCTAATACTATTAAAAAGTCCGTCACGCAGGGGCTGCGTAAACTAAGCAGATTTCCCACATGAAGTTTTACTCTCATTCGTTATCCGCCCCGATTTCATAACAATGCAAATATCTCGGTTAATATTCAAGATATATAATAAATGTATATAACAATATTTATAATAAATTTAATTTGCAATAAGATTGATTATATACAATTTTTCGAACGACGTATAGTAACGGAAATATTTCGAATTTTAGAAAATCCTCCCCTCTAAACTCCCCCTCCCACTAATCCGATTTCAGCCATTAACGAACTTGATCTTTCTTTTTACATAAAATGACTAAATATCGAGTTTGGTAACGATTGAACAAAAATTGCGACCGCTAGAGCGCTAACAAACAAATATATATATATATATATATATATATATATATATATATATATATATATATATATATATATATATACAGTTTTGAACGGACCTCATTTTCGTCATCTACTAGGTAGGATCGATGGACATTTGAAGAAAAATTTCGAAAATTCCGTCATGAGTACAACCTCAATAGCTGATTTCCCTTAAGGGAAATCTGCTAATATTCCTTATAAAGTCAAGGTATATATTATATATGCTTCCTTCTTAATTGACTCAGCATCTCCATGTCCTAAGTACATGAATCTTAAATTCCCTACCATTCCGTTTTCAAGCAAAATGTGCTCAGGAGCCTCCTCCTCTTCTCCTCAGCACCCACATATTGGTGTCTCGATGAGTTTGTTGGTAAACATGCATTCATCTTCCAATGCCCCGAGATAACTCCCACTACATCTCTGAATTCCCTCCTAGGCAGTCTGCATAATTTCGTGAGTATAAGGATTTTAAAATATATTGTTGCGAAATTTAAGAACATGAAAAATTAAACAGGGTTCATCACATATCTGAGAAGTACGTGGGAGGTGAAAGGAGCCGACCGATGAATGACTTAGGATATTTTCCGACAAGTTATAAAAGGCAACCAGTCCACCCCAAGTTAGTTAGTTTGTTCTCAGCTCTCTTCAATAACTGTGAGTTCAGTGCGGCTTTAGTGAACAGTGCGTTTTAGTAGCTGTGTGGTAAAGTGTTTTATGAGAAGAACAGTATTGTGCCGTGATTCTAACAGAGAACAGTATAGTAAAGAACAGTGCAGTGCCGCTATCTTTGCGAAGATCAGTGCAGTGCTGTGTTTTTGTGAACTTCAGTGATCGTGAGTGAGTTATTGTACTGAGTATTAAGAAGAAGAGTGAAGCTATCAGTGCATACCGTGAGTAGTAGTTAAGAATATTTAACCAAGTGACAAGTGCATGGATAAATAAATCGTGCAGTGATAAAAACTTGAAGCCTGCGTGTGTTTAATTTTACAATCCAAAAGAATTATCATTAATAAACGTTGTTAGAAATCAGTACGTAATATACGTGTAAAATCAGTTTTGTAGTAAATGTAACAATATATTAAAATATTTTTGAAAGAGTAATATCACAGGAGCAATGAACTCGACACTCACTATATCAAAGGAGATAATCTTGGATCTCGTGCCAATAGAAATCTTTATTGAGACAGAAGAAATGTAAGCAATGGTCAGGATGAAGGTTATCCAGAATTCAGCTGGACGGAATGGCTTTCTGAGGAATGAAATACAAATACGATGTCTTTGTTGGAAAACATTGGGAAGCACTTATTATACTATCGGATAAAATGGCAGTGAATCTCGTATTTGAGAAGAGTCTTAGTCTGTACATAAATGGGCTCAACCAATTGGATACAGACAGATTTAAATAGCCAAATGGCATGAATGTTTACACGGATAGTTCCCCGACGGAAGGCCTGACCAGGGCAGGAGTATGGTGCAAGGCGGGTAGAAACGCCTAAATGATAGGATTGGCTTGGAACCCATTACAGCAATTTCACCACTCCCACTACACTCTTCAGTTCCTTCCTAGGCAGCCCGAAGCAAATTTCCCTAAACCTCAGATTATTATATTTTAGTAACAATTTTATTTTTTTATTTCCCCTAGGGCTTATCAGCTATTGAGGTTGTACTCATGAATGGATTTTCAAAAAAATTATTTAAATGTCCATCGATCATACATAGGAGATGATGGAAATTAGGTCCGTTCAAAATTTTATATATATATATGTATATACACGTATATTGCTCTGTTAACGCTCTAGCGGCCGCAATTTTTGTCTTTCGTTACCGAATTCGATATTTAATCGTTTTATAAAAAAAGGAAGATCAAGTTCGTTAACAGATAAAATCCAATCGGTGGGAGGGGGGGATTAGAGTGGAGTAATTACAAAATTCTTAATATATCCGTTATTATTCGTCAGATCAAATATTTGTATAGAACCAAACTTATTGTAAATGTCGTTATGTATGTTTTTTTGGGGGTTTTTTTGAATATCTCGATTATTAACAGAGATATTTGCACCCCCACTCCTACTCATGTCTTACTAAGAAAAAGCTGACATATTCTGAAGAACTTCATTTGAAGCCCAAACACCGAATATTGTTCTTAGTGAAATTTTATGTTTTGAGATAAATGCAAATACGTGACACACCTGGGAAATCTGCTGTTAACGCAGCCCTTGCGTGTCAAACTTTTTAAACATTTAAATATCGAGTTCGGCTAAGATCAAATAAAAATTTGAACTGTATATGTCGCACAAGTATTTCTAGTGACATAAGTCAAAAACCTTCTTTTCGGGAAAAACGGGAAAAACTGTTAGTGAACTTAGGGAAAAGCCAATTCCATAACCAACTTACATTTCCAAATGTAGGTGGTAGGTGTGGTTATCCAAAATTGTTGTTGCATAATATCGATCCCAAGCCTTGAATACTCACGCTATTTGATTTAATGGTCATAACTCAAAAACACCGACTTTTGAGTTGTGTCACTTTAGAAATACCAGTGCGATATATAGATAAAGTTTTGAACTACCTTCATTTCCTGGGTAGAATTGATAGACATTTGAAGACATTTTTCAAAAATCGAGTCATGATTACTAATTCAATAGCTGATTCCCCTCCATGATAGGAAATTTCCTATTACGAGGGAGTAATAGAAGGCACGTGCGATTTTTTATTTATCCTCTATTTAATGTGTGTGTGTGTGTGTGTGTGTGTGTGTGTGTGTGTGTGTGTGTGTGTGTGTGTGTGTTTGACGGAACATATTTTCCTCATCTACTTGATAGTGTGTCATGTACACAGCCTTGATATATGATTTCCTCTTATGAAAAATATCATAAAATGTTCTTAAAGTCTATGTAACGAGCTTATTTTGTAATGTCACACGTGTTTAATAGATGAGCTTCTTTTTCCACCAAGGGTACAAGACGTTTTTATCGTAATTTCATATATTCAATTTACTCTTAATATAGAAGATGAATAATCGGTTTAAGGCATTTTTTAACTTGTCAAAAAAACCTTCCCTTAAATCTCTTAAAATTTCGTCATCTTCTAGGTTGGATCAATGTTCGTTAGAAGACATATTTCAAAAAAAGCACGTCACGCAGGGGCTGCGTAAACTAAGCAGATTTCCCTCGTGAAGTTTAGTAATAGATAAATGTACATACTGCTAACACAACACCACCGTGAATAAATACAAACGGAAATAAGAAATGTTTCATCCAATTTCAATAACCTGTCGACAGGAAGCGTTGGGTTAGAAATGTAAACAAATGGGTCTGCTCGCCTCACACCGGAAAGAAAAACAATTACTGAAATATATCAGAATATAACATATTTATTTTATTGAAAAGTATTTACTATATCTAGTACTATAATTAATAATGAGTCAGAATAATTGTTATCTCAATCAATCAAATTTCAGTAGTCCAAAACCTTAAGACGGGGGGGGGGGGGGAGTCACCAGAACATATTTGCATGTATCTCGCATAATAAAGGTCTCTTGTATACAATATTTGGTATTTAAGATTCAAATGATGTGATTTATTATGTAGCAGAGTATTGTTTATATAACATGAGTAGAAGTGGCGGTTTGCTGATGGCTGAAAACTGAAAAATGGAAATATCTCTGTTAATATTCAAGTTAATGAATAAATGTATATTACAATATTTATAGGGCATTTAATTTGCAATAAGATTGGTTATATACAATTTTTTGATCCGACCTTTGGTAACGGAGATATTTCGAATTTTCAAAAATCCTCTCGTCTAAACCCCCCCTCCCCCTGGTCCGATTTCAGCCGTTAACGAACTTGATCTTTTTTTTTTACATAAAACGACTAAATATCGAGTTTGGTAACGATTAAACAAAAATTGCGACCACTAGAGCGGTAACAGACAAATATATATATATATATATATATATATATATATATATATATATATATATATATATATATATATATATATATATATATACAGTTTTGAACGGACCTCATTTTCGTCATCTCCTGGGTAGGATCAATGGACATTTGAAGAAAAATTTCGAAAATTGCGTCATGAGTACAACCTCAATAGCTGATTTCCCTGAAGGGAAATCTGCAAATAGGGTCAGAAAACCTCAATAGCAAACTTCTTATATAGGAGAGTATTCTTCTATTCATTTCAGTTCGTGGGAGAACTGTTTATTTATTGTAGATATACACAAACCTTCTGTGAAATTAATATATGACCATAGAGGTAGCTTATGCCAAAATGTCAGTGTTTTTAGTACCTCTATTAACATTCCGGCTGTTATGAAAGACTTGCGGCCATTTCTTCAACGGAACAGAATTCAAAATTATTTTCTTCAAAAAATCACGACTATGACTTTTATCCCTTCAAACTAGTATGCGTTGAACAAACTCGATGTTTCAAACTCCCCGGTCGCTACCCAAGAGTTTTGCGAATTTCGAAATGAAACGTGGCAGACTTAGTTCTGGAGAATGGAGTTTCTTTTGCCAATGGAGTTTCTTTTGCCACTGAAGTCTAGTTTCTAACCCATTATAGTTATTGCCCAGCACACTTAGATCTGGAGTTTCAAATGGGAATACATATCTTTAATGACCGATGCTCATAGAAAATCAAATTTTAATATTATTTTGTATCAGTGATTTTTTGATCTGATGCATCTTGAAGTCGAAATTGGAAAAAAAAAAAAACCCTCATTTCATCACTCATTTCCAGACTAATTATAAATTGTCTTCAACAAGAAGCATTGTATCAAAAAACATCTTGATACATATCAAAGGTTGAAAGTAATTTTAAAATAAGGCTACTTAAATATTTTAAGTAAGGGTGATGTTAAGCTTTGAACATCTAACCTGTCATTTTGCCAATAACTGTATGGGACTGAGCATACTGAAATTATGCTAGTAGGTTATTATGGGAAACTGAATTGTCAGTCTATTTTGTTCATTACGATTATTTCCTAATTTCCAAGCCGTTTTGGGGCACGTCGTGAGAAAAGGCAAAACATCACCCTTTTTTAGCAGATTTCTCTTAGGGGAAATCGGCTATTGAGGTCGTAGTCATGACGCGATTTTCGAAATTTTTCTTCAAATGTCCATCGATCCTACCCAGGAGATGACGAAAATGAGGTCTGTTCAAAACTGTATATATATATATATATATATATTTGTCTGTTACCACTCTAGCGGTCGCAATTTTTGTCTTATCGTTACCAAACTTGATATATAATCGTTTTATACAAAAAGAAAGATCAAGTTCGTTAACGGCTGAAATCGGACCAGTGGGAGGGGGAGGGGTTTAGAGCAGGAGAATTTCGAAAATTCTTAATATCTTCGTTATTATGGGGTCGGATCGAAAAATAGTATAAAACCAATCTTATTGCAAATATAGTGTTCTATAAATATTGTAATGTATATTTTTTCACTATTTTCATTATTAACAGAGATATTTGCATTTTTTAGTTTCCGGTCTTTAGTAAAGCCCCACTCCTACTCATCTCATATTAACAATATTCTATTATGTTATGAAGAATTTTATTTGAAGCTCAAATACCAAATATTGTTCTCATTGAACTTTTAAGTTTGGAGATAAATGCAAATACATGGCGCACGTGGAAAATCTGCCTAGTTAACGCAGCCCCTGCGAGACGGAATTTTTCAACAGAAATTCAGCACATCTAGGAAGAAATAATATGTATTGCCATCTAGGAAGAAGTATTTAATTGACATTTCTTGACTAATTTTTTACTAATAAAACATCGGTATTCATGTAATACTAAGTGAATGTCTTTTTGCTATTGGTCCTATATTTCTACGAAGGAAATCTTTAACAGTGGCTGGGATGTAAATACTGACTTTATTGCCTAGATACTTGAGTGGCAGGGCCGTTCGATTCAATTTCACTAGAATCTTTCATTAAAACTTACTTATTCCTTGATATTACTCTTGTTCGCTGATAGAGAATGCCGTATTAGTCGGGTGGAGGACATTCTGATTTTTGAAATACTCCAATACTTGAATCAGAGTCATGTATTCGATGATAACTGAAATAGCACAGAAGGGACACATTTTTTATCCGTTTGTCATTAAAAGATCTTTAGCCGCCATTGGCATCACCTCTCGACTCTACCTCTGTCTATTCTTTGGGTTGGCTTCCCAGTCAACCACCTGAAACTACATAGCGTTCTTTTTTATATATTCAAAAAACGAAATGAGTTCTCGATCAAGATACCATTCACCATCGACACTAGAAGATGCAAAACTAACTGTTCTCACTCACAACACTAATAGCTTGTTGAATAATCCTGCATATTTAAGAAACCACCCTTAGAGACTAAAGAATTCCCGACGTCTTTGTTTACAGATAATTAATAGGAAGAGTCTCTAGAGAATTACACTCAATAAATGCTACAATAATTTCAATTATTCTTAGCTAAGTATCGACATTAACAACTAGCTAACATTAGCTAGAGTATCGACTCATTTTTAGTAATATATTAAAAATGATTTAGGTCAGACAGAATACTTCCTCCCAACGATTTCAATGAAGATCTCTTTAAAAAAGTTTGATTTTTTGCAACTTCTAACGGATTGAAATATCGAAAGCAAACGTAAAGAAGAAAATCGTTCGAGAAGTCGAATTTTTAAAAGAACTTGACATCAACATTTCGGTTTTCTCGACAAGCCGGGAAAACTCAAGTAATTTCTGGAGTTCTAGATGAAATGACAGTTTAGTGTTTCAAACTATAACATCGCCGTCAATACAAAGAACTTCTAACAGTCCCTCATTTTTAATTTTCTTTTAAAATATGTATCAAGATATGTTAGATGCAATGCTTTATTCTGATGATAATTAAAAATTACAACTCGAATATCCTGGTTGGGGGCAGGGGTTAATGTATACACCATGGTTGAAAAAAGGTCAACACTTCCACTAGGTTTAAAATGTTTATTATGCTAGCTTTCGACGCCTAGCCTCGTCATCAGTGATCTTTCTCTGTACATCGGCGATGTTGACTCGTTCCTGCCTCTAAATGGTCTCTAATTAAAAAGTCCGTCACGCAGGGGCTGCGTAAACTAAGCAGATTTTCCTCGTGATGTGATAAATCTACATACTGGTAACACAATAGCACCGTCCACATGAAGTGAATAAATACAAACGATAATAAGAAACCTCCAGACGGGAAGCACCTGAAATGTAAACAAATAGGTGTGCCAACGTCAAAGAAAAACAATTACGGGCATATATCAGAATATAACATATTGATTTTATCAAAAACTATTTACTATATCTAGTACTATAATTTATAATGGATCAGAATATTTTTTATGTCAATCAATCAAATTTTAGTAGTCCAAGTTAAGAATGGGGGGGGGTCACGAAAACATATTTGTAATTATCTCGTATAATAAAGGTCTCTTGAAAACAATTTATGGTATTTAAGCTTCGAATAATGTGGTTTATTACATACCAGAGTATTGTTTATGTAACATGAGTAGAAGTGGGGTTTGCTGAAGGCTAAAAAATGAAAAATGCAAATATCTCGGTTAATATTCAAGATTGAGAATAAATGTATATAACAATATTCATATTATATTTAATTTGCAATAAGATGACCTTTACAATAGTTTGATCCAACGTATAGTAAAGGAGATATTTCGAATTTTCAAAAAACCTCCCTTCTAAACCCCCCACCGCCCAATGGTCCGATTTCAGTCGTTAACGAACTTGATCTTTTTCTTTTACATGGAACGACTTAATATCGAGTTTGGTAACGATCAAACAAAAATTGCGACCCCTAGAGTGGTAACAGACATATGTATATATATATATATATATATATATATATATATATATATATATATAGAGAGAGAGAGAGAGAGAGAGAGAGTGAGAGAGAGAGAGAGAGAGAGAGGGGAGAGAGAGAGAGAGAGAGAGATAGAGAAGAGAGAGAGAGAGAGAGAGAGAGAGAGAGAGAGAGAGAGAGAGAGAGAGAGAGAGAGAGAGAGAGAGAGAGAGAGAGAGAGAGAGAGAGAGAGAGAGAGAGAGAGAGAGAGAGAGAGAGAGAGAGAGAGATAGATAGAGAGATATAGATATATGTATACAATTTTGAACGGACCTCATTTTCGTATCTACTAGGTAGGATCGATGGACATTTGAAGAATTGCTTTATGAGTGCGACCTCAATAGCTTATTTCTCTTAAGGGAAATCTGGTAAAACTAGCCTGAAAATGTTTGTTGCTTTGCGTTTTTGTTTTTAGCCATTCACGCCTTCACGACGCGTCGGATCTACATAATCACAGATATAAAATCGTTTAAAAGTTAGATTTTCTAAGAACCCACCATTAAAATATGCCCTCCTATCAGAAATTTTAAATATAAGAGCACGGATGAAGAACTGGAAGTGGTAAAGTATTTGACTTCAGCGCTGTAAGAAATTTCGTTTCCCACAACTATTACCTACCAAGTTCCATTTCGAAATTTGTAAAAAGTTTGAAAACAAAAGAGATGATCTGTGACTTTGAAACACCCTGCATATGCCAAATTTCAAACTGATCCCACCCTTTTGAGAATCGGTCAAGATCCTCAAACTCTTCAGTAGTAGGACTCCGACATTAGTGAACTATTAATCAGGATGATACAATGTGTATCAGCTGTAATACAATATGTACTTGCTGCCTCTTATAGATTAGAGCATTTTCTTATTTTGGGTGATTCACGGCCAATATCAACACTTCAATCATGGATATAAGTGTTAAAAAAATTCAATTTTTTAATTCAGTTGAAGGAATAAAGCTTGGAACCGTTGACTTATCTCTATTCCCTCGTAACTCGACAACACTCAACATCCCTGGACTGACAAAATCCCCGAACTCATGAAGACGACGCGATAAATAGAAACAGAATAGTGGAGAATGGGACAGTTCAATTTCCGCTAATATCCTTGTAGAAGCCATAATTTTATCTCGCCACATTTAACAAGGCTTAAGGAAATAGCTTTCTCTTGCTGTGAATCATCAAACAGACGTGACATTGCTACGGGTTGGTTCCCTTCTCTTTTGTAAACAAATATAGACAATTCTTCATGGATCAGATATGAAACCTTAATATTTATTTCGTTAAAAAAAAAGTCACGCATGGGGTGAGTAAGCTAAATAGATTTTCCACGCGTTAGATGGCACACTTGTGATTTTACCCATATTATTGTCTCTATTTCAAAGTAAAATTCCTATGTGTAGAAGAAGAGGTGGTTTACTAAACTGGCTAAAATCAAGAGGTTCAATATAACTCACCTAATATTTGAGTTACAATAAATTGCAGAGGACAACAATTGTAGAACCTGGGTAGTTAAACAAGATTGGTTCTGTAATATTATTAGATCGGACTTATATAACTGTTGTTAATCAAGGTTGTTAATCACTTTATTAGTTAATACAATGTGTTTCATTCATCATCCATTAATTTATAGAATAGAGTAGAATAGAATATATATTTATTTGTTAAAGATTTACATCTTGCACAAATTAAATAAACAAATAACAATTCTGTCTTTTTAAATAAATAATTAAATCCAAGTTCTTGAGATAAACAATAATATGACAATAAAGAAAAACAAAAAAAGCAATACAGTGTAAATAGTACATAAAATATAATTAAAAACATTCTATAAACCCTTTTCCATCTTAATATAACATTTAACTGGAGTGTGGTCCATCAGCACTTATAGATTCCAGAGTATTGCATGCTGACGTGATGAAGCAGTAAATCTTGTGTAGTTTTACGAGGTTATCGATACTAAGTATGTCTTCAATTTTATGTAGATCATCTTGGATTTATATAATGGAGATATTTTGAATCCACTAAACCCTCTAACCCCTGGTCTGATTTCAGCCATTCAAGATTGTGATCTTTAGTGTTGAATGAAATTTCCAAACATTCTAACCAAAAAATGGCATAAATTATACAAATATTTTTGAGTCATTAGCGTAAAATCTTAATTACTGATGTCATGACACAACGTCCTTGCGTGTGTCATACATAATAAAGGTCCGTTTTAAACAATAGTCGTTATTTAAGCTTGGTCGTTTTGTCTAATGTTATCGTGTAAAAGGGAGAGATTGCTGAAGACTGAAACTGAAGAAATGCAAAATTCTAGATAAATATTCGAGATAGAGAAACACGTATACCGAACACCATTTATAGAAAATTACACTTTTAGCTAGAAGAAACACACATACACAAATAAAATAAATTCATGCATATAGATTTATTTATATGTAGGTGTATGTGTGTGCCCCACACGCTCGTGTTTGCCCTTGATACCACTAATTTTAATTTAATCGTCTCCGAACTACATGTTTTAATGTGTCATTGAAAATTAAAGATCTAGTTTATTAATGATTGTCATCGCACTAAGAGCTCTGGGGATTGTGAATTACTAAAGCTCACAGTACGAACTATTTTCGTTGTTATTTAAGGCGATTGAAAACTATAAATGTTCAATGAAGTTTATTGTATAACATCATTCAATTGTTTTGTAACTTAAATACTAATGATGATATTTGTATTTTCCCGTTTTCGGGCTTTAGAGATTCCACCCACTCCAATATTAACTACAAAGTCACTATGAACCTTATGTTCAGCTAAATTTTCAAGTATTCTTTACACAGGAGGTTTACAAAATGTGAACTAAGAATTAAAATGTGCAGGTGTAGACATACAATGTGTCTATCATTGTAGGAAATCATCAGTTTTTATTGGCATTCTGTAAAAGCTTTCGTACTCTAGTGATTTACACATACATGTAGCTGAGGCTAAGCATTTCTTGTGCTGCAATGTACCATGTTATTTGTAGATAAGGCACTTACTCACTGAGAAAGAAATAGAGTTAAGAATGAAAAATGATGAGTATGTGTGTACATGCAAAATCAGATTAGTTTACATATTATATATATATATATATATATAAAGTCCGCCACGAAGGGGCTGCGTTAACTAAGGAGATTTCCCATGTGCGTCTTTGCATTTATCTTAAAACGTAAAAGTTCAATGAGAACAATATTTGGAATTCAGACTTCAAATAATGTGCTTCATAATATAACAGCTTATTGTTAATATGACATTAGTAGGAGTGGGGGTTTACTGAAGGCTGAAAACTAAAAAATGCAAATATCTTCGTTAGTAGTCAAGATAATGAAAAGACGCACATAACATTATTTATAGAAAATATCATTTGTAATAAGATTGATTCTATAAAAATTGTCAATCCGGCGCACGATAACGGTGATATTGTGAGTTTTCGAAATTGCCCATCTAAAGTTCCCCTCCCACTAGTCCAATTAGCCGTTAACGAACTTGATCTTTATTTTTACATGAAACATTTAAATATAGAGATTGGTATTGATCAGAGAAAATTGCGACTGATAGAAATATATATAAATTGTGTTAAGAGAAATATATATATATATATATATATATATATATATATATATATATATATATATATATAATGTTAAACGGGGCAATTTTTTTCATCTCCAAGGCAGGATCGATCGACATTTGGGGGCAGTTTACAAAAATCGCGTTATGAGTACGTCTTCAATTGCTGATTTCCTTTATGATAAATGTTAAACAGTGATGTAGCAGCTAGACCAGGCGAATGCCCTGTGTCCGTGAGCAGCACCGGAAGATGATTAACTGAAAAATAAAAAGTAGTCTATCGAGAGAGTACTTATTTCTAGATTCTGAAGGCTCCGCTGACGGTGTATTTGTGTCACTACAAAGTCCTCCTACAACAAGTCTTAAAGCAAAGGAAGGCATTGACCTAGTTGTGATCTATTCTGTGACTCCGATATAATAGAGTGCCATTTTAACAATATAGACCTACCCTCACTTCGCGGTGGAGGACCAAGACGTCACTACACCACTGTTAGAGGCCCTGGATGCCGGCAAATAGACAGCTCAATTTCCTCCACTCCTACCTCTCTGCCTATGGAGCCTATCTTACTATATTTAACCTCTTTGGTGGGAATGCCTCGGGGGTGGCTTTATCAATGAAATGCACAGGTACACAATAAGCGACTCAACTGTCAAATGGTAAAGAAACACGGGCGGAGAGGAGTAGGTAGTAGGAATGAGAACTATTGTAAGAAAATAAGATTATATCTAGCTCACTCGCTCAAAAGTGAAACACTCTTCTTTGGACTAGGTGTGGAATAAGTTTAAACTGCCGGAAAATTGACAAATTTAATTTGATGGTAGGAGGGACGGAAACTGCTCACGAAGACATAAGACTTGCTCCCCTTCGTGATTCAATAAGACTAATAAAGAAGCCATACATATCTGGCTTGATGTTTAATTTTTCTAATGCAGTTTTTCATGCTGATTATAAACCTGAAAACTGTTTTGCTCTTTCACGTCAGGGTTTTTATCAGATTTCCCCTAAGGGAAATCAGCTATTGAGGTCGTACTCATGGCGCGATTTTCAGAAATATCATGCAGAACTAATAGTCGCGAAGAAGTAGTACTGACTCCTGTAAAATCACATGACACTCACACATACTCATCTCCTAAAATCGTTTTTAGCAGATTTCCCTTAAGGGAAATCAGCTATTGAGGTCGTACTCATGACGTGATTTTCAGAAATATCATGCAGAACTAATAGTCGCAAAGAAGTAGTACTGACTCCTGTAAAATCACACGACACTCACACATACTCATCTCCTAAAATCGTTTTTAGCAGATTTCCCTTAAGGGAAATCAGCTATTGAGGTCGTACTCATGACGTGATTTTCAGAAATATCATGCAGAACTAATAGTCGCAAAGAAGTAGTACTGACTCCTGTAAAATCACACGACACTCACACATACTCATCTCCTAAAATCGTTTTTAGCAGATTTCCCCTAAGGGAAATCAGCTATTGAGGTTGTACTCATGGCGTGATTTTCAGAAATATCATGCAGAACTAATAGTCGCAAAGAAGTAGTACTGACTCCTGTAAAATCACACGACACTCACACATACTCATCTCCTAAAATCGTTTTTAGCAGATTTCCCTTAAGGGAAATCAGCTATTGAGGTCGTACTCATGACGTGATTTTCAGAAATATCATGCAGAACTAATAGTCGCAAAGAAGTAGTACTGACTCCTGTAAAATCACACGACACTCACACATACTCATCTCCTAAAATCGTTTTTAGCAGATTTCCCTTAAGGGAAATCAGCTATTGAGGTCGTACTCATGACGTGATTTTCAGAAATATCATGCAGAACTAATAGTCGCAAAGAAGTAGTACTGACTCCTGTAAAATCACACGACACTCACACATACTCATCTCCTAAAATCGTTTTTAGCAGATTTCCCTTAAGGGAAATCAGCTATTGAGGTTGTACTCATGGCGTGATTTTCAGAAATATCATGCAGAACTAATAGTCGCAAAGAAGTAGTACTGACTCCTGTAAAATCACACGACACTCACACATACTCATCTCCTAAAATCGTTTTTAGCAGATTTCCCTTAAGGGAAATCAGCTATTGAGGTTGTACTCATGGCGTGATTTTCAGAAATATCATGCAGAACTAATAGTCGCAAAGAAGTAGTACTGACTCCTGTAAAATCACACGACACTCACACATACTCATCTCCTAAAATCGTTTTTAGCAGGTTTCCCCTAAGGGAAATCAGCTATTTAGGTTGTACTCTTGTCGTTTTATTCAGAAATCTCATGAAGTACTAATAGTCGCAAAGAAGTAGTACTGACTCCTGTAAAATCACACGACACTCACACATACTCATCTCCTAAAATCGTTTTTAGCAGATTTCCCCTAAGGGAAATCAGCTATTGAGGTTGTACTCATGGCGTGATTTTCAGAAATATCATGCAGAACTAATAGTCGCAAAGAAGTAGTACTGACTCTTGTAAAATCACACGACACTCACACATACTCATCTCCTAAAATCGTTTTTAGCAGATTTCCCTTAAGGGAAATCAGCTATTGAGGTCGTACTCAAGACGTGATGTTCAGAAATATCATGCAGAACTAATAGTCGCAAAGAAGTAGTACTGACTCCTGTAAAATCACACGACACTCACATACTCATCTCCTAAAATCGTTTTTAGCAGATTTCCCTTAAGGGAAATCAGCTATTGAGGTCGTACTCATGACGTGATTTTCAGAAATATCATGCAGAACTAATAGTCGCAAAGAAGTAGTACTGACTCCTGTAAAATCACACGACACTCACACATACTCATCTCCTAAAATCGTTTTTAGCAGATTTCCCCTAAGGGAAATCAGCTATTGAGGTTGTACTCATGGCGTGATTTTCAGAAATATCATGCAGAACTAATAGTCGCAAAGAAGTAGTACTGACTCCTGTAAAATCACACGACACTCACACATACTCATCTCCTAAAATCGTTTTTAGCAGATTTCCCCTAAGGGAAATCAGCTATTGAGGTTGTACTCATGGCGTGATTTTCAGAAATATCATGCAGAACTAATAGTCGCAAAGAAGTAGTACTGACTCCTGTAAAATCACACGACACTCACACATACTCATCTCCTAAAATCGTTTTTAGCAGATTTCCCTTAAGGGAAATCAGCTATTGAGGTCGTACTCATGACGTGATTTTCAGAAATATCATGCAGAACTAATAGTCGCAAAGAAGTAGTACTGACTCCTGTAAAATCACACGACACTCACACATACTCATCTCCTAAAATTGTTTTTAGCAGATTTCCCTTAAGGGAAATCAGCTATTGAGGTCGTACTCATGATGCGAGTTTCGAAAAATTTCTTCAAATGTCCATCGATCCTACCTAGGAGATGACGAAAATGAGGTCCGTTCAAAATTATATATATATATATCTATATATATATATATATATATATATATATATATATATATATAGATATGTCTGTTAACGCTCTAGCGGTCGCAATTCTTGTTTGATCTTTACCAAACTCGGAATTTATTCGTTTTATGTAAAAAGGAAGATCAAGTTCTTTAACGGCTGAAATCGGACCAGTGGGAGGGGGGGTTTAGAGGGGGGATTTTTGAAAATTCAAAATATCTCCGTTATTATGCGTCGGATCGAAAAATTGTATAGAATAAATCTTATTGCAAATTACATTTACTATAAATATTGTTCTATACATTTATTCTGTATCTTGAATATTAACTGAGATATTTGCATTTGTATTCTGCGTGTGGTCACCAGGCTATGTTCAGACTTTCCGCCGAGAGCTCTGGTGGCCATTTCCATAACTATTCGTCCCTCGTAAATAGGTTTAGAGGTTAGGTCAACTGTTTTTTGGGGCTAGAAACTACTGGGTTATTACGCCCTAAATAATGTTTTAGGTTTAGAGGTTTCTTACTACTACAGTTGTTATTAGGCAGATTTCCCTATTGTAAAACTTCTCATGGGAAATCTGCTTAGTTTACGCAGCCCCTGCGTGACGGACTTTTATCCAATCGAAATTGTAACAAAAAATTACCAGTAGACACACAAGATAGTGCAATCCCCTTTCTAGAGCAGGAATATAATAAGAATGTTGGGAACTTCTCAACACGAACATCCGAAGTATGAAAAAAATATTGTTCGAGTCGTATTTAAGTTACTTCTGGCTGTAAACTTTATTGATCTACTATACATATTGTGCTTGCTTCTGACTCTCTAGATAGAAGCAGAATAATCATAAAGAAATAAATTACATTGTTTTCCCCATGGAAATACGAAATTCCAGTTTCCTCTCTGCCTGTTTGAAATACAGAAAACTTGCAACTGACAGGATAATTCTAACAAATACACCAATTTTTATTTCCTTGTTCGAAGTAAAAGAAGTAAAATTCTAGTTTTTCGGATTACGACGGAGTTATCCGTCTTCAGCTTCACTGAAAACGATAAACTATTGCCGGCGTGATGTCTGCGAGTACTTATATACCACCTTAGAATGTTCAAACAGAACGGTTGTACGGTTGTATTAGAAATACAACAAATATTAGATCATGAAAACCGTATAAATTACGTTATTTGACTTTTTGATCCGATGTATTGGAACGGAGATATCGTACATTATTTTAAATGAAATTAATATAAATGAAGTCTATGGAAATATTTTGTTATTTAATTTAAAATGAGCACAAGGAAGGCACCCAATAAATGCTTCTTCAAAAGGGAAATAGCCTTGAGCAATTTCCAAATAAAAAACAATAAACCACCTGATAAAGTAGTGACTAAAAGCATTCAAATACCTGATAGAGAGTTGTCTTTAGTGAAGTAGTTTCTAGTCACAGTTCTATTGTGTACAGTGTGTACTCATAATGGAGTTATTGTATTATGAAATATATTGTGGTGGAAATAGCTTTTTTATTCATAGTAACCACGCGGGTGGTGATCCCCATCTTACACCTAATGGTTGTAGTATTATCGCATTTGCATATAACAAAAGTTACTTTAAATAACAAAACAAACAACTTTTGTTGTATGCGCTTTTGCCGAAAAATGAATAGGTTACGAAATATCGCTATTTTTAATTTCTGACCTCCTTAATAACTCCCACTCCTGTTCGTTCCTCGAAATTTTAATATAGCTTATAATCTGGGAGGTGTTATTACCAAATCATATACGGAGCTTCCTTTAATTCGGTTGAGTCGTTTGTGCCATATAAAATTGTCGATTCCCACTATTGTTTTTAGCGTATAACTCATTTATACTTCGGTATACGACAAAAGGGTTTTTAAAAGTTACTCTAAATAACAAAATAGACCACTTTTGTTATGTGCATATTTGCCGAAAAACCAATAGGAGACGAGAAATCGCTATTTTTAATTTCAGGTCTCAATTATAATCCCCACTCCTGTTTCTCTCAGAGAATATTAATATAGCCAAAAACCTAATCTGGGTTAGTAGTAATATACATACCAAGTTTCATAAAATTCAGTCCAGCTGTTTATGATTCTATAAAGGACATAAAAACTAACATTAATTTTTATATATATAGATATTCTCAAGTAAAAAAAAAAGTAAAATACTATTCGAACGTTAAGCAGCATATCTTTTTGAGTACCCGTACTGCAGAGAGGTTTTTGTCAACATTGAGTAATGTGCACTATATCTAGGTAAATAATACAGAATGCATAAAAATGGCTGACTAATTATAATTTTCCTCTCGGTTGGGAATTCCCTTTTGAGCATTACAGGTGGGTTGGCTAGAGCGAGAGCTAAGCAGCTTTACTCAGGATAAAACAGACTTCTCGCGTAAATAAATGAGAAGGAAGACCCAGTTTTAATATTCATAGAAAGGTACATCAAAACGGAAAGAGAGTCAGTTCTTACCCACAGAGCTCTCTTCAGAGACGACTCTTATTACTCTCGGGCTGGCAAAATCCTCACATTCGTCTAAAATGTGGCTTAAATATACACGAGGGCTTACCCCCAGGCCCTTTGTATAACACTATCTCAGCCTGTGAGGAATTATGAATCAAAAGGTGGGGGGGGGAGAGAGAGGAGAGAGGGGATGATGGGGGAGGAGGGAGAGAGGGGGAGGAGGGAGAGAGAGAGAGAGAGAGAGAGAGAGAGAGAGAGAGAGAGAGAGAGAGAGAGAGAGAGAGAGAGAGAGAGAGAGAGAGAGAGTGAGATAGAGAGAGAGAGAGAGAGAGAGAGAGAGAGAGAGAGAGAGAGAGAGAGAGAATTTAGCTTAGGAGACGCACTGCGAGGTGTTATTCCCAGAGAATGTATTCTCTCGTATGAATACCTAAATGTGTAATTTGTCTGTTTGTCTTTTGCATGCAATATTGCTTGCAATGAGAGTAGGTAAGCGAACGGCAGAATAATAGTAGCTGTTATTAACCCCGTCTCACAGGCTCAGGTGGCGCACAAAACACAAATCCATTACTCAAATATCTCTTGCAAATAGGGATTTTCATCTCTATTCATATCGCAATTAGAATAGTAGACTGTTATGTTCATGGGGTACAAATAAACATTTTATATTAAGAGCTTAGTTCAAAAATAACTTATTCATATACTACGATAACCATATTTCAAAATATCGTCGAGCAGGGTCTACGTAAACTAAGCAGATTTCGGACGTGCCTGTATGAGATTCTGCTGATCTTTTCTCACCATATATATTCTATTTTTAAGTAAATATATAGAATGTTGAAGTGAGGATTTTTGAAAGCCCTAAACAAAAATTTATTAACAGAAGGATAATAAGGTTAAAACACCTCCACTCTTAATAATTCGTTTATTAAATGCAGAGCATTTTTGAAACAACTTGTAATATAAATAAGTCAATAAAAGATAGTCAAAATATTAAAAATTTAAAAACAAATATATAAAATGTTAATATACAATGTAAAACATAACTAAAACATTTTATAAATAACTATTAAATGGTGCATATATGTAAATGTATTAATAGCTCCCTTAATATATAATAGAATAACAATAGGAGGACATCAAGATTGGTTATACATTTTTCTATCCGCTTAATAAAGTAGATTTTTTGATTTTCAAATTCCTCATAACCCTCCCCACCCCTATTACATGTCCAATTTCAGCCATTGTCAAGCTTGACCTTTAGTTTTACATAACATTTAAATATAGAGTTCTGGAACGATCAATCTATTTCTTTTTTACTCGTCTATCAATTATTTTAACAAATGCAAATGTGCATATTTTCCAAATAAGTGGTAAAATGATATTGCATTTTAAACGATCATTTTTATTTACTCAAAGAAGAACGTTAATATATCACAGGGTCCTGTATAAAATGTAAAATACATAAAATGTGCCGTTTCTGAAAAAAGAAAAGAAAAAAATGTTCCCTTTACGGCTAAAAGACGCGTCAAATCGAAAAATTCACCGATAGAAATTCATTCTATAATTCGATTTTCTACAAGAACCCGCCATAAAAAGTAGGGAATTTTATTGGAAATTCCAAAGTTATGGTCGCTGGAGAAGATTAGGAGGTTGAATATGGACTGAAATGATTCTACAGGAAGGTCCCAATTATAGCACACCAGTCTTGTATTACAATAATTAGAGATTTTAAAAGAGTTGGCACGGGAAGTTTGGACACCCTGTGTATGTATGTATATACATATATATGGTTCAATTAAACCAAAGTATTCAGTCATTACGTTGGCACGTAATCATGGGTTCATTCATTACCTAGTGAAATTCCAAGCCGGTTTATAAGATTTTTGCGTAATTTTGTCATTTGGCCAACCTTAATATCTTCTTTTTCCAAAGAAAACCTGCTTAAACTTATATAAACTCTCGTATCTACTTAGCCGTTATTCATATGAACCAAAGTTTGTTTCAATTGAATTTACATTTTTTTATCCGATTCTTAATAACGGAGGTACCTAATTTTGAGCTTTGGATATTACTCACAATAAACCAGCTCTAGGCCGATTCTACATACTCGACCTTCATAGCAGATAAAAGTATAAAATTGAAGTATAGTTTCAATAACTCGAAATTTATGGCCGCTCTAATGGCAAACAGACAAACAATGGGTATATATATTAAAATTCATACTTTTCTTCTTTTTGGAACTCATTAACTATGATTCTCGTTGTTATGAAGAGGGGTTTTTGTGTAATTTTGTCAACTAACCATCCTCAATACCTAATCGTATTCAAGAAAAACCGATAATCCATAATGGAAAAAAATGACTATGCTAATAGGCAAGCTAGCTTCAAAATATTAGAGGGTTATCCACACATATTAAGTTTTAGGTTAGTAGTACTGACTATTTTTATTTTTTTGAAACTATACTAAACCTTTTAGTAGATTTCCCTTAAGGGAATTCAGCTATTGAGAGTACGACCTCAGCTGAATGACGCGAGCTTCGAAAAATTTCTTCAAATGTCCATTGATCCTACCCAGGAGATGACGAAAATGAGGTCCGTTCAAAATTACATATATATATATTTGTCTGTTAACGCTCTAGTGGTTGCAATTTTTGTTTGATCGTTACCAAACTCGGAATTTAATCGTTTTATGTAAAATGAAAGATCAAGTTCGTTAATAGCTGAAATCAGACCAGAGGGAGGGGGGATTTTTTAAAGTTCGAAATATCTTCATTATTATGCGTCGTATCGAAAAATTGTATAGAATCAATCTTATTGCAAATTACATTTACTATAAATATTGTTCGATACATTTATTCTGTATCTTGAATATTAACCGAGATATTTGCATTTGCATTCTTTGTGTGGTCCCCAGGAGTCGGCTGTTCGGTACTTTCCGAAGGGAGCTCTGGCGGCCGTTTTCGTAACTGTTCGTCCCTCGTGAATAAGTTTAGAGATCCCTTACTACTACACTTGTTATTGGGCAGATTTCTCTATTGTAAAACTTCACGTTGGAAATCTGCTTAGTTTACGCAGCCCGTGCGTGACGGATTTTTTCTATACTAGCATTCTTCCGCAAATCTACACTACAGATATTTTAGAAGTATTTTTTTAGTAATTGGAGTTCTTGAGGTTGCTCACATGAGAAACTTTTACAAATATTCCTTCTTTGGTAATCATCGAACATGAGTGACAAAAACAATACCTGATTATATTTTAAAATTTAATAACTATATACATTCCGTTAGGTTGTTTGATTGTTCACTCTCGTAAATTTCGAGATATTCTAGCCAAATTTCTCATTTAAACTTTTACTCCGGAAAGAAAGATTGAGTGCTTAAATCAGCAAAATCAGTTCAGGGGGAGGGGCGGGAAATTGAAGTGGAAAATTCAATATATCTCAGCTTTTATGAGTCGGATCAAGAATGCTTTATAAGCTATCGAGTTGCAAAAAATTCTATACCTTTAGTTCTATTTACTGTTTTCGTACGACAACCGTTTAACCGGATATGGGGGTTTCTTTAGAAAAAGTAGCTATTGATGTTGCTTACGTATATTACAAAAAGTCCACGAAATCTTCCTCTATTTCGTATTTCAATATGGCAAGCTTGCAGAAATGGCAGACAATGTAAAACGTCTTCACGGACGTTCATTTTTGAAAGCCGTATCATCTTTTTTCAGGGGAATATGAAGGGGATATGGCGGTAGAGAGGGGAAGCAGCTCAAAAGTCGACGGTAAAATCAATCGTATTACAGCTGACCAAATATTGGACGGTGGCCTTTCCCCGATTGAATAGCATCAGTAAATGAAATCATCGCTGGCCGAGCATCAATCATCAAGGAGAATGCCTTGGGAGAATTGATTGGTTTGCGGAGGATACATCATCTTGGGATGAATCCATCAGCTCCCATCATCCAATTCATTTATTGCTCGGTGTCCTCCGATATAGAAAAATAATGCTCCCAATCCACCTTCCATCTTTATTCCCCTTTCCTACCGTACTTCTATTGATCTCATCCTTTTTATTTATTATATATATATATATATATATATATATATATATATATATATATATATATATAACAATTAGATTTTTCTGAGCTTATAAATAAAAAAAAAAGGGAAATTAACTAATTTGAAACAGGCCTTATTTGAGTCAAAAGCACTCGAGAGCTACTACTTCGAAATTGACTCAACGTAAGCGCCGGCGGTGATTAAATACCACATAAACAACGTATAGAAATATTTATGGAGTAGTGCACGATCTTCAATCAATCTAGAACAAACGATGACAATTATTTTCTTTTAAACTGAAAATGTTTGCGGACCTGTGAATGTAATGGGGAGACACCGATAGTTGGAAAATGACAAGAACGCGAGTATCTTCGGAACCCACTGTAGGTGATGGATTTGCGGAACAATCTCTATTGGCAACTGATATGTCTATGATCTGAAAACACCTATGCCACCAGATTGTGGAAATCTGCTGAATTTCCACAATATGCATATTTTTCCCATTTTCATATCAGTGTCATGGTTGTGAACAATATAAAACCAAAGGGTGAGCTCTTTGAATTCATGATTGTAATATAGATAAAAATTACCAAACTTTTCGGCACCCGCAGCCTTAGATAATTATAAATTTCAATATGATTGGAGTTGGTTTGAAACACATATATAAATTAACTAGCGGACCCGACAGGCGTTGTCCAGTATGATGTATCAAGTGATTAGGATATTAAATTAAATAATATTATTTTTAAAACATAATCTACTTTTAATAACTCAAAAAACAACTTTTGTTATATGCACGTTTGCCTAAAAACAAATAGAAAATGAAATATCACGAATTTTTTATTCAGGCCTCTCTTATAACCCTCTCTCCCGTTCGAACCTAAAAAAAATAATATAGCTTATAATGATAGAAGAATTAATGCTAATTTACGTATAGAATTTTGTTAAGTTTGGTTCAATCGTTAGTGCCCAATAAAATTGTTGGCTCCCACTTTAATTTTTTAGTGTATATCTCGTTTATACTTTGTTATACGACAAAAGTGAATATAACAAAAGTTACTCTAAATAACAAAATAAACAACTTTTACCCTGTGCATATTTGCCGAAAAACCAATAGGAAACGAAATGTAGCTATTTTTAATTTTAGGCCTAACTTACAACCCCCACTCCTGCTCCATCTGCCGGGCTGATTTGTGATTCTAAATCACCCAAGACGTCACCCAAACGCATACAAAAAAATTTTCGGTCCAGCCGTTTAGGAGTTCAGTGACATACCCGTACAGTAGAAATATATATATATATATATATATATACTAGCTCAGATACCCGGCTTCGCTTGGGAATTCATTTGAGGCAGAATGGTGATGGTATTTTTTTAGCAAGGCTTTAGTTTGCACAATATTTTGACATTTACCCGTCCCTTTGTTTAGTTTAAATACCCGTCGTTTCTGTGAATTTGTTAATAATAAAATTATTTTTTTATGTAAGACTTTAATGTGGATTTGTTAATAATAAAATTATTGTTTTATGTTTCCTGTGCATTATGCATAGATTTGAATTATTAAGCACAGAATATTAACATACATTTGAATTAATTTTTCCCGGTGAGTTACCTGGTAGTTACAAAGAATTGTTGAGAAAATTTCTCTAAATAATAAAATAAACAACTTTCATATGTGCTTATTTGCCGAAACCCCAATAGGAAACGAAATATCACTATTTTTAATTTCAGACCTCCCTTTTAACCCCCACTCCTGCCCGTCCCTAGAAATGTTAGTATAGCTTATTATAAGGAAGACGTTAGTGTTAATTCACATACCGAGTTTGGTTTAGTTCGGTTAGGTCTTTTGTCCCAAATAAAATTGTTCACTTCCACTATTGGTTTCAGCTTATATCTCGTTTATAATTCGGTATACGAAAAAGGTGTGTATTACAAAAGTTACTCTAAATAACAAAATAAACAACTTTTGTTATGTTCATATTTGCCGAAAATCCAATAGGAAACGAAATATCGCTATTTTTAATTTCAGGCCTCCCTTATAACCCCCACTCCTGCCCGTCCCTAGAAATGTTAGTATAGCTTATTATAAGGAAGACGTTAGTGTTAATTCACATACCGAGTTTGGTTTAGTTCGGTTGGGTCTTTTGTCCCAAATAAAATTGTTCACTTCCACTATTGGTTTCAGCTTATATCTCGTTTATAATTCGGTATACGAAAGAGGTGTGTTTTACAAAAGTTACTCTAAATTACAAAATAAACAACTTTTGTTATGTTCATATTTGCCGAAAATCCAATAGGAAACGAAATATCGCTATTTTTAATTTCAGGCCTCCCTTATAACCCCCACTCCTGCCCGTCCCTAGAAATGTTAGTATAGCTTATTATAAGGAAGACGTTAGTGTTAATTCACATACCGAGTTTGGTTTAGTTCGGTTGGGTCTTTTGTCCCAAATAAAATTGTTCACTTCCACTATTGGTTTCAGCTTATATCTCGTTTATAATTCGGTATACGAAAAAGGTGTATATTACAAAAGTTACTCTAAATAACAAAATAAACAACTTTTGTTATGTTCATATTTGCCGAAAATCCAATAGGAAACGAAATATCGCTATTTTTAATTTCAGGCCTCCCTTATAACCCCCACTCCTGCCCGTCCCTAGAAATGTTAGTATAGCTTATTATAAGGAAGACGTTAGTGTTAATTCACATACCGAGTTTGGTTTAGTTCGGTTGGGTCTTTTGTCCCAAATAAAATTGTTCACTTCCACTATTGGTTTCAGCTTATATCTCGTTTATGATTCGGTATACGAAAAAAGTGTGTATTACAAAAGTTACTCTAAATTACAAAATAAACAACTTTTGTTATGTTCATATTTGCCGAAAATCCAATAGGAAACGAAATATCGCTATTTTTAATTTCAGACCTCCCTTATAACCCCCACTCCTGCCCATCCCTAGAAATGTTAGTATGGCTTATTATAAGGAAGACGTTAGTGTTAATTCACATACCGAGTTTGGTTTAGTTCGGTTGGGTCTTTTGTCCCAAATAAAATTGTTCACTTCCACTATTGGTTTCAGCTTATATCTCGTTTATAATTCGGTATACGAAAAAGGTGTATATTACAAAAGTTACTCTAAATAACAAAATAAACAACTTTTGTTATGTTCATATTTGCCGAAAATCCAATAGGAAACGAAATATCGCTATTTTTAATTTCAGGCCTCCCTTATAACCCCCACTCCTGTTCATCTCAGAGAATTTTAATATAGCCTAAAGTCTAAGTTGGGTTAGTAGTAATATACATACCAAGTTTCAAAAAATTCGGTTCAGCCGTTTTTGCGTGAAATGGTAACAAACAAACAAACAAACATACACGACAGAAACAAAATGCAGATATGGTGTCTATTACATGTGAAACGAAAAGTTATCGTGAAATTTCGCAAAAAAAATAAATTTACAGACAGAGGTTACAATTTTATATATATATATATATATATATATATATATATATATATATATATATATATATATATATATATATATATAGATGTGTGTGAGTGTGTGTATGTGTGTGTGTGTGTGTGTGTGTGTGTGTGTGTGTGTGAGTGCGCGCGCGCGCGCGTGTGTGTGTGTGTGTGTGTGTGTGTGTGTGTGTGTGTGTGTGTGTGTGTGTGTGTGTGTGTGTGTGTGTGTGTGTGTACAAGATGACCCTCATTTAAGCAAAAGCGATTTATAGTGGAGAGAGGTAGAGGGGAGTACGTGCGTGATTCAAGTAACCTGAATTTCAGAATGAATTTGTAAATCTGAAATTCAAACAATGAGTTGCAAATGAAACGCATTGACTAATGCAATTGACTCATATTGCGAAACCATCCCTAAGAATTATAGTAACAGCTATTATGGTCTTTTTATTTTATTTCGTCAATTATTTTAATTTCATTATCAGTTTTTTTTGGAGATTTTTGGGGAATGTTATGACAAAAACCTTAACTAAAATATTCAAATAATCCAGTAGGATGAACCATAAATATCTCTGTGAAAAATGATCGCAAATTGTTTCAATTAATAATTTTATATTGTTTGTGCGCCAATTGAGCTTTTATTTCTCATTTTCACTGACATATGTATATATATATATATATATATATATATATATATATACATACTTATTTGATAATTTAACTAGGAACCTTATATTTTAACTTTTTTTATTCAAAAGACATGCTGCTTATGCATTTAAATGCTGCTTTTAAATAAAAAGGCTCGGACTTTTTATTTAAAAGCAGCATCATTGACAAATTAAAACACCACTCTATCTCTCCCTCCCCTACCCGTACAAACTCTTAACTAGAGTACGTCCCTCAGGTCTCAGGCTGTAAATTCCTTCTAGGAAAATTACATTTTGATTTGTAATCTTTTTATATATGTTTTTCCGATGAAGTCTATTAAGAGGTCCTGTAAACGTCCAATAACTAATGTTGCAATGCATAATTATAGATCGAAACTCTTATTAGACTTACTCGAAAAAAGAAAAAAAGCCTGTCAACTCTTTGGCTAAATGCGAATGTCCCCGTAAGGGCAACAATAAAGTATTACACCGATAATTAATAGTAATTGCTCTCTGAATTACCCAAGTCGAAAGGAAATAAAATATGGAGGCAGTTGAGAATTCCGAAGGGGTTTATAAAAGGATTTGTACAAGGAGCTGGAAAATCTGATCATTAAGAAAGAAAATAATCCCATTTTAATCTTCTTTTTTCCCCCACTATTGTCACCCTAAGCTGCTGGACTTAATCGGACTAATACGAGTTCAATAACTTTCCCATTAATTGATAAAATATGAAAGGAGTGAAGGAGAAAAAAAAAGGATTCCTGGGTTAATAATGAGTTGGGGGTGGGTTAATATTTCCAGTTAACGTCCGTGATTGCATCTTGAAGAAAGTTTAAATCCTTTTCAGAACAGATGATAAATGACGAAGCGACCTGCAAAGGGCGGACCACTTTACAGCCACTTCCTCACAGGACTTTTTATTCTTAAATCTCTTTCTAGGAGCTTTTTTATTTGAATAAAAAAAATAAAGAATGTCTTTTCTTACAATGGAAAAACTAGACAAATAATTTACTTTTAGCGCAGAAGGAGGTCAATTGTTTTAAATAACTAGCAATTCAAATAAGCGTATAGTCTGCAGTCTTAAATTTATTCAGGGATACATTTTTTTTTTCTTTTGCAAGATTTCTCACTATTGAGCAGTTTTAGATAAAAATAAGATATTTTTTACAAATCAATATATGAATCTGAAAGACCCACCTAAGGAACAAAATAATTCAGTTTGGTAAATAATTTAAGCTCTGCTACTTTAGTGAGCTCTGAACTCTGATATACTTAGGTCTTATAATGGGACTTAAGTGAACAAATTAGATAACGTCCCAAATACGTCTGAAAGGATTCAATGGCTTTATTTTCATACAAGCTATCATTTTAATTTCAATTAATTTAATGTAATTTAACTTGAATTAAACTCATGATTATAACGTTTGGAATGAGAAAGTAAAACGTATCGATACTATAAATCTATATCATGGAATGGGGAAGTGTGCTAAGGCAAACCAAATAATTAATGTCTTCTTTTCTATGCAGTACATTAAAATGTTAAATGGCCATACGAAAGGGAAACACATTATTATTAGCAAATTTCCCTTAAGGGAAATCAGCTATTGAGGTCGTACTCATAACGCGATTTTCGAAATTTTTCTGCAAATGTCCATTGATCCTATCACGGAGATGACGAAAATGAGGTCTATTCAAAACTGTATATATATTTGTCTGTTACCGCTCTAGCGTTCGCAATTCTTGTTTTATCGTTTCGAAACTCGGTATATAAGTGTTTTATACAAAAAGACAGATCAAGTTCGTTAACGGCTGAACTCGGACCAGGGGAGGGGGGGGGTTAGAATGGGAGAATTTCGAAAATTCTTAATATCTCATCATATGTGAATATTCTCTTTTATTTTTCGTTTAGTATTATTTCTTTCTTTATCAATTATTTGAACATTTTCAAAATTGAAAGCGTGTTTCTTGGAGATAGAATGATCCTAGAAGGCAGTTTTATTTTAGTTATTCTCAATACTTTATACTTGTTGCGTAAACCTTTTATTCAGCAGCTGCGAGGATTCACCAATATAAGTTCCATTGCAGGCATTACAGAATATTTCGTATATTTTTAGATTTTGATTCTATTACTTTATCTTTACTTCTACTAATTTTTTTGGGGATTTTATTGTTATATTTCCAGGTTATATTACATACCCTATTACAAATTAGTTTCAATTTTCTATATATTTGTGCGTGATAGCTGGATGATTTTCTTTTAGTAGATTTCCTTTAATGGAAATCAGCTATTGAGGTGGTCCGTTCAAAATTATTTATATTTATATATATTCAAAATATCTCCGTTATTATGCATCGGAGTGAAAACTTGTATTGAACCAATCTTATTGCAAATTAAATTTACTATAAATAGTGTTATATACATTTATTCTCAATCTTGAATATTAACCGAGATATTTGCATTTTTATGAAGTCTATGGTCGGGTATAGTTCGGATTAGGTCGGCCGTTTCCGTAACTGGTAGGCTTAAGTGGAAGCTTCTTCTAGCCTTATCTTACCTTCACTACTTTGTGAGATTTACGCAAATACGTTCTGTTCATCCGCCCCCCCCCCTTCTTTAGTTCCTGGACTACTAAAATTTGAGTTATTAAAATATAAATTATTCTTACAATTCTGAAGCCGTTTCAGTTGGGAATTTATTTTAATTATCTGAAAGATTCCTCATTTCCGTGTGTATTTAATCACGGTGGTGTTGTGTTACCAGTATGCAGATTTCTCTATTGTAAAACTTCATATGGGAAATCTGTTTAGTTTACGCAGCCCCTGCGTGACGGACTTTTTTTTTTCCTTCAATTTATTCGTACTTCCTGGTTTTCAGCTTTCAGCCAACCCTTACTTCAAAAAAAGATCAATGGATGGATATGTGGATCCAGCGACTACATAGGCAGTAAATGTAGTTGAATCACCCTTTGTTATTTAGTAAATAGTTGATAATTAATTCCATTATATCCGTTGCCTTTTAGTTGGGCCTCCATGTTTAATTTCGCAATATGTTGGCTAGCGGAGAGAGGATTGAGTGGGCCGGGCACATTTCAATATGGAGCGTCTCACTAATCAAAGGGCCCGCTGCGGTGGGGATAATCCTTGCCTATTGGAGTTAGTACGTGATCTGTGAGTCAAGCTGTCACACCCTCGTCAAGACGTCCTGACACTACAAGCTCTGATCGGCAGGGTGCCCTCACTTCCTCTCCTGTCTTCCAGATTCCTTCCCCCGGGGAGTCGCCTTCGTCTCTGATGGATAAAGTGCTTTCTTTCTGACGGCTTCACTTACCGAACCGCTCTACAAAATCTATTTCATCCAGTTTACACTCAAACTTTACAAAAAAGTCTTCTTTTTTAAATAAGTGTGATATATAGGGACTACATTTATGTTGTAAATATAAATATAAATTTGAGGAATAATGGTAAATAGAAGAAAATAATGTTTTTTTTGCAATAGAGTGAAGAATGTAATCAACTTTCTTCACAAGTGAAGAAAGAGAATTGTCTTCTTAATTAGTGTAATACGTATTAAATTAAAAAAATAATTTGATGAAGTTGGAAATTAAATGCTTTTAAATGCTTCTTAACATTGTAAGAATTTATTTTAACAAATAAATTGAAATGTGAATGAATTATTGGTGGAAATAATCAATATATTTTAAAATTTAAATATAACTTAATAATTACATTCCTTGTTTATATACCTTGCACTTTTTTTATAACTGCACAATCATCACTAGTTGTTTTATAACTACGCTTATAACCTTTCACAACCATGCTTATAACCTACCAACAACATACCATAATCTTCACAAAATCCTAATTTCGTTCATTTTCAGGTGAGATCTGATCATGATATTACACGAGTACAGAAAAAAAATTAATATTACACTCGTGACGAAAGTAGAATTTACAACTCTCGTGAAATTTCCACACTCGCTTCGCTCGTGGTGGGTAAACGTTTTCACTTAGAGTTGTAAAATGTTCTACTTTCGTCACTTGTATAATAAAATAACTATTTTTAATGAACACAAAAACAAACAAATAAAGGGGGGGGACATTCCAAACATGGACATGTAAAACCTTTATCTGGTCCATGACAAGATGACTGTTGGGTTTAGGTTTTCTTTTTCCACAATGCTCAGCTAATTCTTCACCCCAGACTTCATCCTCCTTGGACAACTCCCTCCTCTCGGACCTCTGGTTCGTGGTAGTTTTTCTGCTTCCATATCTTTAACTCCATTTCCTCACGGGTGTCCTCCTACGGCGATCGAGAGCAGTAGGGATTCGCCTTCCAAGGGACATGGACGGATGGTGGATGCTAGAGGTGGTCTTTCAGCGGGGTGTTGCGGATTAGGAACAGAAGTCACCTGTGCCAGGGCTAGGCTTGGTGGCAACCCCACCTGTCTACAGGCACAGTTACTGGACTTGAACGTCTGGATCATTCCCTTAGATCCCTGTAATACGACATCGACAAAGACATCAAAAATGTAAAAAACAACGTCACGACATGAAAAAAACTTAAATTAAATGTAACAACTAAAAAAAAAATGTCAAAGGGACTGCGTAAACTAAGCAGATTCCCCACGTGAAATTTTCACAATAGAGTGAAGTTTTACTTACTAAGATCTGTCAAACGAGGGATGTTTTGATGTTCAGGTAAATTGTTTTCGTGTGGTAGAGGGTGCTTTGGGTCGTTTTGACAGATCTCAGTGGAAATTAAAACAGATCTGGACTAAACGTAAACAACTAATACGGTGAACACACAGCAATTAAAACCCACTGACTGACGGACAACCAACTCAGTCAAACTATCTGACTGGCTTGAAGATGATGCCATCGCATCGAAAAATTGCGCTTGCCAGCGGTACTCAAAAAAATAAACATCAAGCCAGTGGAGTCGGTCTCCACCGAAAGGTATGACATATTAATATATATATATATATATATATATATATATATATATATATATATATATATATATATCTGTGTAATTGCTACCTTTCATGTTGGCTCACAGAATAAGGTAATTCATATTCATAGTGTCTAAAATTTTATTTATTTCAAAGAGGAATTCCTGACATTCCCAAAACCCTTGGTTCTCATGACGGAATTGTTGAAACTTTTCTTCAAATGTCCATCGATCCTACCTAGTAGATGACGGAAATGAGGTCCGTTCAAAACTGTGTATATATATATATATATATATATATATATATATATATATATATATGTCTGTTACCGCTCTAGCGGTCGCAATTTTTGTTTAATAGTTACCAAACTCGATATTTAATTGTTTTATGTAAAAAGAAAGATCAAGTTAGTTAATAGCTAAAATCGGACTAGTGGGAGGGGGTGTTTAGACGGGAGGAATTTCAAAAATTCAAAATATTTCCGTTAATATACGTCAGATCGAAAAATTGTATAGAATCAATCTTATTGCAAATTAAATTTACTATAAATATTGCTATATACATATATTCTCTATCTTGAATATTAACCGAGATATTTGCATTTTTATGAAATTGGGGCGGATAACGGATGAGAGTGAATTTCCCGCCAAAAGCTCTTAACTGTTCGGATCTCGTGAAATTTCTCTATTTTGAAACTTCACGTGGGAAATCTGCTTAGTTTACGCAGCCCCTGCGTGACGGACTTTTATTTTGAAGAAATATATTTTTTAGTTCATGAAAATCATGCCAATTACAAATGCAACTTTTAACTGTGTTATGAACATTAATTTTTACTCATTACACACTTTTAACACGAAGTAGTAGATATATAATCAATGCACCATGAAACATATCGAGCAATATATATAAAATCAGTTGTATTTTGTTCTATGCAAGCTGCTGATGATGATACTTCATAAAATTGAAGGTGACTGGCTACAAGGGGCATAATGTGGAGGCTTTGAAGTGCAAATTGACAACACTTCGCGGGCGACGGAGGCGGCTCAATCAGTCAAGTTTTCGCAGCTTTTCCTAATGAACTCCCGGGAAAATAATTAGGGATTCAGATACCAGATGCTGCTTTACGTAAATAATTTCTCTTGAATAAATGACACCGACTCCAGAATAGTTTGGCTTGAGTAAAAGTTGAAGAGGAGTTTAAATTAGAACTGTGAGTTTTAGCAGATTTCCCATAAAGGGGTCCGTTCAAAAGTTTATGTATATATGTATATATTTCTGTTACCGCTCTAGCGGTCGCAATAGTTTTTGTTGTCGTTACCAAACTTAATATATTATCGTTTTATGCAGAAAGAAAGATCAAGTTCGTTAACAGCTAAAATCGAGCCAGTGGGAGGGGGAGGGTGTTACAGAGGGAGAATTTTAAAAAATCGAAATATTTCCATTTTTTTTTGAGTCAGATGGAAAAATTCGAACGAATCTTATTGCAAATGTAATTACCTATAATTGTTGTTCTATACAGACTTTGATTATGATGAATACTTACCGAGATATTTGGATGTTTCAGTTTTCACCCATCACTTAACCCCCACTACTACTCAAATCATATTAACAATAATCTCTTACACCATGAACCACATTATTCTAAGCTTAAATACCAAATATTGTTTTCAAGATAACTTTATTATGCGATATACATAGAAATTCGTTTATGTTTATTTGACATTCCATACCCGACATTTAACCAAAATGTTTGTTTTAGTTAACACTCGAGATAATATTTGTTATTGGCAGAAATTGACATGGAATAGAGGAGGGGAATTCGAAAATTCAAAATATTTCCTTTATTATCGCAAAATGTACTCATCGCTGATGTCTGAATTTGAAAAACAATCAAATGAACCTTTAGCTAATCCCAGAAGTCACTAACAATTTTTTTTAACATAATATATTTTATTAAAAATAATCATATTTCACGAAAATTTGCATACCTTATTTGAAGTACTTGTTGTACCTAAGGACTATTCCAATGACCCAAATGAGATGAAATGAATGATTGCTTAATGTATTAATGTATTAATTAAAGCTTTTTTTTTTTTTAGTCCAAATGAAAAATAATATTGAGAAATTTTATTTCAATTTTCTTTGTAGTTGAAGACTTTTAGTAAGAAATATGCAGTAATACTAGTATATTACTGCAAACGAAGCGAATAAAACAATAAGTTAAAGGAGTATATAGAATCGAAAATAAAACAATGTTAACAGAACATTCAATATCGAAACATCACTATTCAATTTTGAAACCATAAAAATCTTGGATAGGGAATGAATTATCGTTATATACAAAATTAAAGAAAACAAATTGTAGTGTAATTTGTGTATAACATTTTTTTTTATATCGACTTAAATTGAGTGCAGCTGACATAACCTACTTGGGATATTATTATTTGTTAACGTCGCCTTTTTGTAACTACGGCTAATTGGGACGGGTTGTCTACAGGTTACCACCCTTTTCTAGACTGGTTGGGACTAAGGATATTATTTAATAAGTTCGTCAATTAATAAATTCCTATTGTTAGAACTCGCCACTTCGATTAGATATTTTTATTATTTATTAACTTCCCCTTTGTACTATGAAGACTAATTGGGACTGTTTATTTATCGGTTAGATCGTTCCTATGTCCCATGTGAGAAGAACAACGCCTTAACGTACATGACTAATCTGAGCCCTTGGATTAAATACTGGATTTGCCCAATACTAAAGTACTGAAAAAAAAAAAAACAAGAAGCAGTCCGGGGACTCCCGGTAGAAGTGAAAACTCCTTTAGCTTTGATCGCTCAATTTTGGCATTGCTGAGAAATTTGTTTTACGAAGTCTTATTTTAAAAATATTTTTAGTTATTTATCAATAAGTGACAGTTATGTTCTATTTTACATGAAAAAATGAAATAACAAAAATAATAGTGATAAAAGAAAAAATGCCTTACAAAAATAAGATAAGTACATATTTAAATATCGGAATTTATTTAAATATTCGAAAATATCAATTTCTATCCATAATTTCAACAACTCTTGCACCATCATCACTGCCAGCATCATCACCAATTTCTAAAAGTGATACGATCGGTATATGGTAGCTAAAGTAGGATACAAACAGTTTTGATTCGAATTTATTTAAATATCGGAATTTATTTAAATATTCGAATTTATTTATTTAAATATTCGAATTTATTTAAACTTCGGATTAAAATATCTATGAAAGTAAAAATGGTAGATATATAGTATCTGTGAACGAAATGATGCTGGTTTTGTCCTCTTTAAAATGGTATGCGAACGAAAACTCTAGCTAATTTGGTTCAGGAGTTATGAAGAAAAGAAGCTCCTTTAGCTTTGAGTTGAGTACTAGCGGTGGCGGTGGCGGTGTCGCGATTTCATACTTTTTTCCTCTCCCGCAAATGCTTCCTTACGGGGTGCACAACGTGCCTAAAGAAGTTTTCACTTAAAAAAAAACTACAAAAAACCAAAATTATCCGTTTATACATTACAGATAGGTTACAGATAAGTGGCACGGCCATAAATCTGCTTATTCGTCATTAGTTAGTCAGCAGAATAAGTCATGATGGAAAGTGGTTAACATTTTGTTTTTGGTGGGAGATAATCATAAATTTGGAGTAGGTGAGTAAGAGAAAATGGGTATGTAATATCTCTGGGAACTATCGTTTCAACGAAATGGGAAGTATTCAATCAAACAAATTTGAAAGGAGCGATTTTAGTCTGTTGTCAGTGCTTTCTATGATGTGGAACAGTTTATTTAAATAACTACAGTAATTCTGAGAAGATATAAAGATCCTAAAAAAAAACAAAAAAACAACCCAACATTAATATTATATGGATGATATTATTTAATACAATTTAAATGTAAATGCGCTAAGTTTTTAATTGAAAGCATTAAAAAGTTAATAGAGGGCTTGGGGTAGAATGAGATTAAATACTATCTAGCACGTAAAGGCTTTTAAAACCTACTATATTTCGTTCCCTATTAGGGCTTCCGTATTTGAAATTCTCACTAGGAGCTGATAAAGGATTCATGGAAGGGCACTTGTTCCCCCGGGAGAAGCAACAGTTAGTTTTGAATAACAATGCCATCTTTAACTATTCATCGGCCTGTATGTGCCTGCTCGCCGGTCCTTCGCCTTTAATTAAATCCAGGGTCACTGGGAGAGTGAGAGGGCGGAGAGAGTGAGAAGAAAGAGGGAGGGTGAATCGGGAGGAGAAGGGATGAAACCAAAATGAGTATCTCTTTTCCAATTGTAGACTTCTCACATTCGTTCTTGCATTAAGACGGATTATTTGAAAGGTGTGAAATATTATTAAAAAAAAAAAGTCCGTCACTCAGGGGCTGCGTAAACTAAGCAGATTTTCCACATGAAGTTTTACAATAGATAAGTCTACGTACTAGTTACCATTAGCACCACCGGGAATATGAAATGAATAAATACAAAAGAGAAATCTTTCAGTCAATTTTCATTTTAATAACCTCCACAACGGAATGCATCTTGTAAGAATTGTAATCAAACAGGCCAGCTAACCTCTCACAGCTGAACAGATAGTGTTCCATCTTCAATGAAACATTAAAGAGAAAAAAAAATAAAATAAAATTCCTCCAAGCACATTTCTACCCCGTCAAGAAACCTCCTATGGTGCTGCCATCTCTGGGCCACCCCTGGGAACCAGCACCAGCTAAGCCTTGGTGGACCCTGACCAGCAGACCTGATGCAGCTGATTACAATTTGTGAAAAGGGCCTATGCAGTAAGGCTAGAGTTGTATAATTGCGCACTTATTGACAATTTAACTACTCTTTTTTTTGGTGTTAACATGAGCCATCAACATAGCTGAGTAACTAGCCTTCAGACCAAGGCAAGTGGCAGAGGAGAAGGCAAGGATGGAGAGAAAACAACCAAAGAGAAGAAATAAACTAGCAACTCTTGAATGTGGCAAACAACACCAACATTTAAATACAACAGGAGCCAGGCACAATAACCCAACATTTTCAACATCAGAAGTCATCATACAAGACTGTCATTTCAATTAATATGTGCATTGTTTAGTATCATTTCCACAGACTCATTTATTTCACCAAATTTGCCCACATTATACAGTCCACTAGCATAAAACCAGCATTCACATAACTCCACAGTCAAAAGTTCCAAATGATTCATTGATTCATTTCCAAATGAAATACCCGATAACATTTAACAGATAGATAGAAATATTCTTCATTGGAACGAAAAAGCATTACTGAAATTTATCTAAATATAACATATTAATTTTCTTGAAAACTGATTACAATGCCTAGTACAGTAATTTATAATGAAGCGGACTAATTTTTATCTCAATCACTCAAAATTTTAGTGGACATTTGTGGAACGTTTTCGAAAAACGCGTCAAGAGTACAATCTCAATGGCTGATTTCCCTTAAGAGAAATCTAAAAAGTTCTGAAATTATAGACATGGTCTCCTCACACAATGTACAGACATTTATGTATTTCCGGGGCAATAAAGTGGGTTCCACAGATACATTCCAACATCCAAACTCTATCTTAATAGAGGACAACATCATTTCAATTTTAAATATGTCAGCAATGTTTCGATGCTCACTAAGTGGGGTATTATTTGTCGACCATATTTCGATGAGGTACGAAAATTTGTTATATCTTCTCGATTTTAGCAGATTTCCCTTCAGGGAAATCAGCTATTGAGGTCGTACTGATGACGCGATTTTCGAAAGATTTCTTCAAATATCCATCGATACTACCCAGGAGATGACAAAAATAGGGTCAGTTCAAAATTATATATATATATATATATATATATATAGTTATATTTTCCTTTGCACATTACCCATGCACAAAGGGCGTTTATTTACTACATGTACCATACTATTACAGTATATAACATGTATGTTCATAATACATCGTGTTTTGTATACAAGAAATGATGTTCATAAATTTGTTCTTGAAATTAATAAAAAATAAGTTAAAAAGAAAAGAAAAAAAATAATCGAAGAAGAAAACAAAAGGAAAAACAAAAAAAGATAAATAATAATAATGTACATAATGAAGGAAACAATCAAAGTGATGAAAAATTAGTACGCATAATCAGAAAATCGAAACAATACAAAACATGTTAATTTAACTTCATTAAGAAAGTTAAGCCACTCATTCTATTGCATTATTCTTGATGTAGGCTTTAAAAAGAAAAAAAAATGGAAGGAAGACTTAAATTATTATTCTTTAAGTAAGGTATTTAAAATGTCCGCTGTTACTATTAAGGTTTTAGAAAAAATGCCTAAATACTAATGGGTATTTTTTAAACAAATTCTTTAGATCTATTGGCCACTGGTCTCTGTTTTTGAGAAGTGTTTGTTGGAGTGTGTTTCGTAAATGTGTAGTCAGTGTGCAAGTGTAGATAAGGTGTTCTATAGTCTGTTCACTCGTTCTGTCACAGGGGCAGTTTTTGTCATTTAGATTTTTGAACCTATGTAAATAAGATTTAGTAGTTCCATGTCCAGTGAGTACTTGTGTCGAGTAATAGTCTGTAGCAGTACAGGTGTTGAGGTATTCCTCAATATTTGAGATGAATGTTTTTAAATGCTTGCCTTTCTCTGTTTTGTCCCATCGCTCCTGCCACTGTTTTATTGCGTCCGTGCGTAACGTGGATTGTAGACTTTGTTTTGTTATGTTGGAGTATGTTATGGGAATGTTCTGGTCCTTGGATGTATTTTTTGAAATATTGTCAATTAATTCGTTTTCGTAAAGTCCGGCATGTCCTTTGACCCAAGTCAAATATATTTTTGTATTGTTGTTTTGAATGTCTATAATTAGTTGCCTACTTTGTTCTGTCAATGGGTCATGTATGTCTGTATTCAATAGTTTTTGTATTGTTATCTTACTGTCTGTGTTTATAGTTACTTCTGTGATTTGTTTATTATTTCATTTCCGTATTCGAGTGAGTTCAATAATGCATGCGCTTCAGCTTGGTTGTTTGTACATGAAGGTCCTAGTCGGTATTTAAGTATATCAGTGAGTATATTCTTATGAAAGACAATAAAAGCGCATCCTACATTTTTTTTGTCCTTACTTCCGTCTGTGTAGATTTGAAAATCTGTTGTGTGAGTTAGAGTCAGTTCTATGTGTCCATTTTGAGTAGTGTAGGGGTTTTTCAATGTCGGATGAGTTAATGTTTTTTATATGTGTGTTTTCATGAGTAATAGATATTGTGTTTTTTGTTGATATGCAAGTAATGAGATGGGTGTAATTCTCGCCAGAACACAGACAGCTTCATATGAAATTGTTCTAAATCCCTTTATTATCTTATTTATATATATATATATATATATATATATATATATATATATATATAGATATATATATATATATATATTTTAACGCTCTAGCGGTAGCAATTTCGGTACCAAACTCGATATTTAAACGTTTTATGCAAAAAAAAAAAAACAGATCAAGTTCGTTAATGGCTGAATCGGACCAGTGGGAGGGGGGGGGTTTAGAGGGGGGATTTTCGAAAATTCGAAATATCTCCGTTACCATACGTCGGATCAAAAAAATTGCATAGAACCAAACTTATTGCAAATTAATCTTGAATATTAACCGAGATATTTGCATTTTTATTAGTTTTAACACACGAAATGAGATTGGCTAACTTCGGGTCTAGTCGTCAGTTTCCTGTAGTAGTTATGCTACACCTTTTCCATGTCACTGCACTTGAAATAAGTGTTCTGAGCAAAAAAGTACGAGTATTTCACATTCTGCAGAAATGAAATGAAATGAATTGCTAAGGAATCTTGTTGCATTGCTTTCTTTTGTATTCCACACAATTGTCCTTAAGACTGCATTGTCAATGACATTTCTTGTATATAATAATAGCAATCATGTAGTCTTTGGTTTATTAAAAACCACTTTTCATCTGACGTGAGCCGTTCTGCGGAATTATCCAAATCTTACTGTGAGTCATAAATGTGACCTTAGTAACGCAACCACGTTATGTTTACTTTTCTATTTTGAGAGGAAATGAGATTCCCTATGGTTATGTACAATGTTCTAAGTTCATGTTTTAAAGAATCCCTCGCCAAATAAATATCATTATTTCTACCCTATTTCGGGGACAATTAGAATTAGAATAAAAAAAAAAGTAATAAAAGGTTTTGAAAACATGTTTACAGTTTGTTAGATGTAATTGAACGAGGAATGACAAAACTGATTTAATAAACTAATTAATGAGGTCTGGGTTAAACCGAGTGGAAATTCCCACTTTGACTAACTCTTTTTATATAAAATAAAACTCATATATGAGTCTGTATGACAATCAACGACGTCTTTTCAAAATTAAAAATGGAATTTTCATTATTTTTTAATTATAATAAAAAAAGAAACAGGCAAACACTTGTCACGGATGTATGGATATGAAAAATAAACAAGAGTGCGGAAAATTCCTATAATTTTTTATTTTTGAATGGGTTATGTATGGTAGTTGTTTTAAGTAACAGATAAATTAAATATATATATGTAATATAATACAATTATTTAATTACCATTCCAACATAAATCGCAAAAAAAATAATTTTGCCGTCATCAGATTTTTAGTTTGGTTAATAAAAATAAACATATAAAATTAATTAATAATTTAAAAAATATTAAAATAAAATATATATTTTTAAATTATTAATTATGTTATTTTATTTATTTTTATTAACTAAACCAAGAATCCGGTGTCGACACCCAATGACGTTCTTGTACTCCTATTAAATTAAATAAGCAAAATATATTTATAAGGATCAATAAAAAGGTTTTGTTCTCTACTATTGTTTTCAATTTTATGCAAAGCACAGTTTAAAATTAAAAATAACCTTAAGGGAAATCAGCTATTGAGGTCATACTTATGACGCGATTTTCGAAAATTTTCTTTAAAAATCCATCGATCCTAGCCAGGAGATGACGAAAATGAGGTCTGTTCAAAATTATATATATATATATATATATATATATATATATATATATATATATATATATATATATAAAATTGTAAACTCTGTCTGTACATTGATTTTTTTCGAGAAATTTAACGATAACTTTTCGTTTCACATGTCATAGACATCATAACTGCATTTTGTTTCTTTAGTGTATGTTTGTTTGTTTATTTGTTTGTTACCTTTTCACGGCATAAACGGCTGAACCGAATTTTATGAAACTTGGTATGTATATTACTACTATGTATGTATGTATAGATATTAGGCTATGTTCATATTTTCTGAGAACACCCGGAGTGGGGGTTATAAGGGAGGGCTGAAATTAAAAATAGCAATATTTCGTTTCCTAATGCATTTTCGGCAATTATGCACATAACAAAAGTTGTTTATTTTGTTTTTTAAAATAACTTTTGTTATATACACTTTTGTCGTATACCTAAGCATAAATGAGTAATACGTTAAAAACTACTGCGGAAGTCAACAATTTCATTTGGCACAAAAACCTCAACCTAACTAAACCAAACTCGGTATGAGAATTAGCATTAACGCATTCCTTATAATAAGCCATACTAACATTTCTAGGTATGGGCAGGAGTGGGGGTTATAAGGGAGGCCTGAAATTAAATATAGTGATGTTTCCTTTCCTATTGGGTTTTCGGCAAATATGCACATAACAAAAGTTGTTTATTTTGTTATTTAGAGAAACTTTTGTTAAAACACTATCGTCGTATACCGAAGTACGGGTATAAAGGCGTTATACGCTAAACATTATAGCGGGAGTCAACCATTTTAATTGGTACAAAAGACTCAACCGAACTGTATAAAAATAGGTATGTGTATTAGCACTAACGTCTTCCTTATAATAAGCCATACTAACATTTCTAGGGACGGACAGGAGTGGGGGTTATAAGGGAGGCCTGAAATTAATAATAGTGATATTTCGTTTCTTATTGGAGTTTCGGCAAGTGTGCACATGACAAAAGTTGTTTATTTTGTTATTTCAAGTAACTTTTGTTATATTCTCTTTTGTTTTATAACAACGTATAAACAAGATATACGCAAAAAACTAAAGCGAGAGCCAACTATTTTATTGGACACTAACGATTGAACCGATTTTTACAAACTCGATATGTGAATTACCATTAATTGTTCTATGATTATAAGATATATTAAAATTTTTGGGTTCGAACGGGAGTGGGAGTTATAAGTGAGGCCTGAAGTAAAAATTTGCGAGATTTCATTTTCTATTTGTTTTTTGGCTACGTGCCCATAACAAATGTTCTTTACTTTGTTATTTAAAGCAACTTTCGTTTCATTCCCTTTTTTCCGTAAAATGAAATAAATTCGGGATATAAGCTAAATCTAAAGCGGGAGTCGCCGATTTTATTAGTACTTATTTAAGTGTTTTTAATATAGGTATATTATGATAATTTATGTTATGTTTTAGTTCTATATGATAGTTCTTAGAATGATTCGGATTGGTGACTTTATAAATCTCCGCCCTCCCCCCCTCATTTATTTATATTTCCTAGAAACAAATCTTTCTGCTAATATATTATATTATTTCCGATATCTTAATGTTATTGAAACAGATATGTACTATCATAACAATTAAGTTTTATTTGGTAATGGCATTACGACAAAAGACAATATGCGTTTAAACTCGATATGATTGTTTAAAGCATTACATAGGTTGCAAGGAGGGCTACGATCTCTTCCCCTCACCTATCTCTTTGACTATAAATGAAATTATTTTTAGGGCACCACTATTATTTGATTCCATCAGGTAGATAAATTATTACAATAATATTTAGAATCAATAATTTAAGGAGAAGAATGTTGATAACTCTAATGCGAGAGCGGAAATATACGGGCGGCTAATAAAGTTAATTGAGTTTACTTATTTCCTGTCAAATTCTGGCATTACGGGAAGTGATTTCCACTGAGATTTACTATTACGAATATAATTTACCTACAAAATTATGCTTAAACTATATGTGCTCGGATTGAAAGTATACAGAATATATGTTCATTATAGATAATATTTAATTGTAATAAATGCTATCCATGATTATGGTTTGAATTACTCAAAAACAGTGAGTCAAAAAGAGTAGAGGGATACATTAGAAACACATTTTCATTTATTCTCCAAAACTAAAATTTCTATTCTATTAATCCCCAAAAGTTACCCTTTAGGATTGGCTATTTCGGAAAAACATTACGTCGTGGTGGGAAGTGTCATTGTACACTTTGAGGTCTTGCTATAAGAATACCATCATTAGACAGTCAACAAGGATTTCCCGAACATTGCCGGGTACCTTAGCTAGTAAATATATATATATATATATATATATATATATATATATATATTATATATATATTATATTTGTCTGTTAACCGACTCATAGCGGTTCGCAATGTTTGTTTGATCGTTACCGAAACTCGATATTTTTAAACGTTTTATGCCAAAAAGACTGATCAAGTTCGTTAATGGCTGAAATCGGACCAGTGGGAGGAAGGGGGGTTTTGAGGGGGGATTTTCGAAAATTCAAAATATCTCCGTTACCATACGTTCGATCAAAAAAATGTATAGGATCGTTCTTATTGAAAATTAAATGTACTATAAATATTGTTCTATACGTTATTCTCTATCTTGAATATTAACCGAGATATTTGCTTTTTTAGTAAGTGTAACGGGACGAGTGAGGCTTCCCGCCAAAATCCAGTTCGGCCGTAATTGTTGGGCTCTCGTATGGAGATTTCTCTATTGTATAACTTTACTTGGAAATTCTGCTTTGTTTAACGCAGCCCCATGCGTGACGGACTTTTTTTGATCCTGATCAATTGGTTTCTCTACCATCTAGCATATTTCAGAGATATCAAAATATATTTGGTTCATATCTCCGGTATCTCTGTTCCAACGCACCAGATAAAAAATATAATCGAACATAATTTATAGGCCTTTTTCTATGGTAAACGAAAAAGGACATTTTTTGTACCTCTAATGCGGAGAAACGTAACGTGATATATTTTATTTTCACCTTTCTTGGCAGAATATTGTTTTTATTTATCAGACTTTGTAAAGTTTAAACAGCAAAATTTAAAAGAAATACTTGAATTATAAATGCGGAGGTAAAATAGAAACAATGTTTTTAATTATTCTACGGCTGACTTCACTCTCATTAAATAATTTATTTCAACTTTGCAGGAATTCTATTTTATCACTTAAATAATGTAACAAATAGCAAAATTCATTGTATATAAACACACACACACTCACACAGATACGTTAGTAGGTGCAACTCGTATCAAGAGAGGAATCAAATATGTAAATACAAAGCCAATGTTAATTAATAATTTATTTATTACAAGGGGATTGTGTTAACAACATTTTAATTTAGAATTATAAGTCGAACTATTTCTATGCAGCGACAGAACTACTTTTAAGTATTTCCCCGAAAGCGGACCCTATACTCCCAGTGGGGCCCATAGTTCTGTCTGCCCATGGTTCGTTTATAATATACATTAGGGACTCAATGACGTAATTCTAGTTTTTGGCAGTTTTAAGTTGTTCCTCTCGTATTTTAGCAGATTTCCCTCAAGGGAAATCAGCTATTGAGGTTGTACTCATGACGGAGTTTTCGAATTTTTTCTTCAAATGTCCATCGATCCTACCAAGGAGATGACGAAAATGAGGTTCGTTCAAAACTGTATATATATATATATATATATATATATATATATATATATATATATATATATATATATATATATATTTGTCTGTTAACGCTCTAGCGGTCGCAATTTTTGTTTAATCGTTGCCAAAATCGATATTTAGTCGTTTTATGGAAAAAGAAAGATCAAGTTCGTAAACGGCTGGAATTGGACCAGGGGGAGGGGGGTTTAGAGGGGGAGAATTTTGAAAATTCGAAATATCTCTGTTACTATAAGTCGGATCGAAAAAGTGTATATAATAAATCTTATTAAAAATCAAATTTACTGTGGATGTCAATATATACATTTATTCTCTATCTTGAATATTAACCGAGATATTTGCGTTTTTCAGTTTTCAGCCTTCAGTATACCCCCACTTCTACTAGTGTTACATAAATAATGGTCTGTTATATAATGAAAGATATTATTTGAAGCCTAAATACCAAATATTGTTTTCATTGAACTTTTACTTTATGAGATATATGCAAATTCGTTCTGTTGACCCCCCCCCCTTCTTTTTTTTTTTTTTTGATTTCTAAAATTTGAGTGATTGAGTTAAAACCGATTCTGATTCATTACAAATTACACCACTAGCTTTAGTAAATTGTTTTCAATAAAATTAATATGTTATATTCAAATATATTTCATTAATTGTTTGTCTTTCCTGTCTATCTATGCAGCGCTACGTGGTTGGCTTGCCTGTTTGTTTACAATTCAGCCTTGCATTGTACATTTACTGAGCATTCACGGCTGTGTTACCTATATGTATATTTCTCTATTGTAAACATTCACGTGGGAAATCTGCTTAGTTTACGCAGCCCCTGCGTGACGGACTTTTTTTTATTTCATGAAAGAACTGCACGACTCTCCTTGTGATTTGTGCCGAGAGTCCGAAGTGCCCGTAGTGCCTCCAAGATCAATATAGGCACTGCAACTCCCCTACGTCTGTTTGTTCCTTTCCTTTTATCTTGAGTTTAACAGGATTTATGATTCTATTTTCCCACCCTCCAAACTTCTCAACACCCCTGAATAACACCTTTTATACTCCCCTCTCTCTCTCTCTCTCTCTCTCTCTCTCTCTCTCTCTCTCTCTCTCTCTCTCTCTCTCTCTCTCTCCTCTCCCCCTCTCTTTGTCTCTGTTTCGTACTCTCTTCCTCCTTCCTCCACCACCACCGATTTAACCAACTGTGGTGGACTTTCTTACTTGATCCCCTCGCAACCTTCCGCGACTGTTGTTCCATTCTGAACAAAGTTATTTAACGAACTCCCCCCACAGGCTTATTCATTACAATTTTTCTGAAGTGTTAATTGGTTTAACTTCGCTTCAATTTACGTTTCATTTGAGGAAATCCCGTTTAACTTTTCGCAATTACTTCTTATATATCAGAGATGTTGTCAACTCGTTATTAAGTATTCGAAATGGCACATTTTGATAAGTAGATGTTAAATGTGTTGTCCATCGTGAGTGCATTTTTAGTGATAAGTGTTTATATTAAATGAGTAGTTTTTTTTTTGACACTTTTTATTGAAAAGAGCTTATCGTCTTTCTAAGAAAAACAAACTAACAAAATACGAGGAGTTATTAAGACCAATTAGTCACTAAGGGATTGAGTTTTTGGTGGAGCTGGAAGTTCATCATCTTAACTATCACATCCTTATAATCCATGATCCTTCTGAATATTGTTGCTCATCTTTTCGCCGTGTCCTGTCTTACATACTTCAGCAAGATTTAGACAAAACCTTAATTCTATATGCCATTATAACAATCTTCCCTCTATAATATCTATCCATTATAATGCTGTAAATTATATTTGGTATAATATTATAATTGGAGGACAAGTCTGGATACAGAGACTATTCATTACGTCATTATACTCTAACACCCATTTTTAGATGGCTGTTTTAGACCACCTTGTGGTGCTCGCTATGATATATTAGCAGATTTCCCTTAAGGGTAATCAGCTATTGAGGTCGTACTCATGACGCGACTTTCGAAAAATGTCTTCAAATGTCCATCGATCCTACCCAGGAGATGACGAAAATGAGGTCCGTTCAAAATTATCTCTCTCTCTCCATATATATATATATATATATATAGAGAGATAGATAGATAGATAGATAGATAGACATATTTGTCTGTTAACGCTCTAGCGGTCGCAATTTTTGTTTGATCGTTACCAAACTCGAAATTTAATCGTTTTATGTAAAATGAAAGATCAAGTTGGGTAATAGCTGAAATCGAACCAGTGGGAGGGGGGATTTTTGAAAATTCGATATATCTCCGTTGTTGCGCGTCGGATCTAAAAATTGTATACAATCAATCTTATTTCAAATGTTATGTTCTATAAATATTGTTCTTATACATTTATTCTGTATCTTGAATATTAACCGAGATATTTGCATTTCGACTATGTTCGGGACATTCCTCCGAGAACTAGGGCGGCCGTTTCCGTAACTGTTCGTCCCTCGTGAATAGGTTTAGATTCCTTACTACTACTGATGTTATTAGGCAGATTTCTGTATTGTAAAACTTCATGTGGGAAATGTGCTTATTTTACGCAGCCCCTGCGTGACGGACTTATTTATATCTGGAACTCATTGAAGCGAAGAAGACAGCCATGATCACTAAAATGTTTATATCACTTGGCTAATCGAATTAGACATGATCAAAGACCTTTTACTGTTTCTATTAACAATGGTCTTCAAATATATAAAATTATTCTATTTCTAAAATTCTAAATATGGACTGTCTCACTTATATACACAGATTTATTTTTTTCTTTTATCTTAGCTTTATTCACAGTATATTTCATTTACAATTTATATTTGTGTGTGTGTGTTTTTTTTCAATCTATTGAAAACTCTAAAAATATAGTTGACCCCCTCCTGAGATGACATTACCGTTTACATGACCATCCCGACTAGCCGTTTGAGCATGTATCATACGATAATTTTATTAAAATATTTATAATTCATATTTTAAATACCTACCCTCCTAATCTTTTTTTAAATTTGATATAATATTACTTGATTAACTGTAGATCTTTGCTAACGGCCTTTGACAATTATGTACTACAAACATTTCTTACACAATAAACTGTAAATAAAATAAATCATGAAACTCGAAAATTCAGTAAAGAAGTGGTTAGTCAAACATAGTTACATTACAAGGATATTGTTACATTTTGATAATAAACGTTGTTTATTAGAGTTCTTTTGGATTGAAAAATTAAACACACACAAGCTCCATCACTGCACAATTTATATGACAATGCTCAACACACTTGGTAAATAATTCTTAACTATTACATACAGCTTGCACTGATAACTTCACTGCTCTTCTTATTTGCAACTCACGATCACTGAAGTTCACAAAAAACATGGCCCTTCACTGTTCTTCACAAAGAACACGGGACTGCTCTTCACGAAGAGCACGGCACTGTTCTTCACAAAGAACACGTCACAATTCTTTACAAAGAACACAGCACTGCACTGTTATTTGCACAAAAACTGTACCGAAACTAAAAGCGCTGTTCACTAAAGCTGCACTGAACGCACTGTTATTCCCTATTGGAATACTACAATCCTTATTTTCTGTACTAAACAGAAATTTAGGGTTAAGTATAACTAACAAAAAACTTGTTTACTACTTATATATAAGGCCTGTTTTATTTTATGCCTGTCCTATTTGGTCAATGACATGCGAAACTAATAAGCGTAAATTACAAGTGGCTCAAAATAAATGTTTAAGATTTATTGGTTCATTCCCACGATGGACGCCCTGTCATGCACATGCATGAAATTCTTGACATTCCCACAATAAATGAGTACATAACTAAGTTAGCAGAACACTTTTTCGATGCATGACAAAATAGTAAGTATCAGCACATTGCTGATATAGTTAATTATAGTTATAGTAGTTTAAATTACAAGAATTACAAATATAGACTTAAGCACATAACATTTTAATTTCTCTGATGAGCTTTTATTTTTTCTGTACAAATTTATATTCTTCTGTGTATCTTTATAGTTCTTCTGTATTACTTTTAACCGTTCTGTAATTGAGAATTTTTATTTATTTCTGAATTTGGGGTTTTTTGTATTTTTTTCCCTTATTATACATTTAGATATTAGAATAAAAATAGATATAAGTAATGTGGAATATTTAAAAAAGCCAATAAGCTTGAAAAATTGCATTTACTTCTATTGTAAATTATTATTTGTTAATATTTTACATAGTAAAATTTTTTTAACCTTTAACTGTTATTCCCTTGAAGAGTGCTGAGAACAAATTAAACTCTCGGGATGAGCTGGGCCGCTTTTATATTATTACTCACATCAAAGAGAATGCCGAGAATGGGCTTGCCGGTGTAGTCGAGACTCTTCGGGTGCCAAAGGTCCTTCGATCGGTCGGCTTCTTTCATCTACTTCGTACTTCTTAAATACATTTTTTAATGTACGTAGTTTTCGTGACACTATGATTCTATCATCCTCTCCTTTATACTTCCATTTATAAACTCTCTTATAAAAAAGTATTATAAGAAAGGAAATGACTAATATGCGCTAACAAAAATATCTGCAGGAAGAGCAATAAAACTACAATTATACAGAGAAACGAGTAATGAACGGTTCTAATAGAAATTTGAATTGACAATAAATAAGGTAACATAAATCATTTCGTAAATGGCGGAGGTAATAAATGCAACCGGCTTACGTGATTTTAAGCCCGGAGGTTGTAGCCAAGTTCTTATCTTGTGATTTAAATTAGTAGATCATTAACCACATTCAAAAAAATGTTTACATGAATCTTAAGATACACAGAATGCCGCAATATAATACGACTTCAACCAATTTTGGGAACTATTTGTTGTGTTTGTATTAACTTTCATGTGTTATTTATTTATTCTTTATAATGTTTGTTACTAAGCTTATGACAATTATTAGCTTGAACACCCGAATTGGGGGTCACCGGCCATGGGATCTGTCGCTTTGAGGTTAGGTCAGCGTCCAGGCGACCTCATGGCTTAAGAGTGCTGCTTAGTTTTTAGTTATGATTTGTGAATTGAGGCCACAAATAGGCATGTTCATTTCAAAATCACACGTACAAAAATTGTGTTCTTATATTTCTGGCTGCCAGAGTTTCGATCATATTACAGACCATCCGAATCGTAAACAGCTCCTCGGAACAGCACTATTTCACTCACGTTTGGTCAGTTTTTTTTCTCAAAGAGATAACTAGTTTTACTAGAATCTTATCCGAATCAAAGAGAACTTTTCTGTTCATCTTCCTTTAGTTTTCTCCAATTTCCTCCAACAAGAAAAGGTCTAAGCGGTTGAAGCCTCTGAACTGTCAGAAAAAATATTTTCAACTGATCAATATGTGCCATACTTGGATCAATGTTTGGCCAACAATTCTTTGTGGGTGTCTTTTGAATTAACGTGATGCTATGACTTTTATACGTTAAGCACAGCAAAGTGAAGAGTTCTTAAACCAGTATTCTTGGTTTTTTCCACTTTAGTCTGGTTTTGCGAGGCATATAATTATTAATTAGTTATTTCATGCTTTGCAGACATTATACTGTAATGGAATGATTATTTCTCGTGTTATAAATCCTCTACTAGGAGCATTTATACTCATATATTGAGGGATTTCCTTTTTAGTTTGATTTGAGGGTTTTTCACTACTTTATATTTGAAAGACTCCAGTGATCTGTTAGCCCCTGGTTTCAATATGCTACCCATGTTCTACGTGATCAATAAGACAGAGACCCTCTTTCGGTTCTTTTTTCATGGGTTGCTTCTTACGACCCATTGTTGGGTTGTACCCCAGGTTCGATTCGGACCATCTGGAGACTATATATTTAACCTCCATGACTCCGACATCTCATTCGACACATGCTGTCTGATACACAAGTAGTCAAGAGGACTATTGAGGTTTTTATTATTATTACTTTTTTTATAGGGGTGAAGAGGCTCATTCCACAATCCGAACTATCCTATTTTACCCAGGTTTGGGGTTGAAAGGAAATATATTTCTCGACCTTCCTACCACCTAACAGTAGGTTTATTATGACACATCCATGGCTAGAGTCCTATTAGATATTTTCAATGGGTGACTCTATTCATTAAAACAATACCTAATAAAGTGAATATAAATTATCATAGATACTTCATATTTCTAATATTCAATGGTCTGACTTTTATAAACACGAATAATCCGACAGGAAACGTAAATTTCAGATATTGTAATAAGACATACCAAAAAGAGGGGTTCGGAAATCTGATACAGATAAGAACCATTCACAAAAACCCATAAATACTTTCAAAATAAATGATCATTTATTGTTACTCCATAAACGTTTAATAGATAGATAATGGCTTTATTTATTAATGTAGAGCTCTGATACAAATAAAATTTCACATTGTTAATGCATGAAAAATCGTTATTTGAATCAGAGTCTGGCATTCCAGCACCGTTTTAACGAAATGTAACCTTTTAATAGACCAATGATATTGTTAAATTTATTACAAATAAATAAACGTTGATTATTAGGGTTCTTTTGGATTGAAAAATTAAACACACAAATTGTAGCGTTTTTATCACAGCACCATTTATATGGCAATGCACTACACACTTTTTCACACTTGGTCAGTTATTCTGTACAACTAATAACAATATGCGCTGATAGCTTTACTTCTTATTGCACAGTACAATGTCACACGATCACGGGGATCACCGACGTTAAGAAAGCACGGCACGGCACTGATCTTCACAAGAACACGGCACTGCAATCATCTTCTCAAGAACACGGCTCTGCACTGATCTTCACAAGAACACGGCACTGCACTGATCTCCACAAGAACACGGCATTGCACTGATCTTCACAAGAACTCGGCTCTGCACTGATCTTCACAAGAACACGGCTCTGCACTGATCTCCACAAGAACACGGCATTGCACTGTTCTTCACAAGAACACGGCACTGCACTGATCTTCACAAGAACACGGCACTGCACTGATCTTCAAAAGTACATGGCACTGCACTGATCTTCACAAGAACACGGCACTGCACTGATCTTCACAAGAACGATCTTTACATAAAACACATTCCTGACTGAAACTAAAAAGCACTGTTCACTAAAGATGCACTGAACACACTGTTATTCACTAGTAGGAAAAGCTAGAACTAACTGACTGTTGGGCCTACTGAGCTGCATTTATACAGCCCGGCGACAAGTTCCAGGCTTTCTGGGCCCGTCGCCTAAAACATTCTAGACGACCCTGGCGGAGTCGCTTCCCACAAGGGACACCTTCATTTTCTTCATACTTCTTAAATACACGATACACTCTGCGTGACCAACAGCATTGTTTGTATTAGTTAAAATGCTTATATATTATGATCCTCATTATAACATTAATAAATTAATCCGTTGACTGGAAAATATTTAAATGTTACATTACATTGGGAATGGTTGTTTCAATACAAATGTTTCAAAGCGTTTCATAAATAACGCAGCATTAAAACATTTAAGTAATATTGCTTTCGCAATTGACCAACCATCCGATATAGCGAGTATCGATGAGTAACTGCCAATAAATATAGATAGAGAAAAGAACTCGATAAATTCCAACAGCACCGAATTCCTCAAAGGAATACTCCGGCAAGTATTCTGAGAAAGGAGTTTTATCATACAAAGGCTCAAGAGGAACAATCCTAAAGAAAACCTGTGCCTTCCTACAAATCCTCTACATATCTTGGATCGAAGTATAACCTCTCTTTAAAACACACTGAACCTTCACTTATATCATCATACATCCTACACATAAAAATGTATCTCATATTATGTCATTATATTTTTAGTTTAATATGTCTGTCTGCTTGAACAAATTCTAAAGAAAATTTGTGACCTCCTGCAAATCCTCTATATATCTCAGGGGATGTATAACCTTTCGTTGAGGCACACTGTAACTCCATCCCTTCCATTTTACATTCTAAACTTAAAGGAGCATTTCATTGACTGAATTTTTAGTTTAATATTTCTGTCGATTCTGTTCTGCTGTAACAAAGTCCAAAGAATACCTTTCCTTTTCCTACAAACTCTATACATATCTGGGATGGAACTAAAGCCTCTCGTAAAGACTAAGTGTAACTCCACCTCTTCCATTCTATATCCTACACTTAAAGGATTATTTCATTAATTAAATTTTCACTTTAATATTTCTGTCGCTTCTGCTCTCCTGAAGCAAAAACTGAAGAAAATCTGTGCTTTTCTAGCAAACCCTCTAAATATCTTGCTTGGGAGACGAAAAACCTTTCCGCAAGTCGTTGTGGTACTTTATTTCACGGTATTTCATTGATTACAATTTCAATTTACATTTCTGTCCATTTTGCTCTGCTTGAATAAATTCTAAAGGAAGCATGTGACTTCCCATGAGTCATCTAATATCTTGGATGGAAGTAAAACCTCTCGTTGTGTCAAACTGCAACTCCACTTCTTCCATTTTACATCCTACAAGGGAATTTCATTGATTACATTTTCAGTTTCTCCATTTTACTCTGCTTGAACTATCTTGAGAATTCCAAAATATTATTTTTCTTAGGGTTGTTTGTTGGAGTATTTTAGCCCTATATTAAAGAATGAAGGGCGATTGCTCGTTAAAGAATATTTCTTATGCTATATAGTACGTTTTTTCAATTTCGGTTTTTCGCAAATATAAATGCCCCTTCTCCGCCAGAAATAACCGGTTTTACCTTTCATTCATTTCAACTTTATTTACCCTCGTGTTTCGGATTTAAAAAAAAAAAAAGTTTGATGACTCGGTTTAAAAAAAAAGAGAAATGTCCTCAAATGCCTTTCGATCCTGAGAAAAGACGACATGGGGTCCTCTCGAAATTATGTATCTATTATTGTATGTATATATTCGAATAAACTTCTCGTAATAAAGGTCTGTTGAAAACAAGATTCGGTATTTATGCTTGGAATAAGACTTATGATTCTTTATCAACAATAAAAAGCGAATATGAACAGGAATTAAAATATTATTTGAACTAGAGATATTTAGTGACTGGGGTACATAAAATGAAAATCGGATGAGAAATAGGTTTTAAAAAATGCTGAAATCAAAAATATACAAATAATTCGGTTAATATATGAGTCAGATATTTTATGTTTAAAACAATAATTGTAGAAAATTAAAATTCCATCAACAATGGTTACATAAAAGTTTTCCATCCAACTTATAGTAATCTAGAGTTCTCAGGTTTGCCATGCCAGTTATGGCTTTGTCTTAATCTTATTAGCTAAACCTAGATACAATAGGAATTTATTTAGTGACAAACTGATTAAATTAAATCCTTAGTCCCAACAAACTTGGTCATTTTCGCCATTTTCTGGGTAGAATTGGTGGACACTAGAAGACAATTTTTGAAAATAGCCTCATGAGTACAACATCAGAGATTTTCTTTAAGAGAAATCTGCTAACACTAAGACTGATTTTTGCGTTTTCAATAATTGAAATAGAATCAACAGTGTGGGTTTAGAGGTGGTAAGAAAAACAAATAAATTATCCTCTTTATCCTAAGCCGGGTAAATAATATTATAAACTAAAAGAATATAATATAAATTAACCATCGCTTAAATCTGATTAAGCAGTATTATAGAAAATGAAGTATTCTATAATTGTTGTTCTTTTTCTTTTCCAACTCGTTTAACAAGGATATTTGCATTTTTTCAGCTAGCTCCACTTCTACTTATATGATATTCACTTTTCAGAAGACGACGAAAATTCACTGTCTTGAAAATTATATGTGTATTTCTGTGGACATAATTTTTGTTTTATCGTTACCTCACGGAACATATAAGCGTTTATTTAAGAAAAAATATCAAGTGTTCTTAAATGGCTGAAATTGGCCCGAGGAGAAGGGGAGTACTCAGAGGGGATGAAAATCAAGTATTCAAAATACCTCTGTTATTAGGAGACGGTTCAAGCTATTCTTTATGAACATTCTTGTTACAGTTTGGAATTTATATAAATGTTATTCTGTCTCAGTAAAACCACGCTTGTAATAGTAATTTATACCTTAATTATCTGATTTTTAGTCGCTAAAAATCTAATGTCCTGTGTACTCTTCAGTTTCCTTATATATGAGCTCCTTACTAAGTGATATATAGAATTGAGGTGATATGAGAGGGCAAGTGTAGATCGAAAAAGTCCGTCACGCAGGGGCTTCGTAAACTAAGCAGATTTCCCACGTGAAATTTAACAATAGAGAAATTTCAGAATAGAGAGTCAAACAGTTACGAGAACGGCCCGAACTAGCTCTTGACGGAAACTCACGACTAGACCCGAAGTTGGCCGATCTCATCTCAGTAGTTGAAAACAGAAAAATGCAAATATCTCGGTTAATATTGAAGATACAGAATACATGTATATAACATTATTTATAGTAAATTTAATTTGCAATAAGATTAATTACAATTTATATCCAATCTAAACAATTTTTCGATCCGACGTATAGTAACGGAAATATTTCAAATTTTAGAAAATCCTCCCCTCTAAACCCCCCCCCTCCCACCGGTCCGATTTCAGCCATTAACGATCTTGATCTTTATTATTGCATAAAACGCTTAAATATTGAGTTTGGTAACGATCAAACGAAAATTGCGACCGCTAGAGCGTTAACAGACAAATATATATATATATCTATAACTATATATACATATATATATATATATATATATATATATATATATATATATATATATATATATATAATTTTTAACGGACCTCATTTTCGTCATCTCCTGGGTAGGATCGATGGACATTTGAAGAAATTTTTCGAAACTCGCGTCATGAGTACGACCTCAATAGCTGAGTTCCCTTAAGGGAAATCTGCTAAAATTGTATATAACCAATGCTGTTGAAATTTTTATTTCCTGAAATTATCCTTTTATACATTTTGTCTCTTACATGACTAATAGCGGAGTTATTTTCTTGGTTTCATCCTTTATTAAACATCTAATCTTCCGATTTTCATTTTGAGCACGTCAGCCACTAAACACTCAAGTCCAACAGACACTTTAATTTCTCTTTATTTTCAGGAAGCCTCTACTTCTGCTGACGAGATGACCAGTGTGTCGTTCCAACAGGTTGGATATCTGCTTAGTTTAGGCAGGCACTGGGTGGCGGACTTTAATATTGTACATAAAACAGTTAAATACCCAGTATGGTGTCCAATTAAATATCAATTAAGAGTCTCTCTAGAGTTTATAATAGTCATTGATGCCACATCCAACGCTTGTCCACGTGATCCCTATCGTGCGGAAGTAATGCTGCATTTGTAACTATAAAACACTTACTAACAGAATGCAGATTACGGACTTACTTAAACATTCCACATGACTTGAAAGATCTACTGGCTGAGGGTAGCACTATTCTGACATATTTAATAGCAATATGGCAGTTTGAGAATATTTCATTACATATTTTAAAATTTTTAATGTATGTGCGTGTCTGTGTGTGTGTGTGTGTGTGCGTGTGTGTGCGTGCGTGCGTGCGTGTGTGTGTGATGTGTTTAAATTTGAATGCTACATCCCTGTTTTTAAGAATAGTTGTTGTTTCTAAGTAAAAGTTACCAAATTTTCTGTTCACTTATTTATGTATCACTTTTATAATACTAAGTTGTGTTCGTGTTTCTTGTTTCTTTTAGTGTTTTGTGTTCCGTTTAGACTATTGTTCTTTATATTATTTTGTGTGTTCCATTTTTTGTTATTTTTTTACTTGTTTTTTGTTTTTGTTTGTCCCATGTTTAATAAGAGCCAAGTCGCCACAGTTGCGGAGCTCTAATGTTTATAATAAATGATATATATATAATTTATATGTTATTGTTATTTATATTTATTAGTTTTTGTTTTAATTAACCTTATAATTAACAAATAATATATAAGCTGAGCTCCTTTGCTAAAGGGAAATCCCGCTAAGCAATAAGTTACTCATACTCACATTACAAACCAAGAAAAATAAGTAACATAGCAAAAGGTGATTAAGAACAGATATTATATCACATAGTATTTAATATCATAATCTTCATGCCGTCAAGGATTCTTTTTCAACTAGACAAGACTGAAAATTAAGGCAGAGAAGATGTCAGTTGGAGTAAGAAAGGTAGAAGCTAGTGCGACTGTTGAATGACCTGAATGGTCGCTTGTTCAATTTTAATGGTTAATATTAATTTACTTATTTGCTGAAGGATTTATTTAAGAACTTCTGACAAGCTGCTAACATCAATAACTTATCCTTCATCGCAAGAAGTTACCCAAGCAATACTTAAGTCGCTTAAAGTTTTGTTTCATTAAGGAAATCCCATTAAAGAGTTTACTATGCAAATTATAAATCGTCGTTCTAAACATGGGCAGTGCGTAGCCTTCAAGAAAGATGAAAACCTATCAAATAATCAGTCAATGATGAAATAATACAGTTTCATGAACACAAACTTATTGTTTAGCTTTGTTATTTAAAGAAGGCCTGCTTGAAATTTGTCAACAACTACCAGAAACGGAATGATTTAGGTTTTTTTTTCATAAATGTATTATTGAAATTGACATTTAAATAAGTTTTTTCCTTTGATTTGTTTCGTTCTTGGTCTCATAGGGTCTGAGAAACGAAACAGCAGCTTAAACGACGTTTAGGTATGACGTATTGGCTTTTTTTATGACAAAGACGTTGAGAGCTCAATTATAATATATGCAATATAATAATATGTGCATTTCATACAAACTATAATAAATCAAATTTAAATTATTTATTAACGTCCACTTTTTTCAACCAAGGCTAATTGGGACGGGTTACCTACAGGTTACCAACCTTTCTGGCCAGGGTGGGGCTAAGGATTTTATTTAATGAATTCCGCCATTAGATAAATTCTACTGCCCAGGCGAGAATGAAACTCGCCACTCAAGGTCAACGCCTTAACTTACATGGCTAACCTGAGCCCCTGCAATAAATTATTAATAAGCAGTAATTTTCAAAAGACATTTAAAAAAAAAAGTAAGAAGGAAGGAGGGGAGTGGTATAGAGAATGGAATTCTACATGTGGAATTCCAATTCCATATTTCCCATATGTAAATGTCAAATATATACAAAACGTGATATGGATCCCAAAAATTCACATCACGTATTTTTAGATTACTGTAAAACTACGTGTGTAGGTGTGAGAGAGAAGGTTTACTAGAGGTCAGAAACGAAAATATCTCTGTTAATGCTTGCGTTAATGGGATAAATAGAACAAAAAATGTAGAAAACATCTTCGTTATAGATGCTAATGTTAATGAGTGTTGATAAATATAAAATTCCGATAAAAGTTCATTTTTAAGATTTTAAATGTTAAAACTTCTCTAAACCCTCACTCCTATTCGTGTTCGGTATTTTCAGTGACTTAATCTTTAGTAATACGTTCCAAGTATTTCGTACCTTTTATATTCAGTGTGCACAGCCTCCGGGCTTTTCATGAAAGTGTTTGTTTGTTCCAGAAGGTAGTGGTAGAGGCTCTGATCCAATATGAACTAAATTGCTTAAAAAATGAAGCATAAAATTCCTAAGAAGTGAAAATATGGCGCTTTGACTTGAAAACCTAAAGTGTAATATCAAATTATCGAGAAAAAGGAGGTTCCTCTGAAACCCATAGTCTGGAAATTTCCACGAAGGAAATTCGTCTACGAGTTGGCGTGCCTTCCTGAGATAAGATTTCCCCTCTCTCTCTTTTGCGGACAGCCAGGGCCTTAGACCATTTTTGTAGGGTTGGGGCTTTCATGAGATTACCCGCTCTAATTCGAGATAGACTAGTTGCGCTCAATAGAGCGTTCATCTCATCTCCTTTGGCTTAGAGGTTGATCTGGGTTGTACAAGGGGGCTGGGTGGTCCAAGGGTGGGGTCCACAGATAGGACGGCAGGGGGTGAAGGGGGGTCAAACAGATAGGACCCTCCAGCCCAGAGAGGGGGTAATTTAATTAAAAGGAAGTGACGTCAAGAATAGCGAAGACCGCCTTAAGCTGGTAATTAGCAAGATCAACAAAGGGCAGCGCCCCAGGCGGCTGGCTCTCCAAACACCGCCGGATCTTTTTCAACAGTTAGGGCTCAGTCAGACGAACCCTCTTCCTTAATACAGTTAGACTTTTGACCATTCCTCTTTCATCATTCACCCCTTTTCTTCAATGAATTTATCCAGCGTCCAACTTAACTAATCCAATCGCAGAAAATGAGAGCTTGGCAACTAAACCACGAGCACCATTCAGAAAACAGACCGAAGTTAGGTTCACAACCAATTAGTCATTTTTTCCGAATAATCACAGTATCTTACAATATTAACCTTTGAACGACAAGGCTGTGACCGTTGACGAATTAGACAAGTAGGTGTCATACATGACACCTATCTGCCATATGCATATTTTCCATTTTACTCTGCTCAGAATCATTCTTCTTTTCTCAAAATAATATTTAGAAAAGTTAAAAAGAATATTGTGTGCTTGTGAGTATATAAGAAAAATAAAATAACCAAATACATAA
>CM032228.1:35705000-35750000 GCA_019009955.1 Riptortus pedestris
ATGCACTAGTTGTCCCATCTCAGTGTCTATTCTAACTGAAAAGAAGGAAGTATGAATATATGAGTTATGAAAAATTGCATAGAAGAAAAATTGTAGAGCATCGATAGTTTAACCGCTTTGGTTCTACAACCTTTTACGATCCGACTCATAATTATGGAGATATTTTGAATTTTCGAATTCCCCCCTTTCAGCAAATAAAGAAATATTATCTGTATTGATGACATAAACGGTTAAATATGGAGTGTGGTAAAGAAGAAATAAACATTTTTGAGACAGGAACGTAAAATATTAATTGATGAAGTTTTTACACAATGATTTTGTATGTGAATCTCGCATAATAACGGTCTTACGAAAACAATATTTGGTATTTAAGCTTAGAATATAGAGGTTTATGCCTAACAACAGCTTATTGTTGTTATGGCATAATGTAGGAGTGTGGGTTTACTGAAGTCTGAAAACTAAATATTCGAAATATGTCGGTAAATATTCATATTAAAGAAAGTGAGTATATAACAGCATTTAGAGAATTAAATTTGCTATAAGATTTGATCTATACAATTTTTCGATTCGATGTATAATAACGGAGATATTTATTATTTTTGAAATGAACACCTCCCCCTACCTTCTTCTGAGTTTAGCCGCTATTGAACATTATCTTTAATTTTCCATGAAACGCGTATATATCGAGTTTGGTAACTATAAAACTAAAATTACCCTCCTCTACAGTAGTAACAGACAAATATATATATGTATATATAATTGTAACCTCTGTCTGTACATGGATTTTTTTTTCAAAATTTCACGATACTTTTCCGTTTCAAATGTCATAGACACCATAACTGAATTTTGTTTATTTCGTGTATGTTTGTCAGTTATATTTGTTTGTTTGTTACCTTTTCACGCCTAAACGGCTGAACCGAATTATATGAAACGTGGTATGTATATTACTACTAACCCAACTTAGACTTTAGGCTATATTAATATTCTCAGAATATAACAGGAGTGGGGATTATAAGGGAAGGCTTCCTATTTGTTTTTCGGACAGTATGCACATAACAAAAGTTGTTGTTTTTTTTGTTATTTAGAGTAACTTCTGTCATATACACTTTCGTCGTATACTGAAGTGTAAATGCGATATACACTAAAAATTATAGCGGAAGTGAACAATTTTGTTTGGCACAATAGACTCAACCGAACTAAATAAAACTCGGTATGTGTATTAGCACTAACGCCTTCATTAAAATAAGCTATACTAACATTTCTAGGGGCAGGAGTGGGGGTTGCAAGGGAAGCCTGAAATTAAATTTAGCGGTATTTCGTTTTCTATTCGTTATTCTGCAAATATGCACATAACAAAAGTAGTTTATTTTTTTATTTGAAGTAACTTTTGTAATATTCACTTTTGTCTTATAACAATGTATAAACGAGATATAAACTAAAGCGGGAGCCAACTATTTTATTGGGCACTAACGATTGAACCGAACTTAACAAAACTCGGTATGTCAATTAGCATTAATTCTTCCATGATCATAAGATAAATTCAATTTTTTTGGTTCGAACGCGAGTGGGGGTTATAAGGGAGACCTGAAATAAAATTTCGCGATATTTCATTATCTATTTGTTTTTCGACAAACGTGCCCATAACAAAAGTTGTTTACTTTGTTATTTAGAGTAACTTTTGTTTTATACATTTTTTTCGGGAACAATGTATTAAGCAAGTAATTTGCGTTGAAATATTGATATGCTCAACAATTCTTTCCAATATGAACTACCAGGTACCTCACCTGGAAAAATTAATTCAAATCTATGTTAATATTTTGTCCTTAATAATTGAAATCTATGAATAATGCACAGGAGATGGGAAATATCACAATATGGAGGACAGTGAAATCTTACATAGAAAATTAATTTTATTATTAACAAATCCACAGCAACGACGGGTATAAACCCTAAACACTGAGACGGGTAAATGTCGAAATATTGTGCAAAGTAAAGCCTTGCCAAAAAATACCATCACCATTCATCCTCAAATGAATTCCCGGGCGAAGCCTGGTACCTTAGCTAGTATATATATACAAAAAATTTCGAACAGACCTGATTTTCGAATATCTACTAAGTAGGATCAATGGGCATTTGAGGAACATTTTCGAAAATTGCGTCATGAGTATGTCCTCAATAGCTCATTTCCCTTTTGGGGATATCTGCTGAAAATCTTAGTACATAATTGATTGATGATAAACAAAAAGGTCGGTCACGCAGAGGCTGCCCATAGTAAGCAGTTTTCCCACGTGCTGGTATAATTTGTAATCTCATCTCACCATCTATTCTCTATTTCTATGTAAAAACCATATGAGTAGAGTTTCTGAAGGCTGAAAACAAGAAGGTACAAATGACTCGCTTAATATTTGGTTTAAGAAGAAATGCATAGAACAACAATCAAAAATTGTACAAAGTTAAATAACAAAAGTAATTGGATAACAACAAGTAACAATAACAAATACAAAAAACCAATAACAAATAACATAAATGAAATAGATAACCATTTTATAAGTGAACATAAAATAAAATTGGTGACAAGCATAGTTGGTGGATGATCAATAGGAAATGAATGGCTGAAAATGGTACTTTGGCTAATGATTGTCGTAATTTCTTCCATCACGGTAAACATAAACATGTGTACAAACACATCTAATACAATTAATGCATATAATTTGAGATCCTTTTGCTCACCACAGACTTAATTTGTATTTTAAATTCTGTTGTATTATTAAATTTTGTATAGGTATGAGAGTATGTAGTTTATGTATGGGGCTGCCTTCCGTCAAAAGTTCTTGTAAGTCGTAGGGGAGGGGGTCCTGGTGTTGTCGTTTTCGGCAATCTGTTAGTATATGTCTTATCGTCAAGAGAATTTTACAAGTTGAGCAAGTAGGTCTGGCAGTCTAAGTCATTAAGTATGAGTGTGTTAATTTGGTGTGGCCGATTCTAAGTCTCGAGAGAACTAGTTCTTCTCTCCTATAGAAGCCATAACAGAATGATCTACAGTGTTGACTGAAACGGTTAAATGTGGAGTATGATATAGATCAAATAGAAATTTTCGAAACAAGAAAATCCAAAATCCCCATGCTTTCCGGTTATGAATGTATGTCAACTAGAAAAACTAAATTCAATTATTATATAAAACTTCAAAATATTTGTCATAAACGTCCGTGGAAAGATAATTTATGATCAGGTCAATTTAAGGTGAAGGGAGACTAATTACTCATAATGTATATAGCATGTCCATGTTCTAACACATTTCAGATAAATAATAATGTTAGGGCGTGCGTTTAACCTTTGTGTTAATAATAAGAAAGCATTGGACTGAAATAAAATTAATAAAAGAGATAATTTCCTCACCTTGATTATACCAAAGTATTTACTTTTTTTCTTGGAAAGATGAGGGTGAAATAATACAAGCCACTATTTGAGTTCTCCAAAGAATCAAAATATATTGAATAAATTATAGTATATACACAACATTAGTATTAATGAACCTTCTGATAGGTTAGAACAAAATGATAATAATTTGAAACAATTAAAACCTGCAAAAGAATACTAATCTAGGAACTAGCCTTAAAACTAATGAAATAAACATTAACTCTTATTAATAAATCTAAAGAATGAAGTCAATCATTTAAATGCACTAGTAATAGCGGGAAACCTTTGATTGTCAAAAGAAGAAAATAAAGTCACTTTTCAAAATGCTGCGCACTACCCCTCGTAACACACAACAATGCCAATAATGAGAAATGTCCTTTATCATGAGTTCTCATTCGATTGTCAACGTCGACAATGCTAGCATTATAGTAAAAAAAAGAGGTACCATTGATGAAAATATAATTTTCATGAGGCGGACTTTCCTTCCAGTGTTATCTGTGTTCCACATCAGATTCCTTCTTCTAACTGGTGCAGAATGACAGCGGAGGCCTCTATCTTCGATGCGGAGAGATCCTTTCTGTGTAAAATCGCTGTGAGAGCCGGAAAACAATCACGCCTTCGGAGCATAAACAAAACCATGTGCCGGACACAGGACCAATATGGCTGCCCAGCCTAAAACGAGCGCTCCATCCTGTACACCAGCGCTGCAGTTTCCGATCATGGCCACCGCCTACAGCAACCTCCTGATGTACGGCCGGTTAGTGAACTACAATCATTTAAATAGACGTCGACCGCTATAGAAGGAGTTTAAATGAGAATAGTGGAAGCGACTGATTAATAGACTAAGTTAGCGGGAATATACGACTGAACAAATAAACCATATCAGTTAATGAAAATGCTTGTTATGTATTTAGATTGGTGTTGAGATTGTTAATGAAATTTATTTCTTATATATAATAATTAAATTGATAGACCCGTCCCAATTAGCCATAGTAGCAAAAAAGTGGACATTAATAAATAATAATAATAATAATAACTAAATTGATAAATTTTATGAAATGTATTTATGGAATTTTAGCTAATTTTATCAGGAATATAGTATATAAGGGTAAAGACAATTTTATAGCAATTAAAGAACATAATCGATGTTATATTAGTATTGTTTTATTAAAAATAAAAATATTGGAATTATCCTATTATTTTATGTTAAAATTAAATGGAAAGAAAAAGGTCTCATTTAATTTCATTTCAAATCTCTGTAGCGGATCTGTCTTCAAGGAATCCTGCTGATTCTGATCTCTTGATCAACGTTTGCAAAGTAAATCACACAATATTTCTTTTTAAGACGACATCATGAATAAAACATAAAAAGAAATCAGAAGACTTCTTCTAAATGTCCAGATGGAAAACCCTGGAAAATTCATGAAAGGAAATGAATCATCGAAACTTTCAATTGAAACAAAAAGTTTTAGGTTTCTCAGCTCCGGCGAACCTTCCCATCCGCAATTCATTCAAAAACTTGAGTATTCTCCCTTTATAATCTTCGGTTTGGAAACCGAATAATGACCATATGCCCCCAGTTTTTGTCGTTCGATTTCATAAAATGCCAGATGGCTGCTCTTTTTATTTGAGGAAACAGATAATGAAATTTTCCACAACCCCCCTCCCCTCAGCCAATTGCTTATTATTTCACTTCAGGGCAGAGGATATGTCTTGGGATTTCTGATAGATTTTATAATTCATTAGAATAGATACACAGACATACCAAAAGAATACACACTTTGAACGGAGAAAATGGTTACTTATAATGAATAGTATTAAAAAAATGCATTTATTTATTTTAAGAGCTTCGTAACATAGAAATAGAAAGAGAAATATAAATGTAAAGTGCAACTACTAATAAAAGAATACAAAAACCAACAAATAAAAAAAAAAGAGAACAAAAATGGAACTCAGAGAACAGGAACGCAACATATTAAAAAAACGAAACATATTAAATAAAAACGCAACAAAATACTTAACAAAAATACGCAAACAGAACAATATGAAACCATACTCAGAACCCAACGAAGAAACAGCAATACAAAATACAATTAAAAGTAATAAATATAAGATAAAATAGTATGAACGAATACTAAATTTCATAGTAAAAAAAGTTAAATAGTTTTCAACGTTTAAACAATACAATTTAAAAAAGAAAAAAATAAGACATTCCTATAATATAAAATGTAAAAAAAATAATTTAAATAAATCTAACACACACACACACACACACACACACCTCTGCACACACAGGCACATACATGTGAATCAGAGAAAATGATAATACAATATTTTTTTAATTTTGAAAAGGATAAGTAAATAGCCTACAATTTTGCCGAGTTAATACTTGTTCTGTTGCCGAACTATTGAGTGTGTGCTTACAACACGTATCATTAATAAGCGTAGCAGCTGTAGTGCCAAAGTCTGCCTTGGATCAGTCAGTAATGTCACTGTGCGTTTAGGTTATTTCCGGTTATTGAATTGTAGGTGGTTCTCAGGTCAGCCATGAGAGTTAAAGCGTTATGTTGTAAATTTTTTAAGAAAGAGGGCTGCTTATGGTCAAAATTAAATTAATATTTAAGTTATATGAGTCAATTGAATTTTATGATGTGCGAATGTTCTGTGGTTTTGTCTCTTACGCTTTACAGCATATATTTTTTAAATAAATTGTTTGTTAAAAATTTATTTATGCAAGGTATATTCAGCGCTTTACATTGTAAAATAAGTTTTAGACAAATAACAAGTCTTCTATATTTTCATGGAGGTTTTCCAGCTTCAACACATAGGCTTTCTACTGGAATAGATCGGAACGCCCCAGTTGCTATTCTCAGTTCTGTATAGTGTGTTTTATCTCAAACCTTTTAAGAAGTTTAGAGCTGATGAATACGCAATACAACTGCCTTCTCCCCATTTCGTATTACTCAGGATACTCTAGACGTTCAAGTTTTTTCCCTTATCAACGAGCCCTTTCAAATGTTAAATGTTAATTCAAAGAAATTAAGTTTGTCCGTCTCTTTTCTTCCAATCCTGTCAACCATGAAATGTGGCAAATCGTGTTGTTGCGAAAACTACTTACATGAAAAATTAAACAGAGTTAATCACATAATTAAGAAGTAGGAAGTAAGTGCGTTCAGTGCAGCTTTAGTGAGCAGTGCGTTTTAGTTGCAGTGAGTATTGTATGTGAAGAACAGTGTAGTGCCGTGTTTATGTGAAGAACAGTGCAGTACCGCCTGAAAGTAAAGGACAGGGCAGTGCACTTGTGAACTTCAGTGATCGTCAGTTATACGATTATGCAATAAGAAGAGCAGTGAAGTTATTAGTGCATACTGTGAGTAATAGTTTAGAATTATTTACTGAGTGTGTTGTGCATTGTTAAATAAATTGTGCAGTGATAAAAACTCTGAAGCTTGTGTTTGATTAATTTTGCAATCCAAAAACTCCAATAATCATTGTAATACACGTTAAAGAATTTTATCATTCGTTTAATGGTGGTGAATTTAGTTTTCCCTTATGGGAAATCAGCCATTGAGGTTGTACTCATGAAGGAATTTTCGAAATTTTTCTTCAAATGTCCATCGATCCTACCCAGAAGATGACGAAAATGATGTCCGTTCAAAACTGTATATATATATATATATATATATATATATATATAAATATATACATATATGTATATATATATATATATATATATGTCTGTTACCGCTCTAACGGTCACAATTTTTGTTTGATCGTTCCCAAACTCGATATTTAGTCGTTTTATGTAAAAAGAAAGATCAAGTTCGTAAACGGCTGAAATCAGACCAGTGGGAGGGGGGGGTTTAGAGGAGAGGATTTTCGAAAATTCGAAATATCTCCGTTACTATAAGTCGGACCGAAAAATTGCACAGAATCAATCTTATTGCAAATTAAATTTATAATAAATATTGTTATATACATTTATTCTCTATCTTGAATATTAATAGAGATATTTGCATTTTTATTAAATCTGGGGGCTAACGGAGGAGTAACTTTCCCGCCAAAAGCTAGTTCGGTCGTTTCCTTAACTCTTGGCACTCGTGAAATTTCTCTATTGTAAATCACGTGGGAAATCTGCTTAGTTTACGCAGCCCCTGCGTGACGGTCTTTTTTCTTTCCTCATAGTAACCCTATGAGGAGTTATTTTTAGCAGATTTCCCTTGAGGCAAATCAGCTATTGAGGTTGTACTCATGACGCGATTTTTGAAATTTTTCTTCAAATATCCATCGATCCTACCCATGAGATGACGAAAATGAGGTCCGTTCAAAACTGTATATATATATATATATATATCTATCTATCTATCTATATATGTGTCTGTTAACGCTCTACCGGTCGCAATTATTGTTTAATCGTTACCAAACTCGATATTTAGTCGTTTTATGTAGAAAGAAAGATCAAGTTCGTTACTGGCTGAATTCGGTCCAGGGAGAGGGGGGGTTTAGAGGAAAGGATTTTCGAAAATTCGAAATATCTCCGTTACTATAGGTCGGATCGAAAACTTGTATAAAACAAATCTTATTGTAAATTAAATTTACTATAAATATTGTCATGTACATTAATTCACTATCTTGAATATTAACCGAGGTATTGGCATTTTTCAGTTTTCAGCCACCAGCAAAACGCCACTTCTACCAATGTTACATAAACAATACTCTGCTACATAATAAATCACATTATTCGAAGTTTAAATACCAAAAATTGTATTCAAGAGACCTTTATTATACGAGATACATGCAAATATGTCCTGGAGACCCCCCCCCCGTCTTAAGGTTTTCGACTACTAAAATTTGATTGATAGGGATAACAATTATTCAGACTCATTAATAATTACATTACTCGTTATAGTAAATAGTTCTCAATAAAATTAATATGTTATATTCTGATATATTTCAGTAATAGTTTTTCTTTCCGGTGTGAAGCGGGCAGACCCGTTTGTTTACATTTCTAACCTAACGCTTCCTGCCGGCAGGTTATTGAAATTGGATGAACCATTTCTTATTTCCGTTTGTATTTATTCACGGTGGTGTTGTGATACCAGTATGTAGATTTATCTATTACTAAACTTCACGAGGGAAATCTGCTTAGTTTACGCAGCCCCTGCGTGACGGACTTTTTTTGAACACATGTTCCATTGCCACATAGCTTATTACATGTAAGATTATGTATAAATACATTTTTATTTTACAATATATACTAGTTAATCAACCATCAAATCAAATATAATATATAAAAAAATATTGAAATAAGTAAGATTAATTTATTTATAATAAATTAATAAATGAAATGAAAAATAAATAAATAAATAAAATAAAAAAACAAATCAATTGAAGTTAAAACGATGTTTAATTTGCGAGACTATGTAAGGTAAATATATTGAATTATAATTCTCATTCCTCGCAATCAACTTTACATTCTAATGTATTTTAGCTGCATCCATATCAATACTTTTCAAAAACATTAAAAGTTCTTTATTATATTTATTACATATAATATGAGGAGGTTCTGGCCAATTACAGCCTTTTAAAATTATGTTCATTATTAAATTTTATCTATTTTGATTAAATGTTGAACAGTCATAAAGTATACGTAAAAAGCGTTTGTGTTGTCAGTGAGTCGCAAGTTCATTTGTCATTGTCATGAGTTATAAATCTCGTTAAATAATGTCTTGTCTGTCCATGTTCCGTTAGAAATTGTGTGCATTTGTCATGGTGACTCTTAATTGTGTTTTAGTTGTTGTCAGTTGTGTTTGGTATGTATTGATGTATTGAAGCACACTTGCTTAGTTGTGAATAAATGAATGGATAGTGCAACTGGTATTGAAAATTGTAAACAATCCGCAGTACGGAAACAGAATATTTCACAGACAGACTAAAAAAAGTCAACAATGCATGGCTTTGAAAATTAAAAAAAAAAAAAAAGTAACATATTGGAGCCTAACATTTTCATCAGAGTTAGGAGTTTTCTTTCAAAATATTTCACCCTTTTCGAAGGGGAAAGCGGCCGCTGAAATTGCCGGACTGTTGTAGGATTACTTTTGCTGCTTCTCTCAATTTTTCATCTGAGGCTTGGCATGGGGGGGGGGTTTGGAGGTGGGGAGTCAAAACCCAGGGCCTCTGATTGATTGGTGCACGAATCAAGTCGGCGATTCGGATTGAATGATTACATATTTCCACCTCACCTCTTCTTCCCATCGGCTCCCACTTTCAATTAAAAATAAATCATTTTCAGCCGGTTATACCTCTCGTTTTACGTGGGATACGGCAATTTATTTTTACAATTTTTTTTTTAAAGTTTTTTTTTTTGTTCCCACCCCTGTTGGGAAACATTAGAAGGTATGTTGGGCCAGTTTTGAAATTTTAACCCTGGAACATGGCCTCTCCCCTCCATTCTTTCACATGCAACTGGTGCTTCTCTACCTTTATATTGTACTCTTCGTAATATAAACATGATATTAAATTAAGGATAATAATTTCTTTACTTACAACAAATACCAAAATCGTTCTCTTCTTATGGGCATTCTAATTGTCGACTAGTAGTTAATTGCCGACTTAATGCCTTCTTACATTGACTGAAAACAGATAGAATGTAGTGTACATTATTGAACACAGCTAATCGGATGTTACGTCTGGGGTTTATTAACCTTTTAGCAGATTCCTATTTAGGAAATTTTTTTCTTCGGCCTCGATATTTTTATTAGCGAGTTTATCGATAGATAGTGTCCCTTTGCCCGTGTTCTCTAAGGAAAAAAAAAGTATTATATGTGCAATAATTGGACGAGTTACGAAGAGTCTTTGGTGTGGGCAATGCGTACAATAATAAGTGATAAATGAACAAAACAATTTAATAAGTTTATCAACAAATTACAATGTCTTTGGGGATGTTTCAGATTTGGCACTCTCTTGTTCTTCGTGATTCTTGTAACCTAGATGAAGAGGTTATGCACGCAGTGTTGCCACTAGCCCGCACTTACTCCCGATTCACTAGTGAATTTTAAAGCAGGGAGGGCCCAGGTGACTGCTAGACGCCAACGCTAGTTTCTAAATAACACATTATGGTAAATAAAATAATGCAAAAAATATATAAAAATAAAAATATATGCATATTTATCTATCTATATATATAGATATATATATATATATATATATATATATATATATATATATATATATATATAAAATTGTAACCTCTGTCTGTACATTGATTTTTTTCGCGAAATTTCACGATAACTTTTCGTTTCACATGTCATAGACACCATAACTGCATTTTGTTTCTTTGGTGTCTGTTTGTTTGTTTGTTACCTTTTCAGGCATAAACGGCTGAACCGAATTTTATGAAACTTGGTATGTATATTACTACTAACCCAACTTAGATTTTAGGCTATATTAATTTTCTCTGAGACGAACAGGAGTGGGGGTTATAAGGGAAGCTTGAAATTAAAAATAGCGATATTTCGTTTTCTATTGGTTTTTCGGTAAATATGCACATAACAAAAGTTGTTTATTTTGTTATTTAGAATAACTTTTGTTATACACACTTTTGTCGTATACCGAAGTTTAAATGCGTTATACGCTAAACATTATAGCGGGAGTCAAGAATTTTATTTGGCACAAAAAACTCAACCGAACTAAATAAAACTCGGTATGTGTATTAGCAGTGAGTCCTTCATTATAATAAGTCATACCAACATTTCTATGGACGGGCAGGAGTGGGGGTTATAAGGGAAGCCTGAAATTAAAAATAGCGATATTTCGTTTCCTATTGTTTTTTCCGCAAATATAAACATAACAAAAGTTGTTTATTTTGTTATTTGGAATAACTTTTGTTATATACACTTTTGTCGTATACCTAAGTATAAATGAGTTATACGTTAAAACTTTAGCGGGCACTAACGGGTGAACCGAACTTAACAAAACTCGGTATGTCAATTAGCATTAATTCTTCCATGATTATAAGTTATATTAAAATTTTTAGGTTCGAACGGGAGGGGGGTTAAAAGGGAGGCCTGAAATAAAAGTTCACCATATTTACATGTATAAGAGACGGGAAATATAAAAATATCGAAGACTGTGAAGCCTTATCAAACAAACAATTCTATTATTAGCAAATCCACGGCAAAGATGGGTATCAATCCTAAACACTGGGACGGGTAAATGTCAAAATATTGTGCAATGTATAGCCTGCTAAAACATACCATCTCCATTCAGCCTCAAATGAATTCCCGGGCGAAGCCGGGTACCTGAGCTAGTGTATAATAAAAGTCGGCCTAGTGTGCGTGTGCCTGGGACTTCCCATGATTGGGGAACTCAAATACGGTCTGAAGAGAGTTGGGCATTGATAACCGCGATGTTTTTTGGCCAAAATCAAACAATCAGCTAGTTTATATAACTGTTACATGTTCATCACCAAGGTGCTTTTAATAAACTAAGGGTGGGGTATTCAAGCACTCCAAAATAAATTTAATTTCCTTTTGTATGAATAATTAAAATACTTTTTACTTTACTATTTTTTTTTGTGAATTCATGGGTAATATATAGTGCAGAATAAGAAAATTGGAACAACTCAGTCAAACATGGTTACTGAATAGGAGCAGTTTCCAGCACCAACTGTTCATTAAAATTTCGTTGTATGATGAGTAAGCCTCTTGTTGTAATTTTGTAATGTTTGTGTCAAACGAGATTTTTTTTCAGGCAATTTTTCTTCCTCATTTCTAACGTTTTTGTGCAGTATTGCATTTTTCTGGTAGTTAGTTATAATACGATGCAATAGTTATAATATAATACGACTATTCACCTCCCCACCAAAGCAAGACCAGATTTTCCACGTGAAAGAATATTATTTTTTCTCAACACATATTGTTTATTTATCACTTAGTAAGAAAGCTATTTAAATAGGATTTGAAATGCAATCTGGACATGGTACTATATTTAGTGACTGAGATACCTAAAATGAAAATCGGATAAGTAGTTTTTGGGCTTAACTAGAGGCTGAAACCTCCAAATAAATAAAATTAAATGTAAGATTTACAGAAAACCTAAATAAATGAATCAATAGTTATAAGAAATTAAATTGTAAAAAAATTGAGGTTATATAACATATTTCGAATAATAACTACAGAGCTATTTTGAATTGTCCTTTCCAAATGTGTGATAATTGGCTATTAGATGTGTTGGAAAATTTTTAAATATCTGGAAAATTTAAAATAGTTCAGAGATTTCATAACTAGTTTTTATTGGGATTACGTCCGTATTTTTATGACGTTGAAGTTAGGGCAAAAACTACTAGGCACTCCACAGGGTTTATTGGACCAATCTATACTGACCCACATCTGCTAATTATTTTTCTGATATATTTTTTATTAATTGATTGAATCTTTTTTTATTTTTTGTTGTTATTTTTCCTCCGTGTTTGCCATCGCTTTTTAACATTTATACTTTAACAGCAAAGGTCTGGGAATAATACTTAAAACAATTGTTATACTGAGAACACAGCCCTGTGTTAGTAATACCTCACCGGCCGATTGTGTTATATTTATAAATAACTTAAATTAAACATATAAAATAAAACTATACTAAATCAGCAACTGAAAAATTAAGTTAAATACAATAAACTAAAACTATTTTTAAAACAACAGCTACAAAATACATTTAAAAAAAATGCAACTTAAAAATAGACTTCTAACAATATAAAATGTATGTTTAAAATATAAAACATCGACTCGAAAGGGAAAAAAATAATGAAGTAGGTGAAAGTAAACAATTTTGTTTCTAAGCCACCTGATTTTATAGAATTCGTGTTGGAGCGTTTCCCCTTGTATACATTACACGTAGCGTATGTCTCTTAATGGAGTCATTGAGAGGTTCCTCCATAGATCTAAATCCGAGAGTAGCGCTTAAGCCGTACCCTGCAGAACTCCACTTTCCGGCCTGTTGGCCCCGAGATACAATTATACCGAAGAGGATCTCCCGGACCAATTTGGAGTATCCGATGCGTTAGACACACAAGAGCGATCTGCAAGGGTTAAAGTTGACGCAAACGTCTAATGAGCCTCAGACTCTTCCCTGTAATTATACGCTTTTAGTTTCGAATCCATCCCCCCTCGCCCCACCGAGTTCTCCAGACATCCCCCACCCAGAAGGGGTGACGTCACTGCAGAGGGTCGCCTGTAATAGTTAGGGGTGCAAAGCGCTCGCTTTCAATCTCATTTCCTCTACTAACGATAAGTTATTTCCATTTCAATCTTTGTCATATAACAAGCGAATTTCTCCGCCTAATAAACTCAACAGGGTGTGACAAAAGGAAGCAGTCTGCTCTCCGAAACCCATCTTGCAAACCCAAATAAGTGATTCATACTCAGTCGCTACATTTGCCACTATGCAGGGTGGGTTAAGACTCCTTTTTGCAAATTTCCCTCAAGGGAAAATTAGATTGATAGTAATTATGACACGATTTTCGAAAATAAATTGTCGGTAATTTTATGGTTATCATTTTGATTTTACTCTTTAGCATGATTTGTACTGAGTTCTTAGTAATCTGCTTGTGTTTTCTATTTTGTAACGTTTTGTTGTTTTCCTTTTTATGAGTTGCCGAATTAAAATTATTTTTGGACACTCCAAATTACACACTCATACTTATTGTAAAAGACTGACCGATCCACTTGCTCAAAGTGTAACATTCTCTTGATGAGAAGACATATACAGACAGAATGCCGAAAACGACCATCAGGGCTTCCCCTATGACTTACAAGTACTGTTGATGGAAGACAACCCATACATTAACAACATATTCTCATTACAACAAGATTTTAAATTATACGCATTAATTATATTTGTAACATGTGTATGTGCGTGTGTGTGGGGTGTAAGTGTATATATACACTCAACCGAAAAAAAAAACCGGTCACTTCATTTTTGTCGTATTAAAAGCTAATTTTCAGCAATTTTCTTTATGTGGGTATTCTAGTTATTACAGAGAATTTAGAGTCTAAGTCCATTGAACTAATTCCTTCAGGATTAGTAAACAATTAGATAAAACTCAGATTAGATTTATTTGTCGTGAAGTTGATCTATTCTAAACTGTAAGTAGTTTTTCGCACATTTAAACATCTTTAATTATTAACCAAGCATTTTCTTTAATTAATGTTTTATTTTTATTTCGGTCCAGAATAATGGGTCTTTCAAACTTAGATGGAAGGCCGGAGCTTACGTTACATTGCCGAAACGCTTGGGGTAGCGAAGTCTACCATTCACTGTAATAAAAATGAAGAATAATTTTTTTTTTTAAATGTGTTAATTTATCTTTTTATTTTTTTTTATTTTGTATTTTTTTGTAAATAATCAATAAAAATTATTCACTTTTGGCATATTTTGTTTAAATAACCTATAGATTAACCAATTATTTTAATTAAAAAGATTAATATACATATATATTAAGTATTTAACAAAATTATAAGACTAAATCTAAGTGTCCGGTATTTTTTGCGGTTGAGTGTATATATGTTTATGTTTATATATACTTCAGCTACCCTGAAGAAGGACATTACGGCAATTATTATCAAAAGTACCATTTTCAGTCATTCATTTCCTATTATCATTCACCAACTATAGTCATCACCATTTTTTTTTCTAAATTTTCTAATCTAATCACTTGTAAAATGTTTATTGTTGTAATGTTTATGTTTATGTTATTTATTTTTTAATTTTGTTATTTGTTATTGTTACTTGTTATTTCTTATTTATTTTACTTTAATCATTTGTCTTTGTACAATTTTTGACTTTTTAAAGTGCAAATCACCTTTGATATGATGTCCATAAATCTAAACAGCTTTTAAGAGCAACTCGCTTACCTTGCTTAGCTCCATGTATAGCTAAATAATCTTGGAATATTTCTTACTGGATTGATGCCATTTATTTAATACTATTTACCATATGAGGGTCTTTTAACCAAGGCTGATTTTGATAGTTGGTATTTTCAGCCTTGAATTGCCGGTACCAAAACTCACCAGTCATGTAATAATGTTTTCTGTGCTTGGATCTCTTGGCTGCCACTTTGGTACTTCAAATTTTCATTCCTTAACCCTCCGTCGGGCGCAGCTAGCCTGAGAGGCCAGGAAAACATACTTTTTGATACCACGCCTCATTCTGTTTCCCCTGTGAGGGGCCATTCCCAGTAATTTCCTGATTTGTGTTGATGCTTAGAATCCCCTACTTTAGTCTATTGCCATCCTTCATCCAGACCGACTGGTCCCTAGGTGGCTTGTGAGGTCGACTGCGCCCAATTGCTCCTTAATTTCGAAGATGATTTTTTTTCAAGATATATCTATTGCAATCGTCCCTTTTACTAAGATTAATGCTATTCTATATGGAAGTTCGTCGATATCTTGAGAAATAAGTGCTAGTCTAACTCTGGCCTCTCAGGCCGAATGCGCCTGTTCAATTTTACTTGTTTTAGTATAAGCTTCATTCTATTCTAATAAAAACAATATTTTACGTTATAAATATTATATTTGGTTTCCAAAGATCCTAGCGAAGTCTCTCCTACCAGCGTTTTAAATTAAAATTAATTAGTTGGGTAGTGGGGGTTTAAAATATGTGAGTGGCCTCTCAGGCCGGGTGCGCCCGATTTTGTTTCGTCCAGAGGTGCGCCCGACGGAGGGTTAATACTTGCAAGAATCAACATTTTATACTTTCTACAACCTAAATGGCGTCAGACATATTATTACTCAAGGATTAGTTAAGGTAAACGTTAAACTACATATTATAAATTTTACCATTCGATATGGATTAAATAGCAAACTTTAGTTAGATAATAAACTCATTAACCCATTGGCTTTTGCAACATGGGATTTATTACAACTTCTTATTAAGGGAAAAATAGAGAAAAAAATATATGAAAAATGCAAGCAACAGTTCAATTCTTTCCAATTCCCACTCCTGAGTGCTGTTGAGTAAGCTGTGTAGTTATCGATGTAGGTTTGTTTGTTTACTTGCCTTGCACTGCGTTGATGGCATCCAGTGAGTTTGTGTTAATAATGATGTTGTCAACAACGTTTTTCCCCTTGTTATTTATGTACATTATGTTACAGCAAAGAATTCTGTTGTAAACATTGTTGTTTTTCTCTCGGAAAAAATTTAATAATTATAAAATGCTCCATTTTTAACTCCCGAATCTAATTCCACATCATCAATCTAAATGACAATTAAATTTCTATTTTTCTTCACATATTTTAAATAATAATTTGTTAATGGATTTTAATTTATTTTTTATTTAGCTCTGTAGACGCTAATTTAAAATTCAACTCCCATTATGGAAATGTTGGCTTCTAGGTTAATTAATTTGTGCCTGTTTTTTTATAAGTTTAAAAAAAATATAATTGATTGGAGTTTGTCTTCATAAATATTTCTTTTGAGGGATATATTTGTACGGTAAAGATGAAAAGAATAAATTCATTAATGAATGAAATCAATGGTGTAGAGAAATCTAAAATCGTAAAACAGCCTTTCATTAAGCAACACAATGAAAATGGTTACTTACCCAAAAGTTTTGAACAAGTTATTTCAGCAACATTTGTACAATAGTCATTACGTTTCATCGCCAGCTTTAAAGCCACCATTTAGTACATTGACTTAAGGGATTTACAAGGAATTAATTTCTCTGATAATGTGAGAATTGAAATCGCCTAGTACTATTTTGGACAGATAAACATGGATTCAGTTGCATTTAAGGAGTCTTTCTCTTCACCCCTTGCATCCTCACAAGGAGCATTCACACTGGTCATACTACCTATAGTCTGGTTTTGGAGTCCATGACATTGGTACAACAATAGTACCGCACAGGTATGGTTAGGATTGATCCAAGGTTGACCTAACTCTTGTCAAGAGTTGGTTGGTGTCGTGTTGCTCCGGGTATTGCTTACTTACAAGAAGTGGCAGAAACACGTTCACTGTTAGCCTGGAGAAAGAGTAAGAAGTCCGTCATGTAGGGCGTAAACTAAGCACGTCCACGTGAAGTTTTACAATAGAGATATCTCCATACGCATGTCTAACAGTTACGGAAACGGCCGCACTAGCTCTTGACGGAAACTCAGACCCGAAGTTAGCCGTTCTAACCTCGACCGTCACAATTAATGAAAATGCAAATATCTCGGTTAATATTCAAGATAGAGAATACATGTAGGCAACAATATTTAAAGCAAATTTAATTTTCAATAAGATTGATTTTATACAATTTTTCGATTTGACGTATTGTAACGGAGATATTTCGAAAATCCCACCTCTAATCCCCTCCCCTCTCCCTGGTCCGATTTCAGCTGTTAACGAACTTGATCTTTCTTTTTACATAAAACGTTTAAATATCGAGTTTGGTTACGATCAAAGTAAAATTGCGACCGCTAGAGCCTTAACAGACAAATATATATATATATATATATATATATATATATATATATATATATAATTTTGAACGGACCTCATTTTCGTCATCTCCTGGGTAGGATCGATGGACATTTGAGGAAATTTTTCAAAACTCGTGTCATGAGTACGACCTCAATAGCTGATTTCCCTTAAGGGAAATCTGCTAAAAGCAAGAACAATGTCTCTAACTGCCAAAGTGATGGAATTAGAAGAACTCATCCGATTAAAGAAAATATTTTTTACCGTTGGCTAGTTGCCACAACTTTATGTGTTTTATTCTTTTTCAATAATTTCAAAATAAGTTCAAATAAAAGTAAAATAGAGATTTACTGAAAAGAATGAAATATGCCTCGGCTGTAAATTTTCTCATTAACATTTTGTTCGTGAGAAAAGGAAGTGTGTTTTTTTAAAGTTATAGTTTTATTAATGTTGAAATTTATGACTATTATTGCGCAGTCTTGCTTATTCTTGGAGCCCTGTCAATTCTTTAGTTTATCCAAGCTGAGGAAGGACTCTAAGAATTTCGACATTGAGTGTAGATCTTATGCTTTACAATTGTACAATCTCTTTTGGAAGACTACTGAAGACCACTACGTGTCTTTCTGACTCTCTTCCTTCCCTAGTTCGTTTCCGTAAAAATCATAATTTTCGGTTCAAGAGGATTACGTATGAGGTTTAGTCTGCAGAGATACAACAAGAACATAAGGTATGAAAAGAAAATCAACATTTATTGCCATAAATAATTTTATACTCTATTTATTTTACTTTCCCTTTTTGCCTTTCTTTCCTTTTTTGCCCTTGCCCTTCTTGCAGCGTGTTTCCTTTTCTGAACCTTCACTGTCTGGGACGAGGTGGTCTAAGGAGGCTTCGTATTCTCCGGCACTAAGTCCCTTGATGTCTTCCAAAGGAAGTGCAGAGCTCAGAGACTGAAAAATGATGAAATACAAATATTAGTTAACTCAGCGAATATGTGGTGGAACAGATCTGAATCAGGATGGACATGTTAGAGGAGAATAATATTAATATTAGGGGTGAGGGTGGCGTGCTCAGGCATGTTCCGTCCTCTGCAGTAGCTGCCCTTGCCCGAGTAGGCTCCCAGTCTCGCCGGAGATGTCGGCTCAATAGGGGTCAGCTCTAGGTCAGTGTTTCCTCTCCATCTCCTGTTAATTCTGTAGTATGTTTTCTTTAAGTTATTTAGAACATGTTTTAGTTTATAAGTATTTACTTTGGACGTTTAAATATTTATATATTTGTTTTTAACTTTTTTATCCGTCGACTTTCCCTTTTCCCTCGTTATCCTTCTGTTGATGATGGACATCCACCACACAGCATAAATCCCGAGTCCCGAATATATGCTAAGTTTTTTTAGGATGCAGTAACTGAAGTATATCACTAAATATTTAAGCCTATGGAGGTATAACGAAAGAATTCCAACCCGCCCAGTAGATCTTCCTCGCTTGCTTGCTCGAGGTCTTCATGGTTGTTGCATAATAATTCCTTAACAGCAGCTATTATTTCGACTCCAAAGATAGCAGAGTTATAATCTCAATACCGAAAGGGTAATGGAATGACTATAATTTTAGTGGAAAACTTCACTCTTGTTTTGGAAGAGCACATTGAGCAATACTAAAAAGCAATAAGATGATGCGAGGTCCAATCGTGCGCACTGCAGTAGCCTTAAATAACTCTAAGTATAGACCTACCCTTGCTAGAAAAGGGTGGTCACTTGTACATAACCCTTGCACCAGGAGTATAAAATGAGCCTTAATAAATAGTTTTTAGTTTGACATAGGTAACATTACGAAAAACAAATCCAAGTCGAGCAATACATCATATTTTTTTATTTATTAATATTTACGAAATAAGTAAATAGAACTTAGTGTTGAGTTCTATGCACTGAATGAATTCTTATTTGAAGAGTATGAAGAAGATAAATGGCAAACATAAATTATAATGTAACTCTGTGATAAATAAAGGTCTTTTGTCATATGTAAGTTTTATGAGAATTCTTTAGAAGTTATTCAAACAATATCAACAAAACATTAGTGAATATTTGCACATAAAAATTTAAGGATATTATATATATATATATATATATATATATATATATATATATACAACTAAATTTCTTAATGTACATGATTTGAAATTTGTCAGACATTTTCACTAATATAAAAAATAGAAAAACTTTTTTTTTTTTTTAATTTCAGGCAGAAACGCATAACGCACACTCACATTTAAGATCAGTCAATCAATAAGATAGACCAGTAATTGTTCGAACATGCGCTATGAGCAATAAAATCGAAGGTAACTAAAAGCGATTAATTGTTACCTTCTGCTTGAAATTTGAATGTTTGACAACAATTTTAAACAAATTTGTGATTATTTTAAAATGTCTTCCCCACATTTTTTTCTTCTGTTCTTTGAATAAATTAATCTCTGTTTACAATTGAGCAGGGGTGAAATAAAATTTTAAATTACAAGTTTCATCATATTTAGTGTTAGTGTTTTCTCCATGCAATCAGAAAACATTCATCCTTTCATGTATTAAAAGCCAGTTATAATCCATAATACTCTAAGAAAGTTACTAGCTTCTTTCGTAAGGATCACAAATCTCCAATAACGTTTCACGCTTTAATTAAAGCTTATCTTGCTAATGAACCTTTATTATTTTTTGAACACAACTATGACTTATTGACCTTCTTAAAATCTTTAAAATTGAGCTGAATTGAAGTATTTCATTTAAATATCAATTCTATTATTTTTATTTTATTATGTCTATTTCACTAATAATTTTCCATATTTTATTATTAGGATTTATAGTTACATATTGTTGATTTTATTTATTTATTCAAAATATATTTTTTTATCGTTTTTAAAAAAAAAAATGTAATCTGTTTTGATTCTGTTTAAAAAGTATATTCTAAAAGGTTTAATATTATGATAAACGATGGCGCATGAGAAATAAAGTACTAAACTGCAGGTATACTGCAGAATAGAAAAAAATTTAAAAAAAAATAAATAAAAAAAGTTTGCGCTCATATACAAATCAACTAAAAACTACACATATTTATGAAGTAAAGATTCATTAACTCTGCTTAATATGTACTAAATGCACTTTTCTGTTATTCAAAAATCTGTTAAAGAAAACTGAAGAAGAATTCATAAAATAATATCGTCATTTGTGTTTTGGTTACTGTTGCTGTGCAAAGCATATTTCAAGTTGCCGATATTTCCATTATATATGGATGATATTTTTGGACTGTAGAGCTGAGCTAAGATGTTACATTTGGCAGAGTCTAAGTCTCTCTCTATAACTCCTTGCCTCTTTAAGGTGTTAAATCGTATTGATTTAGTATCCAATGAACCTAGGCCAAGCGTTTGATACTCACAATTATGGCGAGGAGCCCAAGAAACAGCAAGTAGAGTGTCTTCATGATGTCGGAGAGATTCCACAACTATTTCCGTCTTAACCAGAGCCTGCCTTAAATAAGTATATCTGGCTCATTTGCATATATATAATAGATGGAAGAATCAATGTCACCGTCATTGTATTTAGTCGAAGCAAACATTGAGCTCTGTTTTGGAACAATGGTAAATGCCGTGAACGGGACAAACAACTCGCCCATGTCTGTCAGCAAATGTGTTCTCCATGGTTGCCTAAAACGGGTAATTAATTTCATTGTTTGAAAATTCGGCATTCTTTGAGTTTGTGCATTTGAGCCATTAGTGATCTCGAAATAATTTTAAGGCCATCCACTTGACAACAAACCTAAACGACAGTACCATAATTTAAGAACTATTTCACATTACTGACGAACACGATTCAATTCGACATGTAATCATGACGCCATAATGCGTAATACGTACCTGATGACAAAGAATAGATTTTTTTGGAATAAAACAATGCCCAAAAATGCCGGTGACAATATACACACTGCAACAACAAACTATTGTTTTAGTATGACAACGATACTCACTACGTATCTAGATCCAGTATCAACAAGTATACCTTGGTACATTTTATCACCTGCTACGAAACTTAATTCTCATCATTATTATCAACTGGAGCTCAGGTTAGGGATGTGAGTTAAAGCGTTGTCTTCAATCTTACATAGTAATCCTAGAGGAGCGAGTACGAATCCCGCCTGGGAAAGGAATTTATTTAGTGGCGGAATTCATTAAATAAAATCCTTAGTCCCATCCTGCCTAGAAAAGGATGGTAACCTGTAGATAACCCATCCCAATTAGCCACAGTTGCAAAAAGTGGACGTTAATAAATAAATAATTAATTATTATCAACAGCATCAACAAATCCATAGTTCAAGCCACTATTAAAATAATAATAACTATTTATTAATAAGAGTGTAAAATATATGGATTTCTCACAATATGGCTTTAAATTACTTACTCAATATTAGAGAATGTTTAATTTAACCATGCCATTAGATTTTTATAATTTTCCTTTTTTTTATCCTATTAGGTTTAGCAGATTACCCATTAGGGAAATCAGTTGTTTAAGTTACTTCGAAAAATGTCTTCGCATGCCCATGGACCCTAGCAGGAGTTGAGAAAATTAAATCAAAGCTAATAGTTCAAACTAATATGTTCGTTTGCGGCTGGAATATCAGCAACATCGAGGAGGGTTTGGCATAAGAAGGAAAATTCCAAATATCTCCGTTATTACACGGTATTCCAAAAATGTGTATAAAACCAGTCTTTTTGCAAATTTAATCTCTTATAAATGCTATTAAGTAATCTTGGATATTACCCGACATCTGTGCCATTTTTAGTTTTTAATCTTCAGCATAACTTGACTTTCAGTCATTGCATTTTAACAATATATTATGAAGACCTATTACAAGCTTAAATACTAAATATTGTTTTCAACAGATCTTTACTATATCAGATACCTGCAAATACGGACCAGGAATGAGGTTTAGTGGAAGGAGAATTCGAAAATTCAAAATTACTCCGTTATTATGAATAGATCGAAAAATATACTTTATATTTTTATAAAAAGTATATAAATACTTTTTTGTAACTTAAATATTAAGCATGCTATTCGAACCTTCTTGTTTTCAGACTTTAGTAAAACCCCCTGTACTTGTACTCTTTCAGTTTTTCTTTAGAAATAAAGAACTTATGGTGAAATGAGATCCGTAGTGCGTCGTACCATCACGTGGCAAATCTGTTTAGTTTTCGCAGCCCCAGGTTGATGAACTTTTCGATGGATTCAGTTCCGTCCAAATGAGGTCATTCCAAGGGAGGTATTCGACCAAATGAAGGGAACTATTCTCACGCATAAACAGTAATTTGTATATATATGTACATTTGATATCATTGCTTCATGAGCTATCGTTTGACAGGTCTAAATAATAAACTAACTACGTGTGGCTGTTAAGTGTGAGCTTATAGGCAAAGAAAGATTGTTTTAGCTGATCGAAAACAGAAGATCCTTTTCGCAGGATTCATTTTTAGCCGACTTCCCTTAAGGGAAATCATTGAGGTCGTGCTCATGACGCAATTTTCGAAATTTTTCTTCAAATGTCCATTGATCCTACCCAGGAGATGACGAAAATGAGGTCCTTTCACAACTGTATATATCTATATATATATAATATATATATATATATATATATATATATATATATATATATATATATATATATATATATATATATATTTGTCTGTTACCACTCTAGCGGTCACAATTTTTGTCTTATCGTTACCAAACTTGATATATAATCGTTTCATACAAAAAGACAGATCAAGTTCGTTAACGGCTGAAATCGGACCAGGGGGAGGGGGGGGGGTTTAGAGGTGGAGAATTTAGAAAATTCGAAATATCTCCGTTATTATGCGTCGGATCCAAAAATTGTATAGAATCAATCTTATTGCAAATGTAATGTTCTATAAATGTTGTTTTGTACATTTTTTCACTATCTTGATTATCAACTGAGATACTTTCATTTTTTAGCTTTCGGTCTTCAGTAAAGCCCTGCTCCTTTTCATCTTATATAAACAATATTCTCTTATGCTATGAAGCACTTTATCTGAAGCTTAAATACCAAATATTGTTCTCATTGAACTTTTAAGTTTTGAGATAAATGCAAACACGTGACGCACGTGGGAAATCTGCTTAGTTAACGCAGCCCCCGCGTGACGGACTTTTTTGGGTTTTAGACAGAACGTAACTTGTACTTTCACTAATAATTGTTACCAAAAATGTAACAATAGCTAATGCTGTGTGTCTACAGCTAATACGACTTCGTCTAACCGTTAACGCAAAACACCTGGTAATCCAGCGTTTGTTATTCGATGGTAATTCAGCCAGCATACTGGCAGAATTATCAAAGGTGTGATTGCTGAATTTGGTTATGGACCCCTTGCTTATCATCCATATTCAACAGTCTTAGCTCCTACTGATAATCATCTTTTGCGGTCTCCCTCTAACAACATTTAGAGGTTTACGGTGATGTTTCTCTTTAGCAACTTGATAACAGATCACTCCAACTCGAAACTAAAAGGTTTCTACAGAAGACCAACGTAACTAGATGACAGATGTACCCTGGCAAACTTCAAGACCAATGTCCAGAGTCTCAATGTGCACAAATTTTCTTTAATAAAATAAATGAAATAAACTATAATAAACTTGTCCGTTACACAAAAAGTCGAAATATAGCGGATTTTTTAAAGTGCGTGCAATTTAGTGTTAATTTAAGTCTTGAAACAGAATTTTAAATATTCAGTTAAATTTTCCTATGGAATGCCATATGAAATCAAATAGTTGAAAATCTTAAAAGTACAAACCCGAAGAGAAGACCTGACTACAAAGTTCATTCTTAACACTGCAGTAGTCGCGCCCCTCATCAGTACAAGAGTGGGCGCACGTCATCTCACAGATGACTTACCGTCTTCCCTTAAGTATTAAAGTAAGAAGGTTGGTTTTAATTAAGCCTGTAATAATATTTGTAAAAAAGTTTTAATAGATACATTATATGAAGAATATACATGATTTATGATTATACAATATGATAACAAATATTTCACACATTGGCTTACACAATATAGAATTGATATATACATACACATTATATAGTCAGGTTTATGAAATAAAATAAAATAGTTAGGTAGGTTTATAAAATGAAATATAACCATTTCCTTAAATAAATTACTTGACAATTGATCTCCGAAATATTCGGAAGAGAAAAAAATACTACCATAGACCACCTTCTGGCATTTCTCGATACCTTATAAAGTGAACACATTTTATCCAATATGCCAATACCTACTTTGGTTTGATTATAATGTGTTATAATGGAAGGTTTTTCTTTTCTCCTGATCTCTCATTTATTTCTCCATCAAAATGCATACTTAATATAGCCAATACATTTCTAATTTTGGACTTATTTTTTGTGACATAGGGAACCAGGGTGTCCTACTTCCTATAAGGGAAGATGCTTGAATTTGTTTCCCTATTTTTTATACTTTTAAGCTCCCTGTAAATCTGCCACTGCACTAATTACAAAGGTAGTCGCGCGGGATCTTACAGATGCTTCAAGGTCATTCGCAGTACAGGAGAATCATAAATAGATTTGAAGCAGTACTAGTGGAAGGCTGTAGACATGAGGGGAAGGTAGCTAGGGTGGGGGGCAGTCTGGTTCTATCCTCTACTCAGCAGTTCAAAAAGTCTCTCCAAGTCATCTCTCAGATGACGTGAGACTACTGCAGTGTTAAGGAACTTAAAACTAATTATACTGCATTTCTTGCTTAGTGAGAATGCACTAGTACTTAGTGAGTATATACAACGCTCAACTTCTTTTCTAATCCTTCATGACGAAATGAAATCTGTTGTTTTATTATTCTTCTAAATCAAGGATTCAAACGCTTGAACCACCCAATGAGTTTACTAGAATCAAAGGCAACTCATTGAAAGTCCGTCACGCAGGGGCTGCGTAAACTAAGCAGATTTCCCACGTGAAGTTTTACAATAGAGAAATCTGACCAATAACAAGTGTAGTAGTAAGGGATCTCTATTCACGAGGGACGAACAGTTACGAAAACGGCCACCAGAGCTCTCGGCGGAGAGTCCGAACAGCCGACTCCTGCCGCCCACACACAGAATAAAAATCCAAATATCTCGGTTAATATTCAAGATACAGAATAAATGTATAGAACAATATTTATAGTAAATTTAATCTGCAATAAGATTGATTTTATACAACTTTTCGATCCGACGCATAATAACGGAGATATTTCGAATTTTAAAAAATCCCCCTCTAAACCCCCCCCCTCCCACTGGTCCGATTTCAGCCATTAACGAACTTGATCTTCCTTTTTACATAAAAAGATTAAATTCCGAGTTTGGTAACAATCAAATAAAAATTGCGACCGCTAGAGCGTTAACAGACAAATATATATATACATAATTTTGAACGGACCTCATTTTCGTCATTTCCTGGGTAGGATCGATGGACATTTGAAGAAATTTTTCGAAACTCGCGTCATGAGTACGACCTCAATAGCTGATTTCCCTTAAAGGAAATCTGCTAAAAAATTCATCGGGAAAAGGCTTCGGTGTGCGAAAAACTAAATAAACCAATTAAGGTACTGAAATTAACCTCTGAGCTGTAATTTAACTTAGAAGGGTTTCCGATAACATGAGTTTTTTGGAAATACCTTTGGAGCATTTCTGGAGATTAACTTAACTTTTCAAAGTATTTGTACCCAAGGCTTAATCGACTGAATATCTTTAGCATTTGTAAATCGATGAAAAATCTATTCATCGGGACCCTAAAGATGGTAACCCTCTGGTACAAAATAGATCCTTCAGCTCACTACAATAGACCAACTAATAAAAAAAAAAATCAATAAAATATGTCATAGGATCATTATTACCCTATGTCTTATATGCTTCCTATTTTAATGTGCAATAGAAGATTTAGTTTGCCACCATATATGTTCTAACATAAATATGTAGCTGAAATTTCATGACTGAGTCCTGGTTAACACACTTAATGCATACGGGAAATCCATAATGAACTTACTGTGCACACGACTTCAGGGCCAGAACTGATCAGAAACCGCCATAAAAGTCTATTTCTTTCAGAAAGATCAGTCTCCTTCAACACTGGATGTCTTATAGTGAATCTGATTATGTCAATGTTTTAACAAGATTAAATGAGAGATTAGCGAATCTGCTTTTATTAAAATAAAGAATTACCTACATAATAGAAACAAAAATAAAGAAATAGAAAGAAAGAAAATAAAATAAAAATAAAGGAGAACATAAAATTTCATTAATATTAAAGAAAAATAAATAAATAAATAAAAAATAATAAAATGAAATTATAATAATAAGTAAATATAATAAATATATATGTATAGTAATAGACAAAATAATGTGGACTGTTCTTCTAAATACATTAATCAGTTCCTGCAGGCACAATTTTAATTATGAAAAATAAATCGATAAATAAAATCATATAAATTAATTATAATTAATAAAATGAATTTATTTACAACTTGTGTTGGAATTGATAAATCAATCAAACATTATGAAAGCTCGTACTTTAAGGGGCATTTATAACAAATTTATAGGTATCAATGGCCTTTTGATTTGTCTTCTTATTGTGAACAATTGCTTGAGCTGTGTATTTGGTGAATCTCAGTAGGATTAACTAAGTTTGGATGATGTATGCATTTTTGATGTGGTCTATACATAGGGCAGCGGAAAGAAGAATGGTGGTGGAGTGTTTCCTCTTCATACATATTGCAAATGCTTGCTTAATTTCCTCAGGTTAAAGCTTGTATGCACTGCAGTTCCAATATATTTTGAGAGTCTTGTCCGATGAAAGTCTGCACTGTGCTATGATTCTGGTAACGTGGATATTGTTGATCAAAATGAGGTACTTCTCCACATCTTTGCTTGCTTTGAACGATTGGTCTTGCTGGGAAAATGAAGATTTAAGAACTCGCTGAATATCCAATGCTCGTGAAATTTCTCTATTGTAAAACTTCACGTAGGTAATCTGGTTAGTTTACGCAGCCCCGGCGTGACGGACTTTTTTATGAGTCGGATCGTAAAGTGTTATAGATCCAATCTTGCTGAAGTATTGATGGACTACAGTTGTTGTTCTATGCATTATTTCGTAACTCAAGTACCGAAGTATTTTTGGGCTCAGGTTTGCCGTGTGAGTTGAAGCGTTGGCTTTAATCTCACATGGTAAACCTAGAGTGGCGAGTTCGATTCCCGCCGGGGCAAAAAGGAATTTATTTCGGTACGAACTCATTAAATACAATCCTTTGTCCCACCCTGGCTAGAAAAGGGTGGTAACCTGTAGATAACCCGTCCCGATTAGCCTTAGTTGCAAAAAGTGGACGTTGATAAATTAATAAAAGAAATACGCGAGTTATTCCTATTTTCTTGTATTCTGCCTTCAGTAACCCCCCTCCCTCTTCTATTCATAGGTTGTTTGCATATAAATAGAGAATATATGGTGAGATAAGATCACAAGTGTGTTACACCGGCAGGTGGGAAATCTGCTTAGTTTACGCAGCCCCTGCGTGACGGTCTTTTATTTATCAATGAGAGACACCTTGCAAGTGAATAAATATAAAGCGATAAATAACTTTATGTTTAAGATTGTCGATAAATAGCTCGGTCGGAGCAAGTGATGGAATAGTCTGGCCGATACAGGGGAATCTGAGACCGGCATTGTGCTCCTGTCGGATATAGGCGACAAGCCACACAAAAGAAGGAACACACTTATCAACGACAGAGTTTCATTGAACACTATCGCCAAGTAGAAATGTCTACTTACAGTTTGGAGCCAAAGGCAAATTTAAAATTGAATAAACCTACTCTGCCTAGTAATACACTTAAGCGATATTTAAGGAGAAATAAATAATATTAATAATTTTTAAAATAATTATGAAGAACACAATTACATGACATGTAATCACATAAATTTAATTGCCATTAATGTAGCACAACTTCTAAGATTACCTAAATACTAGGAAATAGGAAGAATAATAGTTTAAATAGGAAATAATTAAATAGTCATTTATTTATGGACATAACATCAAAGGTGATTTACCCATTGCAAAAATCTAAACCCCCAAAATTGTACGCAAAGTTTAAATAACAGAAAGTACAAATAGATAACAAAGAAGTAGATACCAATAACAAATACCAAAAAAACAATGACAAATAAAAAAGTTGAAATAGATAAACATTTTATAAGTAAAAAAAAAAGTTCGTCACGCAGGAGCTGCGCAAACTACCACGTGGTTATACAATAGATAAATCTCCATACGAGAGCAGTTACGGAAGCGGCCGAAATAGTTTTTGGAGGGAAACTCACTCGTCCGTTATCGGACCACATTCAATAAAAATGCAAATATCTTGGTTAATATTCATGATAGAGAATACATGTATAAAACAATATTTATAGTATATTTAATTTGCAATGAGATTGGTTTTATACAATTTTTTCATCCGACGTATGGTAACGGAGATATTTCGAAGTTTCGAAAATCCCCCCTCCCACTGGTCCGAGTTCAGCTATTAACGAACTTCATCTGTCTTTTTGCATAAACCGTTTAAATATCGAGTTTGGTAAAGATCAAACAAAAATTGCGACCGCTAGAGCGTTAACAGACACACCCACACCCACACACAACACACACACACACACACACATATATATATAATTTTGAACGGACCTCATTCTCGTCATCTCCTGGGTAGGATCGATGAATACTTGAAGAAATTTTTCGAAAATCGCGTCATGAGTACGACCTCAATAGCTGATTTCCCTCAAGGGAAATCTGCTAAAAAAATGGTGGTAAGCATAGTTGGTGGATGGCCAATAGGAAGTGAATGGCTGAAAAATGTTCTTTTGCTAATAATTGTCGTAATTTCGACATTCAGGAACTTCTCTTGAAGCTTCCAATGAAGTTACGACCTTTTTGCAAATTACATTTAAGGTAAATCAGTTATTGAGGTTATTCTCATTCAAATTTAAAGATTTTCAAAACATTTCTTTACGTTGTTTGACTTCCAATTTTCTTCCAAGTCATCAGGAGATGACGATAAGTACGGTCAAGATGATTTATATATACTATATAATAATATAATTATATATATATATATATATTTATATATATATATATATATATATATATATATGTATATATATTTATATATACTTCGTATGTCCGTTGCGACTCTAGCGGTATCAATTTTTGTCTTGATCGTTTTACCAAACCCCATATTTCAAATGTTCTGTTAAAAACTTTAAGACTAAGGTCGTTAATTGCTGAAATTGGAAATTTGGGAGGGAGGTACGTGTAGAGGAAGAATTTTGGAAACCGAAATATCTTTGTTATAATCGTTGGACTGGAAAGTGGTAAAGAACCTATCATATTGTTTATACTATTAACCTTTAATTACTGTCATGGGAAGTAGTTAAAGGTTAATAGTAGAACAAGACAACATTCATGTTTTTACTGACTCTTAAAGTTCTATACAAATCAATACTAGTGATCTTTACTCAACTCATCCCACTTACGAAACGACTTTCAGGAACTACTAACTAACTTACAGACACAGATGGATAAAGTAATAACTATCCATTTGATACCAGGACAGTTAGACGTCACGGAAAAAATTTGGCTGACAATCATGCAAACTTAGCAACTCAACTCGACATATTACACACTGACCACATTACAGGACACGATGCTATTAAATTTATTAAAAAAGAGGTCAGCTTAAAATGGGAAGTGGAATGGCATCAGACAGACACAAAATTACGAGAAATAAAAGACACTATTCGTGAATGGCAGTCAAGTAATCGGGACATTAGAAGAGAAGAAGTAGTCCTTGCTCGTTGGAGGCACGACCATTCACGGATAACACACGGACACCTCATGACTAGGACTGAACCACCTTTACGTACACTATGTAATACCCAACTAACTATCAAACACTTACTTACAGACTGCAGACTAATAACGGACAAGAACTTACCCACCAACCTATCAGAACTACTACACGACAACAGCCCTTACATAACAAAAATCATGAACATTTACAACCAGATTTAACATTAAATAATCACTAGACTAGAATAATATCCACTAGAAAACATAAATAACCGAACTTTTACCTTCCTAAATAGATTTTTTAACCTTTTTTTTTTTTGGTTTTTATAAGGTGGCTTTACCTATAATATTTGAATATTATAACAAGAAAATGTGTGAATCGCTAAAATTGCGACACACCTAAATAAATAAATAAATACTACCCGCGGTCAAAAACGACCCGAGCATAAAATAAAAAAAAAATAAAATTTCTCTGGATTCTTGCTAGGCAGCGCCACCAGGTATTATATATTCTCCCCTTAACAGATATCACAGTTAACCTCTTCATCTTGCTTCTGTGATTATCTGTGTCTGTCTAATTAACGTTTTGGGGGCATTTTTGACCCGGGGTAGTAGTTTTACGGTCATTATAATAAACCGTTGGTATTAAAGTATTCATAATGATATGACTATGATGGAGGGTTTTTATTGTGGATAGCAGACATTATAAGGATTGGTTTTGGCATATTAAGAAATAAGATGATGGAAATCAGAGTCTGTCTGATGATAATGAGGATCTAATGAGTATAATTACAATGACAATCTTGCATTCGTTCTGAAACTATGATACAGATTACAGAAATACAATGCTGCATGAGGGATTAATTGTGCAAACAGTCTGAACCGGAAAACATACAAACAATATGTAATAACTGTAATAACACAGGTTGCAAGAATCACTCTGAATCTAATTGTCTCCGCCGGAACTGTGAAGATAGAATTTTAATTTATTTTTTTGTGTAGCAGAGAGCCCATCACAGTTTCTTTATTATTTAAGATATTCAATTACTTTCTGTTTCAGAATGAGCAGAGTACCCTTAAATATGATTAGAAGAAAGATGACCCTCTTAAAATTTATTTTTACAAATTGATTTTTATACAATTTGAAAACTTAGATTTTTTTGCTTATCCTTTTCTAATTCAATTGATTTTTGGAAATTCTAAAAGCAAGTTGTTTTTATTGTATTTGTATTTTTAATGTGTCACATTTCTTATGTATTTCATTTAAAAAATATATTTTAAAATTGTATTTAAAAAATTTTAATTTTTTTTTATGTGGGTCATAAGAGACCCATGGAAGTAGTACTTATGTAACTTTAAAACATGCTAGTAGTTGAAGGTCAATGATTTACAATTTACATTTTTTTTTGTAGCTCAAATATTTAGTGTGCTATTAAGCCCCACTTCTCTAATCGTCAGATTTATAGCTAAAAGTAGACAATACACTACATCACAAGCAGTACAAGAAATCAACCTAATAATTAACTTCAGGTTTATTTGGTCCTTGAAAATGCTGTAATGCAAAACTTTTGAATAATAAATAAACAGTTGAACCTAATTAGAGACTCTTAGTAAGCTTTCGTTTCAGCAGAAAAACAAAAGAAGAAAAAAAAATAAAATATATAAACAAAAACATCATAAATATTTATATAACGGTTAATATTTGAGTAAGCGGAAAAACTTATTATAGAATATTAATATGGCATTTTCAGATTTTTGAACAATTAATTTTATCTCTTCTTATGGCCCGTATATATATATATATATATATATATATATATATATATATATATATATATACACACTAGTCATATATTAAAATAAAAATAAAATCTTTAGTATCTTCTATTATAAGTATATAATATAAAAAATAATATTAACAATAGTAATAAATAAAGGGTTAGAACCGCCAATATAAATGATACTATTGTCATACCTCTCGGTGGAGACCGTCGTCACTGGCTGATGGTTGAGTACCGCTGGTAAGCGCTTTTGATGCGATGGCATCATCTTCAAGCCTGTTAATAGTTGTACTGAGATGGTTGTCCGTCAGTCAGTGGGTTTTATGCTCTGTTCACCGTATTAGTTGTTTACGTTCAGATCTGGACTAAACGTAAACAACTAATACGGTGAACAGACCATAAACACAATGACTGACGGACAACCAACTCAGTACAACTATTAACAGGCTTGAAGATGATGTCATCCCATCGAAAGCGCATGCCAGCGGTACTCAACCATCAGCCAGTGACGACGGTCTCCACCGAGAGGTATGACAATAGTAATAAATAACATTCAATTCTTTTTTAATTTTTAATATCTCCTTTATTTGTTCATCTATAAAATTTATACTTAATATTTACATATTATATAAACAGAAAATAAACATTAAAAGTATAGTTACAATATATGCAAACATTATGGATTGGTTGAGCAAAATAAAGGATTTTTGAGTTCGATTATATCCTTATTATGTGTTATATATATTATTTCAACAGTTCCTGGATCCATCGTTGACAGTGTGCATTCCCGAGATGCTTACATTCGTCTCTGTAGTAAGCCACTCTAGTCCATGCTGCTCCGTCACAAGTGCGGCGCATCTCTTCGTCCCAATTTTTCATTGGTCTGCCTCTGCTTCTTTTATATTCTCTAGCTGACCAGTCTATCATCTTCCTGGTCCAACTATCTTCGTGTCTTCTTATCATATGTCCTGTCCATACCCATTTCCTAAGGAAGAAACATTTAGCAATGTCCTCCAGGCCAGTCCTTATTTTAATCCAGCCCTTCGTTCTGCGTTCTTTTTTGCTAATGCTTAGCATATATCGTTCCATACTACATTGTGTTGTACGCATATATATATATTGCTCAGGCTTCTTACACCATAATGATTCAACCTATAATGGCATACCGGAAGAGTCACCATCATTAGTAGTATATATACATACGTAAATCTGTGTGTATCATAGCCGCCTCCCTGATGATTCGCGTTCAGTACTTTATGTAGAAAGTAATTAGCTCGACGCACAGCCACCGTTTACTTATGTGGGCCGGGCATAACGTGAGTTGTCACGAGTTGGTTTACGAGTCTCATTATATGTGTGGGGTAGAGATCAATGGTAAGTTGAGGTGAGCTTGACGGGGTCTAAGGGAGAGACAATGGAAGGGGTTCCTATAAAAATTTTATTTGAAGGCACAACTAATTCCTGTGATGCTCTTGATGATGGAACAAGTCTTGTTAATCGTCCGACAATCCACTTCTTCATTGGAAGCGTATCAAGTGTAGAACAATGACATCAGCAATGACGAACAATAAGACGTTCGCTGACTGAACAAGATGAAACATTAATAGTATGTAATCTTCACATAGGGAATGTCTCCTCCTCTAACTCCCGCTTCATACTGAATAGTCCGTCGAGGAGTGAATCCACTTTCACTAACGAGCTCTCTTCGTCTCATGATAGTCATGCGAACACGCAACCACTTCCATTGTCTTGACATCGTTTTCACTCTGAGCTCTCTGATCATTAGGCTAGCTCTGACTCCTCTCAGCTCTATACATATCTCCTCTTCCTCTACTCTTCTCTCTCCATCTCTCATCCCATCCTCCTCATCCCTCCTTCCCCTCTGCCTCTCTCTCTCACCGACTCCTCATTCATCTCTCCAACCTACTGATTGGCTAGTGTAAATAACTGTACCCCTTACTCAAGTCTTGCTCGAGTTTGCCAACGAGAGAAGTTTAATTATAAAATGTACTGACTATGAGCAAATAGAACTTGATGTCTTCTAAGATGCATTTACTGATTGGCTAGTGTAAATAACTGTACCCCTTAAGTAGATAAATTAGTTCAAAAACCGACTCACGAAGATATTTTATGATGAAACCCTGACAACACAGGCATGTCTAGCCAAAGAGCTGCCAAAAAAGAAAACTGTGCTACTGTTTTTTTGACATTTTTAGCCTCTTAAAAATAAAATTGATTTTTTATTAATTTCTTTAAATGAGTTACACAACGCTGGCAATTTACTCATTATTCAGTGCCATTAACAAAGCGAAATGAAAAAAAAAAATAAGAATCGGAATTAAGACTCTATGGCAAACGTGTGTTACATATGTTAATGTCTTTTAGATGTTTAATAAGTGTTATCGGTCAAAAGTTCCTGTAAGACATGTGGAATGGCTAAATTGTCTCTTCGTCGACAGTCAGTTAGTATGTGTTGTACAGTTGGAAACAGAAACCTTTAGCTATTTAAGGAAGGACGTCGTACACATTTTATCCTTGTATACAGATTGATAAACCTATGTTTTCTATTTATTCTCCTTTTCTTTTAAACTTTAACCATGAATGTTGTTATTATTTTATGGCACAGAAACAGAAGACTTTAGCTATTTAAGGAAGGTGATCTATGTGTGGGTTATTTATAGTATGACTTTATTTCGTAATTTGCATACGAATACATTTTACGATTGACAGTAGATCCCAGCTACTCACTATCAGCTGCCTGGATTGAAAGTGCTTATTCCATTATTTTGACTTAGAACACTTCGAAAAACTGATCTAGCCAGCTCTGCAATAGTCATTGAATCAGCCTGTTTCATGTCAGGAACCTGCTGACAATGAGGGAGGGAGAGAGGAAGAGAGAGAGAGAGGGAGAGAGAGAGAGAGAGAGAGAGAGAGAGAGAGAGAGAGAGAGAGAGAGAAAATCTTCCAATTCATATAAATTTTAAGTTAACTATATAGTTTTTAAAATTCCTTTGTAGCCAATCGAATACTAGTCTAAAACATCCATTTAATCTTTCACCCGAGGGCAATTTGTGGGTATGAAATTTAAAATGGGTCTTTTAAATCAGATTTATACATTAGAGGTTTAGGAAATGTCCTGCAATCTGCTGTCAGAGATTGGGGTTAAGCCCCTAACCGAGGGATGGGGAGGGATGATACAGTTTTCGCTTGAACAGACCCAATCGGCTGAGAGCTATACCCACTAAATCCGATTCTGAGGATTGACTCCGCTGCGTTCCGCTAGCCGATTCCAACCGCCCTCTCCATCAGCTCCTGAATACGCTTAGCGAAAAACCAGATCGCTAGCGAGTGGCCATACGCCCCACGGATTCCAGTTAGTTCGGTTCATTTGTGGCGATATCGAGTATTCGCAAGAGTTTAATGTGAATTTGTAATCGTTACTTGAGTGTAGGAGATGAGGGGGCAAAACATCACGAGTTGACTTGAATATTCTTTATTAAGAATATTACGGTCTGCATTTAAATGGATTTTGTGATGTTATATGTACAATTCAATCGTCCTCCATCACTCTCGACAGAAGCTACACCACAATGAGAGGAGCATCCTCTCCCCGCCTGGCAAGGAAGAACTAAGGAGGAATGGCACTTCTACGGCTTCACCTTACACTTCTATATGAGATCTCAGGGCCATTGTCTCTTAAGGCGCCGTGGGGGGGGGGGATATGGATAAGGGTACCGGAAAAGGCTAGGACTTCTGGATTAGGATGATTGGTAGCCTGCTGTGGGATTTTTTTAATCTAAGGAGAATTAGGTCCTTTGTAAATGGGATATTCTTTGTGGAGGGTGTGGTGGGAGATATAATATGGAGCATCTACTACGTTGCGCAGGACTTTTGATTGGAAGGTCTGGATGCGTCTGATGTTCGAAGGTTTTGCTGTACCCCACACTTCTATTACATATGTCCATATTTACCCTGAATAAGGTGTGTTCAGCTCAGTGTGTTAGAGGTAGTGGGAATTTAGTGAGTCAGAACATACATAATGCAATAATTACAGAAAATTATACGTACGTCAAGACTACTTTACTATGAAATATTTTGAATGGTCAAATAACAACGGAGTTTTGTTCTAATATATTTTATTTTACCCTTTCTTGAAATCTTCCCTCTTTGTCTCTTTGAAAATAATACCTCCTACTTTAGTTCAAAATAGGAGGTCTCCTCACGAACTAGTTCATTCTTATTTCTAACTGAGTCGTGGAGCGAGTTTTTTGAAAACTGCTAAATAAAAAAAAATGCTAATATTTTGGTTAATATAAGAGATATAGAGAAAAATATATACGTGTAGCAAAAATTGTACAGAATTACATTGGCAGTACCAATAGTTTTATAACACTATATTATCAAGCCCACGATAACAGAGATTTTTAGAATTTCTGTTTTTCTCCTCATCTAAATTTACCTTAACCTTGTCTGATAAAACCATATAGAGATACATTTAATAACCAAAACTTTTCTATAAGAAATGCAGGAAGGCAAGAGGTCCTCATATCCTTGTGGTCCTCTACTTGTTTCCGCTGTTTGTGACCCTCTTCTTGTGATTCTCTACTTTTGGCCTTCTACTTGACTCAGTCTGGTTGTGGTCCTCTATTTGGGACCCTTTACGTCCGATACTCTGTGCTAGAGATCCTCTTCTTGGGGCCTTCTGCTTGAGACCCTGTACTTGTGATTCTCTACTTTCGGCCTTTTACTTGACTCCGTCTGTTTGTGGTCCTCTATTTGGGACCATTTACGTCCGATACCCTGCTAGTGGTACTCATCTTGGGACCTTCTGCTTGTGACCCTCTACTGATTCCTGTTCATGAAATCGTTTAGTGCATTTACTATGATGTCCAGAAATAGAATTTATTTTTTTTTTCTAGTTCCATTAAAATCCACTTCTACTTCAATATTTATTGAGGCGCACTGTGTTCAGACGGTGTGAGAATTCATTCTGTGAGCCGAGCCTCTTCCGTGTGGCCGAATTACAAAGGCATCTTGTAAAAGAAATCATAATACTCCACCAAAACAATTTAACACAGAATACACACTTTTCAAACTCCATTGAAGTATAGAACACATCAAAGGAGGAAATATTGACTGTCCGTTAGAGTTATTAAATGGACGCAGTCAGTATTAGGAATTCCAAATTATAGACTATAGAATAACAACGCTGCAATATAAATGAATTGAAATGAAAAAAAAATATGAATACTGTCGGATGTAGAGTAATTGAACAGACTTTCTAGAATATCGACTTAAAGAATGATGTGTATTCGTTATTTTTTTCAATTAAGAAATTTTTATAATTTATTTTTTATTATTATTAGGATATCTATTTACAAATAATTCCTTCTAATTCGTTGCCTAATATAATAACGAGCGTGGATTTTTCGATTTAGGAATCACTGACCTCCACTCTCCTCAAAGATATTTTGTTTAACACGACCATATTCTACTGCCGGCGAAGAGTGAGAAACCACCCTCTGCTGTTGTTTAGTACCAGTGTGCAACCGATGTTTTGTTTTAGGTTGTGACACAGTTACCTACTCTCTCGTTCTGTGGGAATCCACTTCTCTTGCCGACACGAAGAGTATTTTCATGCTTACTTATTCAGCGAGCCGGTCTCAGCGATTGGAGAGATTTCCCTCATTTCACTTAGGTCTTGTCCTTCACCCCTATAATTTTCCCCCACCAGGAGGGCTTAGATTAGCATGCGAGTTAAGGCGTTGGACTTAATCTCACTTGGTAAACCTTGTGGTTCGATTCCCTACTGGACAATACGAATTTATTTTGAGACGAACTCAGTAAATACAGTCTTTAATCGCATCCTCGCTAGAAAACGGTGGTAACCTGTTGTAGACAACCCGTCCCAATTAGTCAACGTAGCATAAACTGTACGGTAATAATAACAACATAATGGAGCTTGGATCATTAGAAACATATGTACACAAACTTACGATTAATACTACTTGTAGTAATATTAAATACTACTAGAAGTGTGTTAACCTGCGTTGACGGGATGACATAGAAATTGTTTCCCTTGTAAATATAAAAATTTAATTAATATGTGAGTGGATCATCCCGTTATTTTCATCACTTAAAAGAAAGATCCTGTTATAAGTAGAATAACTGTACAACCATTCAGTTTTAATATCCGTGAAATAAAATGTGGCAGTTGAACGACTATAATTCTAAATAGTTTCTTGTTGATATGTACATAATTGGTTAACTAAGCTCTAACTAATCCCTTTGTTTTTGTAAATTGCTGTGATATTGTAATAATATTGCATACGTTTACAACAACAATTAATCAGTAACATAAATTATTGTCATGTAATCTGAATTACTATCAATGTTATAATTTCTAGATTATCTAACACTAAATCTGCTTTGTTGAGGCCATATATTCCTAAAAAAAATGGTAGAAAACCAAGAACCGTGCAACGTTTTTTTTAGTAATTAAATTACTAGCAAAAACTCATATTCTTGTCCTAGCTAATAAAAGGTGGCTTTCCCGTAAATAAGCTGTTCCAAACACCCGTAGTAACATAAAGTGGTCGTAATAAATAACATTTAATATGTCCCTAGTTTGTAAGGCTTTTATGATCTTATATTAATTTATTTTATACTAGTATTTACTATTTATTTTTCATTTATTGTTTTCACTACGTGATTTTAATGCACAATGGGTATATTTTGGTAGACTCTTTCAAAATATTTCTTACAGCAAGGACCTGATTTGCCTAACGTATTCCGATGATTTATGCTATATACACAATCTTGCTGGAGTCTTTTATTTTTATATTGCCTTTCAACCGCATTGCCTATGTTATTTGTTTTCTATAAAATTAAATGCCATAAAATACTATCAATGAAAATAATTGGTCGAACTAGGACAAGGAACTCATTATCATATGTATATATATATATATATATATATATATATATATATATATGTGTGTGTGTGTGTGTGTGTGTGTGTATGTGTGTGTGTTTATATAAACTAAGATTCTTCTTATTCTGGACCCAATATTATTTATATATTCTTCAGATTTTATGGCATGGTCTCCAATAAAAAACATTTGTTCGGTGCAAACATTATTGAAAGTGCCCTACACGTTTCGAGGCTTGTTAGCCACCTCTTCAGGGGCCATCCCTCTTTTAAAGAAAAAAATGTAAAAATTATTAACCCTAGAATGGTAGTGATATTATTCCCCACTTAATGGTATTGATACGTAAATTTTACGTGTGCTACAGGTAATTGGTGAAATTATTCAAAATTTGTTAATGTTTGTGACTATTTTTGTATTTTATTAAAACATACACTTATCTTTAACTTATATCTACGTTAATATCTAATAATGTGCACGATATTCCTTTCAGGCGCTTTGTTCGAAACACGTTCCGGAGGTTGTGTGCTCCATTCATATCCATTCTTACGAAGCGCAACCCCACCTTCGATATTTATTGTGACTGATCTGTCAATATTGTGTGTTTGAGAGGTTTTAGGGTTTTTTGCCCCTTTATTTCTTCTCTTTCTTCAATTGCCTTGATGTTTTGTAAAATGTTCTCACTCTCATCGCTATCTAGCCCACTCTGTGTTGCAATCATTTCTGAAGGCTCAACCCCCTTCATCTCTTGGAGAATACTCCGGATCATCATCGCTGTCGTATCCATATCCATCTATTTCATACTTGTCATTTTCCCCATCTGAATCATCGGAGAGTTCTTTCAACAAATTTCTGATTTCTTCATCCATTGAATATTTTTTCTTCATTTTTCCGAAACTATTAACAGATTATTTATATTCTTTCAATACATATTTGTCTTTTTTATATTCAAAAATAAAAGTTAAAAACATTAAGAGAAAATAAAATAGAATATAAAAATATATTGGAAGAAAATAAATTGAGAATAGTATTAACTATGTTATGGCATAAAAACCGGTTATTAGTAGCGATACGTAAATTTTACGTGCCAAAAAGTTGCGGTTAATAGTATTGATACGTAAATATTACGTGACGTTTTTATTTCGAAAAATAGTATTGGGTGAGTGGGAAGGTTCACTTAGCTGCACTTGGCGGAGGTGAAGGCCGAACTGTCTGGAGGCCTCATAGCTGAGGGGTGGGGGTGGTGGGGTCGTTAACGACCCTTTGATAACAGCTCAAACCAGATCACACGTAATTTTTACGTTCACTACCATTCTAGGGTTAATAGCATTAATTTAACACATCCCTTAATAATTATTTTGCTATAAATTGTGTTAGTAGGTGCCTACATCTATGATATATTTATTAAATATAATTATAAATTGCTACTTATATTTCTGAAGTGCTCGTTTACCTTTTGCATTAAGTTGTGACTGTCCTTCCAGAGGAGGCATATCATACTGAGAGGTTCCCGTGGTAGGTTGTCAGCTGACTAAAATAGATTATTTACAAGTCAATCTTGAACTCGATTATTTCGCGTCATAATTTACAGTCGATAAATTTAAGATAAAATGTTATAGAATATATGGTTGATATAATAAGATTAGCCTATCAATTAACCTATGCATCAGAATAATGATGCAAAAGAGCATTATTAAGAGCAATTTTTTAGTACGTGTTCACGAAACTACGATAAAAGTTTTAAGAAAAGAAATTTAGAAATATTACATTGAAATGAATATGAACATGTTATATGTAAATTAGCACTAATCATTACAGCATCCAGTACAGTTCAAATTACGTTTTACCTAGTATTTTTATCACAGATGTTCGTGAGAGATGTTTGTTCGGTGGTTTCCACTATCCCACATCCAAGTCCTTAAAATAAGAATCGCCATGTTTGTAAGGGTGTCTTTGTCAGCAAGAAACGCCATTATTTTTAATGGGGCTCTAATGGGCTCTGCTATTCGTCATACCGGTTCATTTATACTTTATATTTTAGGCTGAAAAATACACGGATTTAAAATGAATAGATATCTTCATGGACGAGGAGCGATTTGTTGAAGTTTCACATCAATCGAAATAGGCATACTTTGACAATAAGTTAAATCTATAAGCGTATAAGACCGAGAGGCAGAAAAGAGGGAGATATATTTAGCTCCTAATATTAAAGTGGGGCAGTATGAATAAAATGTATTTACTAGAAATGAAATTCAGCTATTGAAGTAGATCTATATCTGGTGTCCGTTCGAAATGAATCTCTCTCTCTCTCTCTCTCTCTCTCTCTCTCTCTCTCTCTCTCTCTCTCTCTCTATATATATATATATATATATATATATATATATATATTGTATATTAATGACCTGCAAGTCGTCATTTTTGTTTTTTTTCACCGTCGCCAAACTCGATATAGACAAAGATCCGCCTTCTATGTAAAACTAGAGATGCAGTTCATTAATGGTTGAAATCGGGGCCGTGAGACGAGGGGGTGATATTAAAACTGTAATTGAGTTTGAAACATTTTTATGTACGTCGATCACACTGGGATTAGGAAAATTCAAGCACCTTGAAAAACCGTCTCTACTTTCGGGGGCTGGAGTGAGAGAATTATGGTGGGATAGTTAAAGAATAACTAGCGCGGTTTTTCTGTGTGAACGTTTAATATGTCAACAAAAAAATAGGTCTGAACAAATAGGTAAACTTGGATTTTTTGGAAGCATTTAATGTTTTATTTTATCTAACTTTGCGATTGTTGTGTCCGTTCTGTAATTACTTTTTTTGCAGAGAATGTGTATTTTGACTAGAGATTCTATGGGGCTAGTAGTTTGACTAAGGATTGTGAGTGTATTTTGAAAAATGTATCTGACCTAAACTTATGTATGTGGGCCAACAATGGGATTTTGGAAATTTGAGCCGGTTGAGAAATAGTCGTAACTTTGGGAGTAGGGGAAGTTGACGTGTAATGAGCGCGGCTTTTCAGTTTGAACGTATAATATGCCACCTTTAGTTGTTAAACTTTCCACCATAAATGTACTTTAATTTGATCTCGCGTGGACAGAACAAATAGGTAAACATCGATTTTGTGGGGCCATTTAAAGATTTATTGTACTTAGTAGTGTCTGTTCTGAAGTTAATTGTTTCGCATAGAATGTGTATTTTGACTAGGGATTCTATGGGGCTAGTAGTTTGACTAAGGATTGTGATTGTATATTGAAATATGTATCTGACCTAAACTTATGTACGTGGGGCTGCAATGGGATTTGGAAAATTCGAGCCGGTTGAGAATTAGTCGTAAATTTGGGAGTGGGAGTGGGGGAAGTTAGCGTGTAATGAGCGCGGCTTTTCTGTCTGAACGTTTAATATACCACGTTTAGTTAAAATTTACACCATAAATTTACTTCAATTGGATTTAACGTTGTCAGAAGAAATAGGTAAACATGGAGTTTATGGTGGCATTAAAGATTTATTGCCTGACTTTGCGATTTAGTGTCTATTCTGAAGTTTATTGTTTCGCAGAAAATGTGTATTTTGACAAGGGATCCTATGGGGCTAGTAGTTTGACTAAGGATTGTGAGTGTATATCGAAATATGTATCTGACCTAAACTTATGTACGTGGGGCTACAATGGGATTTGGAAAATTCGAGCCGGTTGAGAAATAGTCGTAACTTTGGGGGTCGGAGTGGGGGAAGTTGGCGTGTAATGAGCGCGGCTTTTCAGTCTGAACGTTTAATAAATCTGCAAAGGGGTTGAAAGGGGGCTGGACAGCCGCATGTAAATCAAATTAGCAGAGCAGCCAAACTGAGGCAACCCAATTACAGTTTGATTGGTCCTGGTCTCCTATGACCGCCACCGGCCAAAACTTTCTCCCCACGCCGCCCTTAACTTTCTAATACATTTAATCCCATGGGGTGACCTCCGTGGGGTCGGGGCTTACCGTAATCCCATTATTAAACTACTGGTCACTTTATTTCCAATGAGCCTCGGGACGCCCTTTTGTAGTGGCGACAAACTGTCTTTGAACAAATTGATTGTTTCCCAGAAACAAGTGTTTCCCTAGAAGCCTGTACTTTGGGTCGAAATATTCATAAGTTATTAACAGATGCATTCAATAAACTCGACAGGGTGCTTCCCACATTGTTTGTGGGCGATACAAAATACATCGAACCCTCTCTCCTGGTTGTCGGTATAAAATGCTTATAAATGTAACTGATTCTAAAAATATACCTTTTCCAATAATGTGCCACTTCAATAAACCCTTGTCCATGAAGACATTTATTCAATAAATCCACGTATTTTTCAGTCTAAAATATGAAATATAAATAAACCGGTACCGAGAACACCAGCGCCCATTAAAAATAATTGTGTTTATGATTGATATAGACAGCCTCAGAAACATGTTATTTTAAGAAGATTGCCTTAAACACCTAAATTCCAAGTATTCGATGAAACAGTAACGTATATTAAATTATTTTGAAGATTCCGGGATTCACTTTATTTTTTAAGAAAAGGAGTAAAGTTTCCTATAATACCCCTTTAACGGTTATTTATAGATGGGACATTTTAGTTTAACTTATCCCTACTAAAATATTAGCCACCCGTACAATACGCCTGAAATATTTGAAGGAATGGTTTGAACATATTGCTCTTTTGATGCTCAGCAACTATGTCAGCACATGTGCCTGCTAGCCAATAGGGCTGAACTTTCATGGGTGAGGGATTGTAAATAATAAAAACGTAGACTGTATAGTAAATTTCTTTCTTTTGTAATCACTCAGCCACCTGCAGTCTATGTCGATTACAATTATTGTATCTTAGAGACGACATGCACAGAATTTCACCCCTACCCCTCCTTACTCCCATTTCATTGGGCATGCTGTAATGGTCAACCATCCCGTATGTATTTTTGAAATCAGCATTAATCCACAATTTGCACGATTTTGTTCCGTTTATCTAGATTATATATTATAGATTATTGTGAATTACTTATGTCAAATATAATATCATATTGTTGTTTTTGTCAGATTGTGCATAAACCTCTTAAAATTGCGTATTAAAAAGTTCATTTACGTATGTGGTGGAAAGTTCAGGGTAATGATTTGTTAGCACATTTTTTTGAAAAAAAAATCAGCTATTGAGGTTGTATTCGTAGTTAAAGTTCAACCAATTCCATGTAATGACCATGATCCTAAGTACGTGACAAAAATAAGCTCTTTAAGAATTTGTGGCTTGAATTTAAGCCGATTTCCCTTGAGGAAAATCAGCTATTGAGGTCGAACTCATGATTCGATTTCCGAAATTTTCTTCAAATGTCCATAGATTCTACCTAGGAGATGACGAAAATGAGGTCCGTTCAAAATTATGTATGTATGTATATATATATATATATATATATATATATATATATATATATATATATATATATTTGTCAGTTACCGCTCTAGTGGTCGCAAATATTGTTTGATCGTTA
>CM032228.1:35755000-35797500 GCA_019009955.1 Riptortus pedestris
TCTGAAACTCAAATCGTGTTTATAATACCCATTTAAAGATCATGGTTATTTTCCCTTTGGTACTCATTAGTGCAAGGTCCTACAATTCTGTGCGATGGACGACATAAACGTAATTCATATTTTGAGCAAAAATAATCTAAGGTGTAATTTAAAACAAGAAATCTTTTTTTGTATTATACGTTTGAAGGTATCAATATAATTACTATAAAACGAACAATAAATGTACTAGGAAATAGCAAGCTGAAGTATTCTCAACGAATTCAATTATACTAAAAGTCAATCTATTTTAGCAGATTTCCCATAAGGAAAATCAGCTATTGTATTGAGGTCGTACTCATGACGTGATTTTCGAAATTTTTCTTCAAATGTCCGTCGATCCTACCAAATAGATGACGAAAAAGAGGTCTGTTCAAAACTGTATATATATATGTTTGCCTGTTACCGCTCTCGCGGTCGCAATTATTGTTTAATCGTTACGAAACTCGATATTTAGTCGTTTTATGTAAAAAGAAAGAGCAAGTTCGTTAACGGTTGAAATCTGACTGACTGAGCGACATCGCCTAGTTGCGTAGCTCTAATAAATAAATAAATAAAAAAATGTATTCTCTATCTTTATTGAATTATTTTGAAACATTTCTTATTTCCTTTTGTATGTATTCACTTAATATTCACGGTGGTGTTGTGTTAGCAGTATGTAGGTTTATCGATGGTTAAACTTCACGCGGGAAATCTGCTTAGTTTAGGAAGCCCCTGCGTAACGAACTTTTTTTTTAGGCTTTTGCCTAGCTAGATTGTGGACTTGACCATTTAGATGATTTGTTATTTTTGTACATGAAATTATGGGGGAGAGTGGAAAGTGATACCTTCGCCACTCTATTTTAGTTAACAATACTGATGAAGAATATTGGCATATGAGATATCTGATATTGAGATTTCAAGTCAATATCCCCTGCTCGTCCTGGTGATAATAAAAAACATGAATAAGAAAATACTGTTTGTGGAGTGCAGAGATACTCAACTGTTGTTGGACGGATCCTGTCGTTTGTTGGTATTTGGAGATGATTATTGGAATAAGGAGTGAAGCACTACTAGAAATGCTCTCAAGTGAAGGTTAAGATCCGAAGCTAAAGTTTGGCTTTACAGGCGTCATCGGATCTGGACAGGAAAGTTCTTTTTTGCTACATATCTACGAATTGGGTGTCCATATTTTCGTTAAAGTCGCAATATATTTTTTTTTTCAATATTTTGATGGGAGGTTAGACTATTCCAAGGAATTTTTTATCTTAAATCTCACCTTTTAACATTTGACATTAATTATCGTTTAGTAAGGCCTCTACAAACTGTGAGTCTTGGTCAAAATTTATTATTTCAAGGACATGCAAGTTTCTCATTCAGAAATCTTAAGCATATATTTATATGCTGAAAGCTTCCTAGTGATTGTTATATGAGACCTGGAGTGGCCTTTGAGTATACTAGGGTTGTCCATGGAAAAATGAAGATTGTGAATTTCGACTAAACAAATTTTTTGTACAGTTCTACGCTAGGAACTTAACCCTGATCAATCTTGGCTTTCTTTAATAAAACCTTCGTTCTGACTCTCGCTGATGTGAAAATTTACTCACTTGAACGAGCATAAATATAAACAGTACAGAAATAGTACATGACACCTTCGGTAAAAGGAAATTCACTACGTCCAAATTCACCCATTAAAGCAGTACAAAAAAGAAACAGGAATTTGACAGCCATTTTTTTCTACTGACCTTAATAAGAGAAATGTCACAATTTTAAACTTCAGTGCCCATCTATTAATCTGCCGTTGGTATGAGTGGTTTCTGTGGTGAGGCAACATTCTGCTGCCAGCAAGCAGTAGCTACCATTTGGTGCAATACTGTAAAAGCCCTACTGTGCTCTACCGCAGTAGTCTCCATGTGTTTATTTTGCAAAACAGTGATAATTAATTGATTCTTTTTATTTATCATATTTCAGAAATTCTAAAATAAAAAGACCATACTTTAAATGCCTATCATTGTCCATATATTTGTTTTAACTATGTAATAAGCACTCTGTTTTAGTTCTGTAAGATTCGACACGAACGTCTATTGCTTATCAAAGGCAAAAACCAATTTTGAAGAACTATTTCCTGTTTTGCACGCAGGGTATCGGCCTAACTTGGGAGTTTATTTATGTTTTGTGTGCTCCATCCTTTTGATACTTCACCCATTTCAATATTTGCGCATAATCGTTTGCAAAAAAAAATTAGATTATAAATGTTATAAAGGGATTAATAAAAATAAAAAAAAACAAACGTAAACATTACCTATGTGTGTACAAAGTAGATGTCGGGCTACAAATTTTGTCAAATTTTTGTATAAACGCATTAATCCCCTGATGTTTGTAAGTAATATTTTCGGTTTGTCCGTCGGCCAAGTTCCGTTTTGTTAGTTAATGTTCTTGATGAATTTTGGTCTGGGTCTGTCAAGTAATGTTCAGGCATATAAGAGGTCCATATGTCACAGTTTGATTGTAATTATTTCATGCATTTCTGCTTGTTAGTTTAAATTTGTACAATTTGCTTTTTGTAGGTCTATGTTCTGATATAAATTGTATTAGTTCAGAACTGGTAAATATTATTTTTGTCTCTGGTTCATAGCTGGTATGTACTTATGTAATTGCCGTCCCTTAGTTGTGTTTGTCCAGCCTTCGTCCCATTTTTTATAAGATTCGTGTTTTAAAAGTGTTTTAATAGTCTGTTTACTCAGTTTAGAGGATTGTATTTGCATGTAACTCTGGTCTGTCTTCAAAAAAAATAAAGAACTATTGGTGTTTATAATAGATAGAAGAGGGCAGTGGAAAGTAATAAAAAAATAACAATCAAAAAATATAATATATAATTATGGTAGCTGTTGAATAATAATAAAAAAAGGAAATGGAACATGATTAAATTGTGACTATAAAATATATTAATTAAATAATGTGAAGCTATTTTAAATGCTCTATTGAGCTCAATGAAAAAAAAAGTTCTTCACAAGTGATTTGCGTAAATAGCAATTTTTGTCAGGTGTCTAGAATTTAGGATGTATGCCAGTTTCATTGTACTGATATTAATGTGTAGGACCCGATACCATCTCGAAAAAAACATGTCTAATTTGAGATTTTGATTAAGGTACACCGGGGTAAGTGGAAATTCGGGGCAAGTGGAACCCAACACGATTTTTCAAACTCTATTGACAAAGACAGACATGCAATCGGTTGGAGTTTCTGCTTACTGAACCTATAGTTAAGGAAATTGACGGCTGGGAGCGCTAGTAATGCACAGTAGGTTACGCGGAAGTTTCTACCAGACACTTGTCTTCTTCACTGTGTTCTGACCTGTTGCTGCCACAACATTTACTTCAACATCAGCTAGCCGAATCGGAATTTCATCTTCATTTTTTTGGTAAGTCATCTCTATTTGATTACTAAGTGAGTCCTGACCATGATTTCACACTCATTTGAAGAGAAATTGGAAAGTTAAATGGAGTTACATGTGCCCTCATAATTTTTGTTTATGGGGCAAGTGGAACCCCCAAGTTGGGGCAAGTGGAACCCCCCAAGTTGGGGCAAGTGGAACCTATGGTTTCCACTTACCCCATAGATTCCACTTGCCCCTCCTTAGAAATGTACCACCTTCTCAGATATACAATATGGACGAATCCAGTTTTTGTTTGGATCCAAAGAAGACAAAAGTGGTTGGCGAGAAGGGTTGTGCAGCTCACAGGGCCACAAGTGGTTCTGGCAGGGAAAATATATCTGTATTGATGGGTGCTAATGCTGCTGGGGAAAAATTGCCCCCACTCGTGGTGTTCAAAGGTAAAAATGTTTGGAACTCCTGGCTCCCATCACAAGTGGAGTTCCCCACCATGACATATGCTGCCACTAAAAACGGATGGATGGATACCCTAACTTTTGAACGGTTTTTTAAGAACAGCTTTCTTCGACACTTACCCTCTCAAAGGCCAGTTGTGGTAATCTATGATGGTCATAATTCCCACGTCGGTATTTCACTTATGGAGGAAGCCAGAAAGCAGGGAGTCACAATCCTAAAACTTCCACCACATACAACTCACGTGCTCCAGCCTATGGATCTCAGTGTATTTAAACCACTTAAAGATAAGTGGGACGAAGAACTCGTGAAATGGCAGCGGAAAAATTATGGCCGAAAACTGCCTAAATCCACGTTTGCGTCAACCTTGGCCAATATTTGGAAGGATTTGGATCCAAGAATTATCAAAAATGGTTTTGAGAAAGCTGGCATTTTCCCCTTTAGTGATAAAGTTGTTTCAAAAGATCGCTTTGACCCCACCCAGTACCGTAGGTGGTGTGAAATAAAAGGAATTAACAATGCTGAATCAGAACTAGCACTTCCAACGCCCTCAACATCAATGGGTTTGCCATACCCAGCCCCTTCGACCTCCGTTACAACTCCTCCTAGCAGGAGTGTAACATTCGAAGAACTGCTTTTAGAGCAAGTAAAGCAAGCTCCTAGGTTGTCCACCACTCGAAAAAGGGTTTGTGGAGGGGCTGAAGTTATTACTTCAGAAGAAGCTCTGATAAGACTGAAAGAAACAGCAAATAAGAAGAAAGGAAAGGAAGGACAAACACTCAGGATAACAACAGAGGAAGAGGAAAACAGTGTAGAAGAAGACGAAGAGTTGATAAGTCCAGATACTGCAGTTAAAAATAAAAAAAGGAAAATGAAAGCTTCAACAATGGAAGAGGACAGTAGTGAAGAAGATGACATGGAAAACTTACTAAGTGGTTCGCAATCAGATGAATTTGATCTTCAGGAAGAGGTTGAAGAGATGGAGGAAGAATCGAACTTTTTGAAGGTGGTGCATAAAAATGTTTCGGATGCTTCAGTAGGAGACTGGGTTGTTGTAAAATTTGTGACCGGCAGAACAGTGAAAATGTTTGATGGACAACTAACGGAAGTCGAAAGTTGCCTGGAAGCCAAGTTTGCAAGAAGGATTGCGTCCACTTCCTCTTTTCGATGGCCCAATGTTGACGACAAAAGCGTCATTCGTGGTGATGAAATTTTCAACTTTTTACCTCCTCCTATTATTAATAAACGTGGCACATTTTCGTTCCCCATGTCTTTTGCAACGTACAATATTGGCTGAATGATTCCAATCATTTTTAGATTATTTTAATTATTCAGCGCTCAAGCTTGAAAAAGTCGGAGTGTTATCCTGTTACCATTATCTCAACTCAATATTTTTCTGCTCGAGAAATTTATTCCTTGGAAGATTAAAACCTACTTTTTCAATGATGTTTTATTTGTTTACACTTTCCCCAGTCACTTCCTAACGATTTTACATTCAAGAAAGCCAGGTGGTTCCACTTGCCCCGCAGTCCGGGGTAAGTGGAACCCAAGGCCAACTAAAAATTTTATGGATATTGCGAAAAGAATATTTTAGTCAAGCTTCTCAAAATCACACCTTCGATTAGGGGTGGACCAGTGGACATGGACACAAAATTTTAGAAAATTTGATGATGAACCTTAAGAGTACTGACAGGTTAAAGTTGAACTAACGATATTAGCGGTTCCACTTACCCCGGTGTACCTTACTGCAAAGTCAACTTGAAAACTGTCAAATAAAACAAGAGCCCTGAAATTATGTTGACAGCTATGTTGCAGATATACTGAAAAGCAGGTACAACTGTAGTACCTAGTGTAGTTACTATAAAAAAAAACACCTAATAAGCACAAATGAAAAAAGAAGAACAGAAAAAAAATAATGAGTTAAAAATAATAAGAAATATTTTAAATGAAACTGCATTAATTACGGTATTTAAATAAAATATGAACCTAAGCAAGTGTACCCTCCCTCTTGGGCATTTCCAAACGTTAATGATCTCTTTCTCTCTTTTCGGGATAAAAGTTTAAATATGGATTTTTTTTTTTGAATATCTTGAAATTTTTCGACCAGCAAAAAAGATTGATGAAACCAAACAGACAAAAAAAAAACGATACAATCTACAGATAAGTAGATGTGTATTCATATATCAAGATTAAAATTCCTTCTGATATTTCTGGCACTCATTTACTATGAATCGCAAAGAATTGAAGAAATTTTTATGAAATTTAGTCTTTTGAGTTACGTCAATAGCTCATTTTTTTTCAAAGAAATACCTCCTGAAAAATATAATATAAAACCAATTCACCTGCAGGCTAGTTTAGGTACAGCGAAGAAGTTTCAAGAAGGGAACAGGGCTTAGATGAAAGGAACATTCCCATTTTTTAGAAATCATGGTTTTCTGAACTCATGACAGAAATTCCTACTAGAGTGACCTCTAAATAAACGTTCAGGTTACCTGCAGGGCCGTATTGCGTGGGATACGATAATAAATAATACATGGCATTTGGTGTTCCTTAATTACACAGTATTTTTGTATTGGAGTTGCTACCCACATAAATAACGATTTTATTCTATTTACATTCGCTATATACAGTTTATTCTTTTTAGAAGATTGATTTGATGACCGTTTCACTTTCTAAATGGGTATAATTAATAATTCATTTTAATGTTAAATATTTAATTTGGACTGTAGTTATATCATGGTCTGAAACTTTCTCCATCAGTACACCTATTTTTGGTTCGGTAATAATTACGCTAAATTTGGACCTTTTTCATTCAATCCAATTAGTTAAAATACATTTGTTTTAATTAATTATTAATATTTGGCTCCTAAATCCGACCTAAATATATATATTATTTTGTATCAATAAATTATGTACTAACTGGTTCAATAGTGAGTTTTCAGGCAAACTATTATTAGATGAAATCATTTTATGAGTAAATTTGTGAAAAGTAAATGTTTGTGAAAAAAATATTAATATAAATTTTTTTAGAGACCTGTCCGCCTATAAAATAGTCCGTCACGCAGGGGCTGCGTCAACTAAGCAGATTTCCCACGTGCGCCACGTATTTGCATTTATCTCAAAACTTAAAAGTTCAATGAGAACAATATTTGGTTATTTAAGTTTCAAATAAAGTTCTTCATAACATAATAGAATATTGAAAATATGAGATATTTAGGAGTGGGGCTTTACTGAAGACCGAAAACTAAAAAATTCCAATATCTCAGTAAATAATCAAGATAGTGAAAAAATGTACATAACAACATTTATAGAACATTACATTTGCAATAAGATTGGTTCTATACAATTTTCCTTACCGACTCATAATAACGGAGATATTAAGAATTTTCGAAATTCTCCCCCTCTAAACCCCCCCTCCCCGTGGTCCGATTTCAGCCATTAACGAACTTGATCTTTCTTTTTGTATAAAACTATTATATATCAAGTTTGGTAACGATAAAACAAAAATTGCGACCGCTAGAGCGGTAACAGACAAATATATATATATATATATATATATATATATATATATATACAGTTTTGAACGGACCTCATTTTCGTCATCTACTAGGTAGGATTGATGGGCAATTGAAGAAACATTTCGAAAATTCCGTCATGAGTACAAACTCAATAACTGATTTCCCTTAAGGGAAATCTGCTAAAACGTCCGTCATGCAGGGGTTGCTTAAACTAAGCAGATTTCACAAAGCCTAGTTTAACACTTGTGATTTCATATAACCACGTATTCTCTATCCACAGGTAAAACTCCGGTAAAAGAAGGGAGGTTACTGAAGGCAGAAAACAAGAGAATATGAATAACTCGCATAATACTTGAATTACAAATAAATGCATAGAGCAAAAATTGTAGAAAACCAAAAGTCTACAAACATTCGTTCAGTATCATATTATGATCCGTCTCATAATCACGAAGATATTATGAATTTTATAATTCCCCCTCTCTAAACTACCTCTATTCCAGCAGGACCGATTTCAGCCAATAAAGACAAAGAATAATTAACAGACAAATATATACTCGTATATCTATGTATATATAATTTTGAACGGACCTCATTTTTGTCATCTCCTGGGTAGGATCGATGGACATTTTGAAGAAATTTTTCGAATCTCGCGTCATGAGTACGACCTCAATAGCTGATTTCCTTCAAGGGAAATCTGCTATAAAATATGATCTTTAGAGTTGAGTAAAACGGGTACGAAATAGATCAAAAAAAGATTTTCCAGTAAAGAACTAAAAGTTTTAATTGGTGGCATTATCACACAACACATTTGCATTTCTCACAAAGCAATCGTTTAATGGAGACCATATTTGCTGTTTAACATTTAAACGAATTGGTTCATGATGAGAGGCTTACAGTAAATGTGACATGAGTAGGAGTGTCAACAATGGAACTGATGGAAAAAATGGGAATATCTTGGTTAATATTCAATATAGAGAAAACATGTATATAAAAACATTTAGAGAACATTAAATATGCAATAAGATTGATTTCATACAATTTTACAAACAAACAACGAAGATATTTCGAATTTTCGAAATTCTCCCCCGCTTCATAACCCCCCCCTCCCACTGGTCCGATTTTAGCCGTTAACGAACTTCATTTTTACATAAAACGTTAAAATACTGTGTTTAGTTACGATCAGACAAAATTGCGACACCTAGACCGATAAGAGAAAAATATATCTATCGATCTATTAATCAGTCTATCGGACTATATATAAATGTCCAATTTTGAACGCACCTCATTTTCGTCTCCTCCTAGGCAGGCAATCGAACTCGCCACTCTAGGTTTACCATGGGAGATTAATTGATCTACGGATAATTAGTTTACATTGTGTATTTTTACTTTAATAAGATTTTTCTAATACATTTAGAATGCATGTATTTCATATGAATTGTAAAATACATTTAAATTTGAATATTTTTACTTTAATTTTAGTATAACTAGAAAAATTATTTACTTTACCTCACTTGGTGAAAATTTCATTTGAAAATTGAAGTGCTAGGTTACCCTCGTACATTCGGAGGTAGGTGATACTCTGCAGCATATTGAGCAGTATCAACTTCCTCCAAAGTCAGGACAGTCGCAACGAATGTAAAAGGGAAACGAGCACTTCAGAAATGGATAGCCCCTGAAGAGGTGGCAAGTAAGCCACGAAACTTGTAGGGCAGTTTCAATAAAGTTTGCACCGAAAAATATGTTTTTTATTTGTGACCCTTGGCATAAAATATGAAGAATATATTTATTATTTTTTGTGGATTTTTGTGTTTTGCTATTATTCAAAATGTTCTTGTTTATGGATGCTCATGTTTAATTTTTTTTTGTCTTTTGTTATCTGAGGAATATCGCCACGTAGTGAATGATCCAAAATAAATAATAAAAATCAGTGATGGCGTTATTCACAATTTCATTGATATCGCTCTTCGAATGGTTGGTAAGCCTACCACCTCTCACAGTTTTACATCCTTGTCTGTCAATTAAATCTTTGAACATAAAGAATTGATCTGAACGATAAATTCGCGAAAAATCATCAGAACTTGCCTAGGAGAAACCGATGAAAATAAAAACTTCAGGAATCGAGTTCATTGGAATAATTGTTCTTGTGATCTGCTAGTTACAATGGATCTAGAAAATTTTCAACGATTTTCCTCTGTAATCTGTTTTTAGAATGTCAAATATATCTCGGAATTTTGTAGAATCCAAAAATAAATAAACATTGAAGCGATTCTGAATAAATAGCAGTAAGTTATTCCCGGTTAAATGTACGACCAAGCGGTAGGTAAATTGAACACGGGAATGGTTTAAATACTCTCACAGCAACAGCCTGTGGAATCGCTGTTAGTGGAAGGTATTTTCTGGGTATATCATCAGGTGCTAAAGTTTTAATACCACTTCTAGACAAGAGACCATGTTGCTCGTTCCTAGAAATCGTATTGCCTGGAAAAGATAAAGTTTTCTAACTCGTTCAGGTGGAGTTATTCAGCTTTGTGGCATTTCGTTCCTTTCAGATTCCTCTGAAATATAGTCATGAATAAGCAATGAAGAACACAAATTTCAATTATTGATAGAAAGACATCAGCGATTAAATGCTGAATGTTAAAATGCATTATCCTCAGAAAACAATATTTCATTCTGTTGTTTCTTTTCATGAGAAATTATTTTCTAATATTGGTTTCCCCGCTGGAACCAGGTGTAATCTGATAAATAAATAACTCTACAATTTTATTTATTTTTTTTTTTTTAAGTTTTTTTATATTTATTTAACGACACAATACATAAGTGGAACAGAGAATGGACGACATGCAACAAATCTCACAGCTTACATCAATACATAACCAAATATAACTCACAACAACTACAACACATTTAAGAGTCACCATCACAAATGCACACAATTTCTAACGGAACATGGACAGACAGGGCATTATTTAACTAGATATAAAATTCAAGACAATGACAAATGTACTTGTGACTCACAGACAACACAAACGTTTTTACATATAATTTATGAATGTCCAACATTCAATCAAAATAGATGAAATTTAATAATGAACATAATTTTTAAAGGAGGTAATTGGCCAGAATCACCTTTATTTATTAAATATAATTAGGAACTTATAAAGGTTATTAAAAGTGGATGTAGCAAAAATACATTAGAGTGTAAAGTTGATTGTGAGGAATGGGAATTATTATTCAATATATTTACCTTATATAGACTCGCAAATTAAACATCGGTTGCGTTTAACTTTATTTGATATGTTGTTGTTTTTTTATTTTATTATTTTTTTCATTTTATTTGTTAATTTTATTAGTAATTATCTTACTTATTTTAATATTTTCATTAATATTATATTTGATTAAATGGTTGGTGTACGTGTATATATATTACAATAATATATAAGTTTTAGTCTTTCATAATACACTCTTCTGCAGACATTCATGTTCGTGATTAGGACAGGTCCAAAAATATTGACTCCAGGTGGCTGTCTGCAATATAGCAATATGCCACGCAAAGGATAGATGAAGATTGTCCTGTTCCAAAGCGAACAGATCCTCCAGAATTAAAGAAATATTATTCATACAATATAGTAGAAAGTTCTTGTTGTCATTAGAACAACTTCATAAGCGGAGCATTAATGAAGTTTTGGGGAAAATGAGTAAGGATACAATCATTTGACAGTAAAGATAGAAGCAGCTAAAACAGGTGTCTCCTAAATGTACAACGGGTGGCGGGAAATGGCCTACCATTATTTGCCACAGCTTCAGCCCGTACTGTCAAGGTGACTTAGAAGCTCCATCAATTTCTAAATGAGGTCATAGAAAAACAAAAAAAAAACAACGTCGTGCTCTCATGCTAGTAGTGCAAGAGAGAGAGGGAGAGGGAGAGGGAGTGAGAGGATGGGAGAGAGAGAGACAGAGAGAGAGAGAGTGAGATAGATAGAGAGAGAGATAGAGTGAGAGAGGAGGGGGGGGGGTTATGCGGTTGCGGGATGGAGTATAAAAATGAAAAATATCGGAGTATAAAGTGGGGGTGGTGGGCCGCGAGTTGGGCACTTGTGATGATGAAATGAACTAAGTTGGGAGAGCTCTGGTTTTTGAGGAGTTGAAAACATTTATCATGCGGTCATATTCGGCGATCCTGTGACAGCTGTTCCTGTTAAAAAGGGTCATTTTTTAGTTGAAACACCGTGGAGAGTGGCATATTCCCCTCTCTCCCTCGACACTCCCGCTAGCTAGGTCCATGACCCATCCCTACCTCTTCTCTCTCTCTCTCTCTCTCTCTCTCTCTCTCTCTCTCTCTCTCTCTCTCTCTCTCTCTCTCTCTCTCATCTCTCTCCTCTCTCTCCTCTCTCTCTCTCCTCTCTCTCTCTCTCCTTCTCTCTCTCTCTCTCTCTCTCTCTCTCCTCTCTCTCTCACTCTCTCTCTCTCTCTCTCTCTCTCCTCTCTCTCATCCTCCTCTCCTCTCTCTCTCTCTCTCTCTCCCTCACCTCACTTCTCTCTCTCTTCTCTCTCTCACACTCTCTCTCCCCCCACTCTCTATCCTCTCTCTCTCTCTCTCTCCCTCCCTCCCTCCCTCTCTCTCTCTCTCTCTCTCTCTCTCTCTCTCTCTCTCTCTCTCTCTCTCTCTCTCTCCCTCCCCCATCTCTATCTCTCCTCTTTCTCTCACTCTCCCTCCTTCTCTCTCTCTCCCCCGCCCTCTCTCTCTCTCTCTCCCTCACTCCCTCCCACACTCTTTCTCTCCCTCTCTCTCCCCCCCACCTCTTTATCCCTTTTTCCCTCTCGTGGCAGTCATACTCATAAAAATTATTCTCGTTCATTATGAATAACAGTGCTAGATATAGTAAATAGTATGCAATAAAATTAATTTGTTATATTTTGATATGTCAGTAATTGTTTTTCTTTCCGGCAAGAGGCTAGCAGATCTGTTTGTTTACATTTCATACGCTTCTCGTTGAAAGTTTCTTATTATCGTTTTTAATTATTCACTTAATATTGACGGTGCTGTTGCGTTACCAGTATGTAGATTTATCTATTGTTAAACATCAAGAGGGAAATCTGCTTAGTTTACGCAGTCCCTGTGTGGCGGACGTTTCTTGAACTTGAACAATTGGTTCTTCTCCTCTCCTGTATCTCGGGAGAAACGTATGCATTTAGTTTTACATCCGATTAAATGCAGTGAATTTCATGGAAACCATATTGTAGATTATTCATATTTAACCTGAAATGCCATATATTTAGAATAAAATTATATAAGGTTACTTATTGTAGGGATACATGAATCAGAGAGGGTTTTTAGAAATAAATTAGTAAATATTTTTCCAACAAAGAAAACACTAATACAGGAAAGCAGTGAAACAGCATGACATTATACTAAAAATACAACACTTGTAAAATATTTAGGTAAAATGATACTGATTTTTTTAAACAAATTAGTTCCATTAAGGAAAAAGAAAACGTATACTTTTCCGTAAATAATAAACTTTATTAATAACACTTGTGAACATTCACATGCACTCCAGATATCACATATCAAATTTTCCACCACTCACTTTCTCTCCAAAACCCCATTTTACGACAATCACACCAATTGGGCTCCCCGGTGCAGTATTTTGTGTGCTTAGTGTTGTAGAAAAGAGGAGAATTGGAGAAAATTTGGCAAAATGAGTTTAATAAAAACTGTGCAAAGTCGAGTTTCATAAAAACGACGTGACTAAAACCTTTTTCGTAACTTTGGCCCTATTAAGCAGGCAACTCTATCAAGAAGAAATCAAATTGCCTATAGAAATTATATGTAAATATTCGCCCGTCTACTATGTTATCCACATATATTTTTTGTCTAGAGAAAAATCACCGGAAAAATCCTTTCAGTTCATTTGCAAATATCTAGTATGTTATTGTGTATGTGTAAGTTTGGATGGGAGCTCACGGGTGTCATTTATTTTAAAAGGATTATTTAATATTTATAATTATAAAGTTCAAATATTTTTATATCTTTATGAGTTATTTATTATATTCCATAATTTAATTTTAATAAATTTAACGTATTTTATGTATCTGGTTTGAAGGTTAAGCCTTTATTTAATAATCTAGTTTATTTATTATAAGAAAGTTTTTAATTATAGGCTTATTTAGCTTAATCTGGATATTGTATGCAGAAGGCATTATTTGTATTTTATTTTTAAGTAATCTTTAAAGTAAATCAAAGAATTATAGGAGGTATAATACTAAATATATTTAAATATTTTATTTAATTAATTAATTATTATTGTCATATGTAATAATAATTATTAGAAATAAATCATTTAGAAATAATCTTAGATTTTAGGTTATTATTATATGTAATAGCCTTCAAACCCAGGTTAATTTTAGTAATTACATAAGTATCTATTAATATATATGTGAATTTATTTTATAAGGATTATTTAATATTTATAATTATAAATTTCAAATATTTTTAAATATTTTATTTAATTAATTAATTATTATAGCCTTCAAACCAGGTTAATTTTTTTTTTGGATTATTTAATATTTATAATTATACAGTTCAAATATTTTTATATCTTTATGAGTTATTTATTATATTCCATAATTTAATTTTAATAAATTTAACTTATTCTATGTATCTGGTTTGAAGGTTAAGCCTTTAACTTGCGGGTGCATGGGTGTGCAAATCGGAATGAACATTTAACTTTCATACGTTACGCTAACAGAGCACTTCCAAGGAAAAGACATTCGCTAATATTCTCGTATTCATTATCAACTAAGAATAGCGGGAAATAAGCTTTATAGTTAGGCGGAACTCGCTAACTAGGTGTAGTCAAGTAAAGTAGATTGAGTCATTTAAGCCCTAGTCTTTAAAGGCTGCTAAAGCCCTTGCAAAAAAATCAAGTTGAACAATCACTGGAAGGATTTACGGCTTATCTAATGAATATGCAGCAAGAAGTGATTTATCACTAACATCAATATTGACCGACTTCCAAACAGATGATTTTCCCAAGGACATGGAACCACATCTATCTGTAAAAAAAATCGAATAAAACTTTAATAAAATATCTACTCTAATACTATTCTGAGATGAATTTTCTAAGTTGCTTGTGTAAAAAAAATTGGTAAGAAGCATAAACTTACACACACACACACACACACACACACACACACACACATATATATATATATATATATATATATATAATATTCCTTATATAAAATTTATCATTTGTAAGTGAATACATTTAATATTTAGATGGCATTATTAGTCGAGAAAACTCCGTCAGAGTTAAGCAATGCCCATACTTGGTATGACATTAAAGAACCAAATTTATGCCCGTCACACTTTGGCTCAATTTTAAAATTTCTAATTAACCTGTAGATAACCCGTCCCGATTAGCCTAAGTTGCAAAAAGTGGACGTTAATAAATAATAACTAGCTTGCGCCAGCAAGGGGGCTTCGCCCTCTTGACCCCCTTGACGAAGCGATGCCTTTGGCATCGCCACAAAGGGCGAAGCGATGCCTACGGCATCGCCACAAAGGGTAGAGCGATCCCTTCGGGATCGTCGTACTAAGAGTTGGGCTAAGCGGAAAAAAATAAATATTTTCCTGATTATTTGTGAAAAATAGAAATTTTAACTTTTTAGTCAATTTAACTTTTTTTAAATGATATAATGCCCAATTTATTGGAAATATCAAGTGAAATTAATTTAAAATGGTGAAATGGTCGATTTTTAAAAATAATACCATGTAAAAATGGTCATATACACGATTTGAAAAGATACGTTAAGTGCACGATTTAATATTAAATTAAGTGCACGATTTATTAGTAAATACTACATTATTATTAGTAAATATTAATACATTTAATTCAAATTGGATCCATTGTGATTTTAATAAAAAAATATGGTGAATAGTGGAATACACAATTTAGAAATGAATACTAATAAATACACGATTTAGAAGAAAGACGAAGTAAAATAGTTAAGTGCACGATTTAACATTAAATAAAAAATAAATACTAATACATTTAATTCAAATTGGTTTAATCGTGATTTAAAAAAAAAAAAAAAATGAGTTAAACATATAAACACAGCTTCTTACTGAAGAATATAAAGTAATAAACCCGCTTGGGTGTACTTTCATCCGTTATGCTAACAGCGAACTTCCAAGAAAAAGATATTCGCTAATATTTTCGTATTCATTATCAACTAAGAATAGCGGAAAATAAGCTTTATAGTTAGGCGGAACTCGCTAACTAGGTGTAGTCTAGTAAAGTAGATTGAGTCATTTAAGCCCTAGTCTTTAAAGGCTGCTAAAGCCCTTGCAAATGAATCAAGTTGGACAATCACTGGAAGGATTTACGGCTTATCTAATGAATATGCAGCAAGAAGTGATTTATTACTAACATCAATATTGACCGACTTTCAAACAGATGATTTTCCCAAGGACATGGAGCCACATCTATCTGTAAAAAAACAAATAAAACATTAATAAAATATCATATATATGTAGAATACTATTCTAAGAAGACTATTCCAAGATTCTTGAGTAATAATGTTTCTATTCTAGAAAAAAATCCACAGAAATCCTAATTAATGTTAGCACATCCCTCGCCACTGCCTCACCCACAAGCTTGGCTGGAGCACTCAGCGGCAGAATTCCAAAAAGCCGGGTGTTAATAAAAACAAAATAAAAAAAAATGATATGATTTGAATTTGAAAATACTAAGTTGGATTGAGTAGCTGGTTAGACTGTACATCGTGCATGTGCCTTCCGATGTGGAATGTCTGATCTTGGGCGTGTATGGCTCACTCAAACCTGGCGTAAGCAATCTAGGCCAACTTTCCTACTGGTAAGAAGCATAAACTTACACACACACACACACACACACACACACACACACACACACACACACATATATATATATATATATATATTTAATGTTCCTTATATAAAATTTATCATTTGAAAGTGAATACATTTAATATTTAGATGACATTATTAGTCGAGAAAACTCCATCAGAGTTAAGCAATGCCCATACTTGGTATGACATTAAAGAACCAAATTCATACCCGTCACACTTTGGCTCAATTTTAAATTACTAATTCAACTGTAGATAACCCGTCCCGATTAGCCTAAGTTGCAAAAAGTGGACGTTAATAAATAATAATAATAATAATAAAAATACTAATTAATTTCATTATTTTCATTTAACGTTCATTGCTAGCTCATTAGCCTTTAACCAATCAGATAAAGCTTAACAGTAATAGAGCCATCTAGTTTCAGTTTTTCTGGGTCTGTACCTTCTATAATTATACTGGTATCATCAACATAAAGATTAGATTTTGTTGGTTGAAGGTTAGCTGGGAGGTCGTTTATATATATCAAAAATAGTAATGGAGCTAATATTGAACCTTGGGGAACACCGCATGTAATTGCTTACCTTTCTGATATACTTTTAAATCCACTGATTTCAGCAACTTCTATTTTATTTCTACGGTTACAGAGATAACAGCGAAAACGTTCATGAGAAATGCATCTTATTGCATAATTTTCTAACTTGTTCTATAGTATTTCAGAATCTACTGAGTCAAAAGCCTTTGTTAAATTTGTAAATATTACAATTGCGCTCAGATTTCTATCCAGAGAATGAATCATATCCTCCAGAAAGTCATATGTTTCCGAAGTAATAGACATGTTTTCGAGGAAAACGTATTGCCCAGGTACGAGAAAATCATGCTTTCTGAAATGTTAGTCGATTAAAGATATTTTTTTTTAGAAAATTCGAGAATACCGGTAGGAGGGATATAGGTCTGTAATTTTCTGCCAACTATTTATCCCATTTTAGCAGATTTCCCTTAAGGGAAATCAGCTATTGAGGTTGTACTCATGACGGAATTTTTGTAATTTTTCTTCAAATGTCCATCGATCCTACCTAGTAGATGACGAAAATGAGGTCCGTTCAAAACTGTATATATTGTTACGTTTTTATTTACCAATACCAGTAATAAACGTTTTTAATAAAAGTTCTTTTGGATTGCAAAATTATACTCGCAAGTTTCACAGTTTTTATCACTTCACAATTTATTTGGATAATGCACAATAAAGTTGGTAATTATTCTTAATTACTACTCACAATATAGACTGATAGCGTCACTGTTCTTCAGATTACACCGTCCAACAATTCACTCACGGTCACTGAAATTCACAACAAGACGGCACTGCACTGTCCTTTACTTTGCGGCACTGCACTGTCTTAAGCACGGTACTAAACTGTTATTTACAGTCATGGCACAACACTGTTTACATGTTACATGTTACAAACACTTTACCGCACTGCACTAGGTCGCACTGTAGCACTGATGTGAACATCAAGACAGGTGAGAATAAAACTGACTCGTTCGCGGCAGGCCCTTCTTCATATAGCTTGTTGGCATACATCAAAGGGGAACTGTCTGGACCCCTCGACGCCTGGCTGGAAGGTACTGGTAGGACCTAGGACATTCTATCGGTTTCTTTGATCTACGTCACACTTTCCAAATACGCGACTCTCTCTCTCTCTCTCTCTCTCTCTCTCTCTCTCTCTCTCTCTCTCTCTCTCTCTGAAGGATTATTCATGAATTCAATTTTCGCAACAATATATATGTATATATATATATATATATATATATATATATATATATATATATATCTATATATATATATATATATATATTTGTCTGTTACCGCTCTAGCGGTCGCAATTTTTGTTTGATCGTTACCAAACTCAATATTTAGTCGTTTTATGTAAAAGGAAAGATCAAGTTCGTTAACGGCTGAAATCGGAATAGTGGGAGGGGGGGTTTAGAGGGGAGGATTTTCGAAAATTCGAAATATCTCCGTTACTATACGTCGAATCAAAAAATTGTACAAAATCAATCTTATTGAAAATTAGATTTACTATAAATATTGTTATATACATTTATTCCCTATCTTGAATATTAACCGAGATATTTGCCTTTTTATTAAATTTGGGCCGATAACGGATTTTTGAATTTCCCACCAAAAGCTGGTTCGGCCCTTTGCCGCAACTGTTCGCCTCTCGTATGGAGATTTCTCTATTGTATAAATTTTCGTGGGAAATCTGCTTAGTTTACGCAGCCCCTGCGTGACGGACTTTTTTAAATAGAGGTTTTACTGTAGCTTGTTTCAGAAGTTCCAGGAAACTTCATTCAACAATGCGTTTATTAAAAATGTCACGACACTAAAGACACCGCTGCGGAGATATGCCGCAAACGACAACTGTAATAAGTTCCCAGCGACGGAGTTTAAAACAACGTAAAAATGTCAGTTAAGGGAGTTGCAATATTTGAGATAATATCCGTAATGAATTTGGTAGATAGAGAAAAAATATCGAGTGATGTTTTATTTTTTACTGATAGAGGCTGTTTTGATTAATTCTTGCTCTGTTATCGAGCATAAATATATCGATTTTAGTGTGGATGGTGTGCTGGACTTTAACAATGAGATGGCGACCGTTGATGGTAAATGATTTTGTTGGGGAAATACTCGATTTCTTACGTTAATGTAGTGCAAATTGACCTCAATAACGACATCTGCACCAGATAATATTCCTCATTCAGTTTTTATACTGAATTTACAGTAATCTGATTTCGTACTTTTAGTTTCACGCTTTACAATATTCCAGGCTCATTTTATTAGCAGATTTCCCTTAAGGGAAATTAGCAATTGAGGTCGTACTCATGACGCGATGTTCGAAAAAGTTCTTCAAATGTCCATCGATCCTATCCAGGAGATGACGGAAATGAGGTCCGTTCAAAATTATATATATATATATATATATATATATATATTTATATATATATATATATATATATATACGCTCTAGCGGTCGCAATTTTTGTTTTATCGTTACGAAACTCGATATTTAACTGTTTTATGTAAAAAGACAGATCAAGTTCGTTAATGTCTGGAATCGGACCAGAGGGAGGGGGGGATTTTCGAAAATTTGGAATATCTCCGTTATTATGGATCGGATCGAATAATTGTATATAACCAATCTTATTGCAAATTACATTTACTATAAACATTGTTATATGCGTTTATTCTCTATCTTAAATATTAACCGAGATATTTGCATTTTTCAGTTTTCAGCAAACCGCCACTTCTACTCATGTTACGTAAACAATACTCTGCTACATAATAAATCACATTATTGGATGTTTAAATACCAAAAATTGTATTCAAGAGACTTTTATTATACGAGATACATGCAAATATGTCCTGGTGACTCCCCCCCCCTCATTTTAAAGTTTTGAACTACTAAAATTTTATTGATTGAGATAACAATTATTCTGACTCATTATTAATTACAGTACTAGATATAGTAAATAGCTCTCAATAAAATTAATGTGTTATATTCTGATATATTTCATTTATTGTTTTTCTTTCCGGCGTGAGGCGAGACGACCCGTTTATTTACATTTCTAACCTAACGCTTCCTGTCGGCAGGTTATTGAAATTGGATGAAACATTTCTTATTTACGTTTGAATTTATTCATGGTGTTATTATGTTACCAGTATGTATATTTATCTATTACTAAACTTCACGAGGGAAATCCGGTGACGGACTTTTTTCTCTAGATCTACCATACATGATCCCCTTGGGCAGACAGGTGTGTTCTAATCATTCAACATGTCCCAGCTTTCGGAGCCTGTCCTTATTGTTGTCAAAGTTGTTAGTTTCTCCATATAATTGCAATAGTTTGACGTCAATTCTGATGCGTCATATGTCGTACTCCTAAAGGCCTGTAAATATTTTTCGAATTGCTCATCTTGCTAAGGCCGTCCTGCTTTTTTAGTGAGAGTCCACGTTGGCTGGGTTTAATCATCGTTTTATATATCATGAATAGCTTTCGGATGGAATTTTCTGAATCGAAGAGCTTCCGCAATAATTAACAATTTTTCATTATTCTCTTAAAAAAAAAAATAGTACCCAATGGTGCTCATTTAGTAGTTACTTAACTAGTGGGTTGCAAGAAATACGTTTCAATTTATATTAAAATATTTTTGACGATTTTTTTCTTCTAAAGTATTGACACAATTCTTACCTATGGTCCTATGGTTGATATACAAATGCATAGATTAATGCTAAGTCTAAAACGGTCATCCTTATTGCCTTGTTTAACACTGCAGTAGTCGCACGACATCTGAGAGATGACTTGGAGAGACTTTTTGAACTGCTGAGTCGAGGATAGAACCTGGGTGCCCCCCACCTTAGCTACTTTCCCCTCATGTCTAGAGCCTTCCACTAGTACTGTTTCAACCCTTTTCTGATTCTCCAGTGCGGAGTATGATCTTGATGCATCTGTTAGATCTCGCGTGACTACCTTCAAGCATCTTCGCTTATAGGAAAGAGGGCACCCAGGTTTCCTATGTCCCCAAAAATAAGTCCAAAATTAGAAATGTATTTGCTATATCAAGTATGCATTTTGATGGAGAAATAAATGAGAGCACAGGAGAAAAGAAAAAGCCTTCCATTATAACACATTATAATCAAGCCAAAGTAGGCGTGGACATATTCCATAAAATGTGTTCACTTTATAATGTATCGAGAAATACCAGAAGGAGGCCTATGGTTGTATTTTTTTCTCTTCTGAATATTGCGGGGATCAATTCTCAAGTAATTTATTTAGGAAATGGCCATATTTCATTTTATAAACCTACCTAGCTATTTTATTTTATTTTATAAACCTGACTATATAATGTATATGTATAACATATGTATTTATCAATTTTATGTTGTGTAAGCCAGGATAATGTGTGAAATATTTTTGTTTTCATATTATACTCGTATAATCATAAATCATGTTTATTCTTGATATAATGTATCAATTATAACTTTTATACAAATATTAGTACAGGCTTAATTAAAGCTAACCTTCTTACTTTAATACCTAAGGAATGATGGTAAGTCATCAGAGAGATGATGTGCGCCCACTCTTGTACTGATGAGGGGCGCGACTCCTGGAGTAATAATGAAACATGCCACAGCAAGAACATCAATCCTTTGTATAATTGCATGTGTTTCTCGTAATGTCTTTGCTTTCTTCAAATAAATCTTCTTAAATGCTGACTGACCCCAAAAGGGCTCAGAACTTATTTTGTATATTATACATATACATTTATAAGACTCAATCCAATTTCATCAAATATTTCGCCATGTAGACATTTTATTCCACCCTACCTAAATCATTTACTGTTTCCCCCACCCCTAATTCGGCAGACCGAACTAATGGGCATTATATTTGAGGGCGAACTTAAATCCACTCCTTCCCTCTCTTCATCTCTCTCTCTTCCTCCCTCAACCCTTCCCCTCTTCATTCTCTCTCTCTCTCTCAACCCCTTCTCTCTTCTCTCTTACAGACCCCCACCCCCAGCTCTCTCTGGAAATTTAATAACCGTCCCATGTAAGAACAGAGGCTGACTACTCCATTCTGGAGCCTGCTTTGAGGCCTATATTACATCAATTTAACTGTGATAAAGTTATATTTATTGAATCGGTAACATGCCTCCTACTTAGGCCAAGTCCTTGGATTATTTTATCACTTCCACTAGAGCTCTTCCTAATGAATGTTCATGGTGGAAAATCCTATTTGTTTTCTTCTTTGACGCCTCCTTGTTTGTCTCGAGTGCCTCTCAATCAGGTAAAATGAGCAAGTATTACCTAATAATTGTTAGTAAACTGTAAACAATTAGAGTTCTCCTGTAAGCGCTACTATATTAGAGCACGTTAGATACAACTGGTCGATTTTAGATAAGATATTACCGTCAGTGAGTAATGACCGGTGTAGTGAACTAATGTTTAAGGGACACATTAACGTTTGTAAATGCAAGTATATTTTCTATGATGAATATATCAACACGAATGGCAAATGTAAACAGCCTTTGCGAGTACCAAAACAAAACTAACAGAATTAATATACTTGATATCTCGTGCTAAGCTACATTTTAAAAATAACCCTACACTCCAAAATTTTAACAGCTTAAGCGTTTCAAGTGGAAATTTGTCGGATCTTCCCAAATATTTAGAACAGGTCATGTCGTCCAATATTTCAAGAAGCTATTATTGTATTCATTAATGCAATCGTAGTCATTTTATATATAATTCAGCCTCCATAATTGATTAACAGTCCAATATACGTCCTATGTCTGCCATAAACCTCCTCCCCACAAAAAAATCTTTTGATGATTTTCTTTTAAATTTCAAATCGGGTTAATTTTTAAAATAATATTTGATTATACTATTCTTTATTTATATCTATATATATATATATATATATATATATATATATATATATATATAAATAAATGAATGTTTGTCTGTATGTCCTTCATAGACTCGGCTGAACCGAATTTTACGAAACTTGGTATGTATATTACTACTAACTCAGGCTAGGTTTTTGGCTATATTAGTATTCTCGGAGACGAACTGGAGTGGGGTTATAAGGGAGGCCTGAAATTAAAAATAGCCATATTTAATCTCGTATTGGTTTTTCGGCAAATATGCACATAACAAAAGTTGTTTATTTTATTATTTAGAGTAACTTTTGCAATATACCCTTTTGTCGTATACCAAAGAATAAATGAGATATACACGAAAAACTATAGAAGGGGTCAAGAATGTTAAAGGACCCGAAGACTAAATCGAAATCAACGAAACTCCCTAATTTAGCAGATTTTTTGACAATAAGCTATATTAACATTTTTAGGAACGAACAGGAGTGGGGGTCGTTAGGGAGGCTTGAAATGAAAAATCCTCATATTTTGTTTCCTATTGTTTTTTTGGGGAACGTGCTCACGACAAAAAAAATTTAATTTGATATTTAGAGTGACTTTTGTATGTACATCTTTATCGTAATTTAGTATTTTAGTTGGTGGCGTAGCAACGCGCGCAGGGTACAGCTAGTTATTTATAAATATCTATGAAATTCGGAAAATATTGTTATCCTTGCACTGGTTATGAGCATTGACTCAATAAATTATTTTTATTTATTTCAATTACTTAGCCAAGTCGTAAGTAGTCAAATTATTCCAAGTAACAACCTTAAACGTCTCACCCCTTTTATATTGCATTAGAGACCTCAGAATATTTACGGTATGCATAGCCCTCTCTTGGTCAGTTAAGATATCGAACGGGAGGGATTTGGAGTGCGCGCACACACACACACACACACACACACACACACACACACACACACACAGACACCCAAACCTACGTACATGAAACCCGAATCGAGTTTTGTCCATCCATGAGATTTTGACAAATTCAAGAATCAAAAAAAAAAAACATGTCCGTCACGCAGGGGCTGCGTAAACTAAGCAGATTTCCCACTTGCAGTTTTACAATAGAGAAATTTCACGAGAGCCGAACAGTTAAGGAAACGGCCGACCTAGCTTTTGGCGGGAAACCCTCTCGTTCGTTATCCGCCCAGATTTAATAAAAATGCAAATATCTCAGTTAATATTCAAGGTAGAGAATAAATGTATAGAACTATATTTATAGTAAATTTAATTTGAAATAAGATTGATTCTATACAATTTTTCGATCCGACTTGTAGCAACGGAAAAATGTAGAATTTTCGAAAATCCTCTCCTCTAAACCCCTCCTCCAACTGGTCCGATTTCAGCCGTTAACGAACATGACCTTCCTTTTTACATAAAACGACGAAATATTGAGTTTGGTATCGATAAAACAAAATATACCCTCTAGAGCGGTAACAGACAAATATATATATATATAATTTTGAACGGACTTCGTTTTTGTCATCTCCTGGGTAGGATCGATGGACATTTGAAGAAAAATTTCGAAAATTCCGTCATGACCTCAATTGCTGATTTCCCTTAAGGGAAATCTGCTAAAAATGAACCATTGCGTGTCTCAGGGCAGCGACCTTAAAGGTCTGAAATAGCGGTGAGGTCACTGAATGAGAGCTGGGATAGTCTGGTGTAATAAGATTGAGCAACAGACCTTTCAAAAGAAATTAAAAAAGTAACTAATGAACGTTAAATAGTTTGATTACCCATAGGACAATGACAAAAAAAGTAACGACAATTGCTTCCTTGCAGGGATTAAAAAAAAAATCGTACCAGCCCAGTGTTGTTTCGGTGTGCGAAACTTCGTTTTTATTTCCTCCAACGAGACAAAGAAAACGAGTGAAAAGCGATCGTAGCAAGGCGATGAAAGGGTTAGAACATCGGATTAATTCAGCGCAAAGGCCCAGAATAAGAAAAAAAAAAAGGTTAGAAAAGTACTAATCAAAGGATTGGATAGAAAGAGCAACTCCGCTAATAGGATCTGGAGAGCTCTTGGAAGGTTCGGGGTCAAATGAAAAGTCTCACTCACTTTGAGCTGTTTGTAACTTGATTTGCATTCCCGACAACTACCTCTCTGCCCGTTGGGGGATTTGCTTTAATCCCGAGATCGAATCACTTGCTAATCTTATACTGCTAATCGACTTCGAAAATCGAGTATTATCAAGAGCTAACCTGTGAGCCGTTGAATAAAACATCGATTAGATATATCGGATTATGCTTTTACCCAAGATGAAATTCTTAGATTTCCTTTGTAGTGGCAATCGCTTCAGATATTTTGTGTATTGGTATAAATTTCATTCTAAAACTAATCAGGCGATTTATTATACGGTAAAAGTGTAGTTACCACTCTTAACAAACCGTTAACAATGGCAAACATTTTTATTGATTCATTTTTTAAAAGAGAGGTCCAAAGATATCCCTAATCAGAAATTTCAGAATTCTATGGTTAGCCGTTTTAGCAGATTTCCCTTAAGGGAAATCAGCTATTGAGGTTGTACTCATGACGGAAATTTCGAAATTTTTTTTCAAATGTCCATCGATCCTACCGAGTAGATGACGAAAATGAGGTCCGTTCAAAACTGTAAATATCTATATATGTATATATATATATATGTATATATATATATATATAGGTATATATATATATATATATATATATATATATATATATATATATATATATATATATATATATATATATATATTTGTCTGTCCCCGCTCTGGCGGTCGCAATTTTTGTTTGATCGTTACCAAACTCGATATTTAGTCGTTTTATGTAAAAAGAAAGATCAAGTTCGTTAACGGCTGAAATCTGACCAGTGGGAGGGGGATTTAGAGCGGAGGATTTTCGAAAATTCGAAATATCTCCGTTACTATACGTCGGATCGAAATATTGTACAGCATTAATCTTATTGCAAATTAAATTTACTATTTATTATATTCAAGATAGAGAATAAATGTATATAACTAAAAAATATTGTTATATACATTTATTCTCTATCTTGAATATTAACCGAGATATTTGCATTTTTATTAAATCTGGGCGGCTAACGGACGGGCGACTTTCCCGCCAAAAGCTAGTTCGGCCGTTTCCTTAACTGCTCGACTCTCGTGAAATTTCTCTATTGTAAAACTTCACGTGGGAAATCTGCTTAGTTTACGAAGCCCCTGCGTGACGGACTTATTGAGTTATGCGAGTTACGCACATAAGTACTTTTTAATTTTTTTTTTAGTTTCCAGCTTCCAGTAAACCCTTGTTCCTACTCATTTATCTTTAAAATTGACCTAATATATCACCTAAATAGTATAGTATAGGTTCTAATATTCAAGTAGGAGTCGGAGCATCAGGAACTGTCAAAATAAAAAAAAATTAGGTAATCTTCGTAATGATGACTAGGATCAAGAAGTTTTATATCTTATCTTACACGTAATATTCGACAGGTTTCTATGTAGTTTTTCTCTAAGACAAAATTAAGCAAGTTATTTATATTTTTTAGAATACATTTCTTTGTTAAACTCTATTTCATTTAGTTATTTTAACGTCCACTTTGCGTTACTGAGGGTAATAGGGAAGGGTTATTTCAGGATTCGTTTAGCTAATGAGGTCGTACTCATGACGCAGGTTTTGAAATAAAAATTGAAAAAATATTGGTTTGATCGTTACCAAAACTCGATATTCCATCGTTTTATGCAAAAATAAAGGCCAAGTTCGTCAATGGCTGAAATCGGACTAGTAGGACGGAGGATTTAGAGGGGGAATTTTGAAAATTCGAAATCTCCGTTACTATACGTCGGATCGAAAAATCGTATAAAATTAATCTTATTGAAAATTAAATGATCTATAAATATTGTTCTATACACATTTTGAGTATTATGAATATAAACCGGGATATTTGGATAGTTTTCTGCTTTTAGTTAACCCCCACTCCTACTCATGTTATATTAATAATAAGCTGTTATATCATGAACCTCGTTGTTACAAGGTTAAATACGGAATATTGTTGTCATTGAACTTTTACTTTGTGAGATATATACAAATACGTACTGTTGATCCACCCCCTTCTTTTGTTCTTGGATTACTAAAATTTAACTAATTGAGATTAAAATTATTCTGATTCATTAAAAATTACAATATTAGCTATAGTAAATGTGTTGTATTCAGATATAATTTATTAAGGTTTTCCTTTCCGGTCTAGAATTCAGGTTGGCTGGCCTGTTTGTTAGGACCTCAATTACTTTCCGTTGTAGAGTAATTAACTTGTAAGTTAAAAATTTCTCATTACCGTTTCTATTTATTCGCTTAATATTTGCGGTTGTGTTACGAGTATGCATATTTATCTATTGTAAACCTTCGCTTGGGAAATCTGCTTAGTTTACGCAGCCCCTGCGTGACGGACTTTTCTATTCAGGATGGGACTACGGAATTTATTAATTGTAATAGTCACTAAATAAAATTCTAATGCCCATATGACTCTATGATTACCAAGTTAAGTCTGAAGTGGCTAACCTGAGCAGTGCCCTACTTAAATTGCAATTCTTCCAATAGTGGAGAATGGCATATTCTTTGCCATTAGTGAAGAAATAGGGAATATTGCAGACTGCGGGAAATTTGTTTAATTAATGCAGTATCTGGGTGAAGGGCTTTTTAATTCTCTATACTCAGCTTTTCCAATTTGTACTTAATTGCTGCATGTATGTGGCAAATTCGACGGCAGAGCAAGAACATTGCTTTATACTCTATCTAATAAAGCCATAAATAAACCTTCTTGAAGTTTGAATAAGGTTCTAGCATCCTATAAAACTAGTTTGACTCTAGGTTGGATATGCACCTAGCCGCAATCCAATTAGGGTAGTTTAGTCAGTCAAAGCTACACTCTCCATGTTTACACCGACCCTTCAATGTGAAACTGTAACTGGTTGAGGCATGTATTAACTCAATTATCCACAGAAGCGCAGTTTAATAGGGTCTTTGGTTAATCATAAATCCGCCTCGCGTTTTGCTTCTAATTGAGTTTATGGAATAACTCAATATATATTCATAATTGACAATGGTATTCAACTGTAATAAAATTAAAAGGCATTCTTATGAAAGATGAAATGTTACTAAATGAATAACTAAAATGGGAGAGTTACAATGAACGAAACGGGTTGCCGTGCAATAGGGAAAACGCGACAAAACCCATCATAATCAGATATTTAATTATATTAGTCAAAGTATAGAGTAAAGGAGCTAATAAACTATAGAATTCTGAATGGAGTTGCATATATCAATTCATGTTTTAAAATATAGGAATGCCCTTGTCTAAAGAAAAATACATTTTAAATAAGTGTCCAAACATTTTGTATAACTCAATTTATATATTTTTATAGATAAAATAATGCTATGTAATAATAGTATTTTTTTTGTTCTTTATTAACGTCCATTTTGTGGTGGTATGGCTAATTAGAACCGGATATTTGCAGGTCACCACCCTTTTCTTGCCAGGGTGGGAATAAGGATTTTATTTAATGAGTTCACCACTAAATAAATTCCTATTGCCCAGGTGGGAATCGAACCCGCCATATGAGATTAAAACCAACGCCTCACTTGGCTAACCTGAGCCCAATAATATTGTTGATTAATATTGTAATAAAAACTATTTATGGAATTGTTATCAGATGTAATAGGTTAGTGATATGATTTACGTAAAAGTTTGAAATGATAACACACACACGCACACTCATATCTATCTATCTATCTATCTATATATTTATATATATATACATATATATATATATATATATATATATATATATATATATCTGTGTGTGTGTGTGTGTGTGTGTGTGTGTGTGTGTTGTTGTTGTTGTTGTTTTCGACCAATTTTATTACTACATAAAAATAGCTTTAATAAAATATAATATAACAATAATTATAGTAACGCATATCAATAATTGTAACATAATCTAATAGCTACAGTATAATAATTATAATATAGTTCAACAAACAAAAAAAAATAAACTATAGTGATACATAGACATAAGGCTCTGACCAATCTAATTATAAGAGGCTTGGGGAGGTTATACTTAGTACTCCTAATGTAAACAGAGGTACAACAGTAATGCACAATAGTTTTTAAGTATCTTTAGTTTTGGTAAGTAGAATTAATACAAACACTATATGTTACACTCTAATAACAATTTGCAATATATATATATATATATATATATATATATATATATATATATATATATATATATATATATATATATATGACACTATATACTGGGAGAATATTAATATACATGCAACCAGAACATGCTTTTGACGCAATGCTTATGGATATGGGGTTTGAGTTGATCACTCACTATGTATATACACACACATTGTAACGATATGTACCCTCTATTAATGATTATATTTTACATGACAAAAATAATGCACGTTGTGTTAGTAGCACTTAGTGAACGTTAATAAAACGTTAATTATTCCTTAACTCTTTAGTAAGTCCACAAGAATTGGGAGTCAAAAATGGTGGAGGTGTATCCTCTGTTATTCCATTTAGTGCCAGAGTTTCTAAGTTAAGGGAATGGAGCCTCTAGCGTTGACCTAAAGATTTTGCTTGCTAACACTTTCGTTGCTGACCGAAAATGGTTGGTCTTACCCTGGGCTAAAGTGTTTTTTTGGTTCATTTAATAGTAAATAGGATTAAAATGACTAAAGTTTTAACCTCTTTGTGTGGAAAAGAATATTTAATCTTACTTCTGGTACCTAGCGAATCGCGTCATGCGCACGGCTGGAAAAACAGTATAGGCAATCACGCACAACCGTAAGCCAACCCCAAGACAATTCTTTTTCTTTTTCCTTTTTCTCAAAATAGCTTAAAAATGTATTAATCCATATCCCTCATTCTATTTCTGTTTAGATATTTATTAATATGATCTAAAAATATAAAACAAAAACAAATGCGACAATAAAATTACCTCTATGAAAATCGGTATTATTTTTTTATTTAATTTTTTTTTTTTTTCTTTTTTTTTTTTTTTTATAAGGTTGGGTACATTTTGAAGGTGTTGGTTTGAGTACATTATATGAGACCACTTAAATTGCACTTTATTTCAAACCTTTTTTATTATAATACTTTTTATTATACGTCTCATGAAGTTTTATTTTCCATTTTATTTTACAAATTATACTAATTCATTTTTAAAATAGGCCTAAGAATAAATTATATGTAAAAATTTTAAATGATGAGTAAGAGTAAATCTAATACCCTTATTATACCTAAAAATTAATCTAAGTATATTTACAAAAATATTAAAGTAATTGCTAAAACTTAAATCATTACAACAGTAAAGTAAAATAAAATACCATATTAACAATTTTTAATGTCTTTGTTTCAACCTAAAACAAGGTTGGAGAGTTGATACAACCAAAAGCGATAACCAGCGAAATCGCTATGGTTCACTTCTCGCTTGGGCTTAAGAAAGCAAAACTATTACTAAGGAACTGCACTGTAAGGAAGCTGGTAGTATACTGAGGGCTGATGGAAAATTTAAGGTTAATAGAGAAAGGAGATGACACGCCTAGCGAGTCATAAGCCCGGGAGGGAAGATCCCGTGACGCGCCTCACGCGTCATCAGTACTGAATGCGCTAAACACTTTTTTTTTTATTATTTTTTTTTCTCCACATAGTAACCCTATGTGGAGGGATTTTATTTTTCTGAACCCATGGATATTTGCATTATATGTGAATTATGTCAACAATTTTAACAAGTTTTTATATAATAATATATATACATAATAAAATGTAAATAAAATTATAAAGTTAAACTTGATAAAATAAAACAAAAATCATTAAATAGCACAATTAAATAACCAATAAAAATTACATAGTATTAATTTGATATCTTTTCCTCTCTCAGCTTAAGGATATCATAGGCTATTTCTTTTAATAAATTGATGTTTTGAAAATAAAATATCGGGACTGAGGGGCCATTCGGGAATATGAATCTCTAACTGTCTTCGTATGTTTTGAGTCAGTCTACATTCATAAATCAGGTGGGTGAATGTCTGTTCAGTGTAACTGTCGCATTTACAAGTATTTGAGTCAGTAAGTTTGAATCTGTATAAGTAAGAGTTTGTATTTGCGTGTCTAGTTGGTATTTGTGTGAGATAAAACGTATGTTACGATAGTGGGATATTGGTTTTTAATATTGGTATATATAATTTTAGATGTAATCCTTTATCTGGTTGATTCCCATCTCTGTTGTCTCAAATTCATACTTTTTCTCTCAGTAAAGATTTTAACACAGTTGGAGTAATTGTATTGTACATTACCTCTTCGCTACTTTTAGATGCAATTTTGGCGTGGATATCGACTATTTCATTGCCCATAATTCTTGCGTATGCCTTGACCCATTTGAAGTGAATGAAAGTCAGTCTGTTTTTTAGTTGGGCTATATTTTGGCGTATTTGTTCTATATGTTCGTCGAGGTTTTTCATGTTGTCTAGTTTGTGTAAAAGCATTTGACTGTCTGTGTGTAGTAGAATGTAAGTTTTTGGTAGCAAGACCATTTCATAGTACATACCTTAGAGCCTGTAAGACGGCAATAATTTCTGCTTATTATTATTATAATTTCTGCTAATTTTTCTATTAGAAAAATGGTTGCCTAATTTAAATTTTTTATATTTTTTAACATCATCCTATAAAAGTGATAAAATCAGCGCCAGTGTCCTGTCAATAGTATGAGAGCCTTGAAATTCGTGTGGTTAAATTTTTCTTTCTTCTCGTTAATGCATATTTATTTATTTACGAATTTCATTTGGATTTCAAACCAAAATTGCCCATTTACCAATAAACCAGCCACATGTCCGATATACAGAGTTCAAGCAATGATTTTCAAGGTACATACCATACATGTGTATTTATAAAAGGATATATATATCTATCTGAGAGGTATCCTAGAGATATGACCTAGCCGAATGTTGGCCATTGTGAACGGAGGAACACAGACAAGGCTTCCAGGGAGCGAGCACAATGCCCGGGGTTGACAAAGAAGGCCCGCACGACTATTGCTACATTTTTCACCTCTGACCCTCTTTCAACACAGATACATCCCCTACCATCTAGACCGATCCTTCCTTTTCGGCTCTGCATACCCACCAATATCTATGAAATATCATTTTTCCTAAAATTGACGGATTTGCAAAACTCCAGGTCCTATTCAAAAGCTATAAGAAATAAATGAATAAAAGAGCGCTAATAACAATAACCGCGCTCCAGTGCGGTGTATGACCTTGAGGCATCTGTGAGACCTTGTAAGTAGTGCAGTGGCAGATTTACAGGGAGCTGAAAAGTATAAAAAACAAGTCCGTCACGCAGTGGCTGCGTAAACTAAGCAGATTTCCCACGTGAAGTTTTACAATAGAGAAATCTGCCTACTAATAACAGTAGTAGTAAGGAATCTCTAAACCTATTCACGAGGGACGAACAGTTACGGAAACGGCCGCCCTAGCTCTAGGCGGAAAGTCCCGAACATAGCCGACTCTAGCATATCTATATATATATATATATATATATATATATATATATATATATATATATATATAAAATTAAAACCTCTGTCTGTACATTGTTTTTTCGTTTCACATGTCGTAGACACTATAACTACATTTTGTTTCTTTCGTGTCTGTTTGTTTGTTACCTTTTCACGCATAAACAACAGAACCGAATTTTATGAAACTTGGCATGTATATTACTACTAGCCCAACTTAGACTTTAGGCTATATTAATATTCCTTAAGACGAACAGGAGTGGGGTTTATAAGGGAGGCCTGAAATTGTAAATAGCGATATTTCGTTTCCTATTGCTTTTTCAACAAATATGCACATTAAAAAAGTTGTTTATTTTGTAATGTAGAGTAACATTTGTTATATGCACTTTTGCCGTATACGGAAGCATAAATGAGTTATACGCTAAAAACTATAGCGGGAGTCCACAATTTTATTTGGCACAAAAGACAACCGAACTAAACCAAACTCGGTATGTGAATTATTACTAACGCCTTCATTATAATAAGCTATACTAACATTTCTAGGGACGGGCAGGAGTGGGGGTTATAAGGAAGGCCTGAAATTAACAATAGTGATATTTCGTTTCCTATTGCATTTTCGGCAAATATGCACATAACAAAAGTTGTTTATTTTATTATTTAGAGAAACATTTTTTTTATATACACTATCATCGTAAACCGAAGTATAAACGCGTTATACGCTAAACATTATAGCGGGAGACAACAATTTTATTTGGCACAAAAGACTCAACCGAACTAAATAAAACACTCAGTATGTGTATTAGCACTAACACCTTCCTTATAATAAGCCATACTAACATTTCTAGGGACGGGCAGGAGTGGGGGTTATAAGGGAGGCCTGAAATTAATAATAATGATTTCCTATTGGGGTTTCGGCAAATATGCACATAACAAAAGTTGTTTATTTGGTTATTTAGAGAAATTGCTCAACACTTCTTTTCAATATGAACTACCAGGTACCTCACCTGAAAAAATTAGTTCAAATGTATGTCAATATTTTCTCCTTAATGATTCAAATCTATGCATAATGCACAGGAGACGGGAAATATGACAATATGCAGGACAGTGAAGTCTTACATAAAAAATAATTTTATTATTAACAAATGCCAACAACGGGTATTAACCCTAAACACTAGAACGGGTAAATTTCAAAATATTGTGCAAAGTAAAGCCTTGCCAAAAATATACCATCACCATTCAGCCTGAAATGACTTCCCGAGCGAAGCCGGGTATCTGAGCTAGTATATATATAATTTTGAACGGACCTCATTTACGTCATCTCCTGGGTAGGATCGATGGACATTAGAAGAAATTTTTCGAAAATCGCGTCATGAGTATGACCTCAACAGCTGATTTCCCTTAAGGGAAATCTGCTAATAGGGAAATAAAGTCATAAAGTCTATAAGCATCTTCGCTTATAGGAAGGGGGGCATCCTGGTTTCCTATGTCCCAAAAAATAAGTCCAAAATAAATGTATTAGCTATATCAAGTATGCATTTTGATAGAGAAATAAATGAGAGATCAGGAGAAAAGAAAATACCTTCCATTATAACACATTATAATCAAACCAAAGGTGTGGAAATATTGGATAAAATGGTAGTATTTTTTTTCTCTTCTGAGTATTGCGGGGATCAATTCTCAAATACTTTATTTAGAAAAGGGCCATATTTCATTTTATAAACGTACCTAACTATTTTATTTTATTTCATAAACCTGACTATATAATGTGTATGTATCACATCTTTATATATCAATTTTAGATTGTGCAAGCCAAGATAATGTGTGAAAGCCAAGATATTTTTTTCATATCATGTAATCATGAATTATGTATATTCTTCATATAATGTATCAATTATAACTTTTATACAAATATTAATACATGCTTAATTATTAGGCTAGCCTTCTTACTTTAATACTTAAGGTCTGAGAGATGACATTCGCCCACCCTTGTTCTGACAAGGAGCGCGCCTACTGGAGTGTTATATTTTGTCGTATATTTGAATTTTATGTAGGTTTGAGAATATGTTCTTAATGTATGGGTTGCCTTCCGTCAATAGTTCTTGTAAGTCATAGGGGAAATCCTGGTGTTGTCGTTTTCCGCATCCTGTCAGTAATATGTCTTATCGTCAAGGGGATGTTACAATATATAATATACAAAAATTGATAACAAGTAAACACAGCTATATAATGCAACTTATTTACATACACTTTATGCAATCGGGACGGATTATCTAACACTCTTTCCAGCCAGGGTGGGACTAAGGATTTTATTTGACGTATTCGTCACTAAATAAATTCATCTATAGCCCAGGTAGGGATCGAATCCCCAACTCCATATTAGTCAAGTTTATTAAGACCAACGCTTTAACTTTTATTGCTCTGGCTCATGAAAATTGTGATAAAGATGATTGACGTAATGTAAATCTGGTAAAACATGGACAACTCTCGCGATACGCCAATATTCTGCCGTAAAGTGTGAAGTGTTTTAAAGAAGCACGTATTGGTATTGAAAATTGAGAATAGGAAAAAGAACTACAAAGTTTTATGTTTAATTTCTAACTCATAGGAAACCAGCTACTGTAAACATTGTGCCATTTTAAGAAACACTTCGATGGTTCGTATGGTTTCTCTATTCTAATATTGATTAACAAATAGTGTTTCAAGGTGGAACAAGATATACATTGAGGGTTTTCATAAACAATTGATTTCAGTGAGTAACATTAGGACTTGTGCATTATTGACGTAATCTGTCACAGCGAAGCAAACATGAGTCAACCATTGACTAGTTCTACGTCAATGATTGCAGGAGTGTGTGCATTGTCAGTGAGTATATATGGCAGAGATATTACCTTCACAAGAAGATTCACTTTGAAACATCGATAAGTCCCAGAGTCTCGTAGCCATGATGTAAATTGACAATACTTCAGTTAGTGCTAGACACTCCCTTCTGATAGACGTTGCAAAGGGGAAAGTTATTGCTGTAACGACCGATTCATCTTACTGCAGGTAGCCCTACTCCTAAGTAGATGGAACTACGGACATTAGAAAAGTCCGTCACGCAGGGGCTGCGTAAACTAAGCAGATTTCCTGCGTGAGGTTTAACAATAGATAAATCTACATACCGATACACACCGTGAATATTAAGTGAATAAACACAAACGATAATAAGAGACCTCCCGACGGAAATCATCAGAAATGTAAACAAACAGTTCTGCCAACTTCTTACCAGAAATAAAAACAATTACTGCAATATATCTGAATATAACGTATTAATTTGATTGAAAACTATTTACTTTATACATTACTGTAATTTATAATAAATCAGAATAATTTGTATCTCAATCAATCAAATTTAAGTAGTCCAAAAAGACTTATATTTGATTGAACGGGGGTGGGGTCGCCAGAGCATATTTGCATGTATGTCTATAATAAGTCTCTTGATAACAATATCGTATTTGGTATTTAAGGCACGAATATTGTGGTTTATTACATAACTGAGTATTGTTAGTTTAACATGAGTAGAAGTAGGGGTTAGCTGAAGGCTGAAAACTATAAAATCTAAATAACTCGGTTAATATTCATGATACAGAAAATATGCATGGAACAATATTTATAGATCATTACATTTGAAATAAGATTGGTTCTATACAAATTTTTGATCCAAATTATAGTAACGGAGATATTTCGAATTCCCCTTCTAACCCCCCCCCCCGGTCCGATTTCAGCCATTAACGAACTTGATCTTCCTTTTTAATAAAAGGATTAAATATAGCGTTTGGTAACGATCAATCAAAAATTACGACAACTGGACGTTAACAGGCAAATATATATATATATATATATATATATATATATATATATATATATATATATGTGTAATCCTTGGTAGGATTGATGGACATTTGAAGAACATTGTCGATAATCGGGTCATAAGTACGACCTCAATAGCTGAAATCTGCTAGAAGATATTTTTGCGCCATGAGTTCCACCTTCGTAGCTGATTTCCCTTAAGAAAGCCTTACTGATGTATAAAGTAAAGGTGTTGGAACGTAAGTAATACCCCTCGAGTATTGAGACTAAAGAAATTTTTCACAAGGATGCTTGGTTTGGTGACTAAAGTGAGAATTTAATAAGGGGAAAGCACGAGGTGAGGCTGGAAATGCTTCAATGGAAAAAAACGCAATTAGAATAATGCACATTCCAAAGTGAGGAGAGACGTAAGAAGAATGTATCTTAATAAGAAAGGAGCTCAAGATAAAATGAAACTTTGTGTGATGCAGGAAGAGTTTCAAGCACGAGAGTCATTAATAAGATTTTTAAAAATGCCTCCGACGTAGACTCAGTCAGCTGAATCAGTTTGTCATGATCAACAGGAGTTCCCGTATCCGGAGAGATCAACCAAGGAGAAAGTGATCACATTGCTCATTAAAATACAGAATCTATGGAAGAATTGGAGCATTATACTTAGTTGGCTAGCTCAATCGTCATAATGTTTGAAAAACAAATCACGCAGTAATAAGAAATCTAACCTACAATTCCTTTACAAGACCCGCGCGGCCGTTCTGCTCCAGCGGTCTTCACGCTCGTAGGTTTCATTTTAGCAGATTTCCCTTAGGGGAAATTAGCTATTGTGGTTGTACTCATGATGGGATTTTCTTAAAATGTCTTCATATGTCCATTGATCCTACCTAGGAGATGACGAATATGAAGTCCATTCAAAATTGTATGTATGTATACACACACACACACACACACACACACACACACACACACACACACACACACACACAAACACTATATATATATATATATATATACTAGCGGACCCGGCAGACGTTGTCCTGCAATATATATCAAGCGATTAGGATATTAAATTTAATAATATTATGTTTAAAAAAAATCTACTTTTAATAACGCAAAAAACAACATTTCTTATATGCACGTTTGCCTAAAAACAAATAGTAAATAAAATATCGCAAAAACTTGTTACGCAAAAAGTAAAGGAAAAATGAGAGAAGGAAAAGAAGGTGTTTTAGTTCTAAGATTATCTCCTAGAATGCGCACTACACGTTCTTAAAAACAAACAGTTGTAGAGCAATAACTGTAATAAATAAAAACCCTCAACAATAATAACGCAAATACATAAATGTAAATAAAGAAAATAAAATAATTGCAACATTCAAATCAAATTAAAATAAATTTGGAAAATAAATAACAATGTCTGAAAGTAAAAACCTCTCGCAGCTGAAAACATCATTATATAGATGACATACTTAAATTCTAAGGACATACATTAGATAAACATATTAACATTTCATTACATTTCCAATAACCTCGCCCTTCGACCGGAGACCTGCTCCACCTGCCTGGCCGATCTGCGGCGCTAAACCATCCGGGGCGTCACTCGAACGCGTATTTAAAAATTCAATCAAATCGGTCCATCCGTCTAGGAGGAGTTCAGTGACATACACACGTACGCTAGAATTATATATATAAAGATAGAGGTGTATTAGCCTGTTAACGCTCTAGCGGTCGCAATTTTCGCTTGATCGTTACCAAACTCCGTATTTAAACGTTTTACGTTAAAAGACGGATCATGTTCTTCAACGGCTGGAATCGGATCATTGGGAGGGGGGATTTAGAGGGGAGGATTTTCGAAAATTCGAAATATCTCCGTTAGTTTGAGTCGGATCGAAATTTTGTACAGAACCAATCTTTCTGCCAATTCAAAGATCTACAAACGTTGTCATATACCTATTTTCACTGTCTTTAATATTAACCGAGATATCGGCGTTTTGTAGTTTTCGGCCTTCAGTAAACCCCCACTCCCGGTCGAACCTAAACAATTTAGTACAGCTTATAACCATGGTAGAACTAATGCTAATTCACATACCGAGTTTTGTTCAGTTCGGTTCAATCGTTGGTGCCCAATAAAATTATTGGCCCCTCTTTACTTTTTTAGTGTATATCTCGTTTATACTTTCATATACGACAAAATTGAATATGACAAAAGTTACTCCAAATAACAACATAAACAACTCTTATCCTGTGCATATTTGCCGAAAAACCAATAGGAAACGAAATACGTCTATTTTTAATTTCGGCCACCCTCACGACCCCCACTCCTGCTCCATCTGCCTGGCCGATCTGCGGCGCTAAACCATCCGGGGCGTCACTCGAACGCGTATTTAAAAATTCAATCAAATCGGTCCATCCGTCTAGGAGGAGTTCAGTGACATACACACGTACGCTAGAATTATATATATAAAGATAGAGGTGTATTAGCCTGTTAACGCTCTAGCGGTCGCAATTTTCGCTTGATCGTTACCAAACTCCGTATTTAAACGTTTTACGTTAAAAGACGGATCATGTTCTTCAACGGCTGGAATCGGATCATTGGGAGGGGGGATTTAGAGGGGAGGATTTTCGAAAATTCGAAATATCTCCGTTAGTTTGAGTCGGATCGAAATTTTGTACAGAACCAATCTTTCTGCCAATTCAAAGATCTACAAACGTTGTCATATACCTATTTTCACTGTCTTTAATATTAACCGAGATATCGGCGTTTTGTAGTTTTCGGCCTTCAGTAAACCCCCACTCCCGGTCGAACCTAAACAATTTAGTACAGCTTATAACCATGGTAGAACTAATGCTAATTCACATACCGAGTTTTGTTCAGTTCGGTTCAATCGTTGGTGCCCAATAAAATTATTGGCCCCTCTTTACTTTTTTAGTGTATATCTCGTTTATACTTTCATATACGACAAAATTGAATATGACAAAAGTTACTCCAAATAACAACATAAACAACTCTTATCCTGTGCATATTTGCCGAAAAACCAATAGGAAACGAAATACGTCTATTTTTAATTTCGGCCACCCTCACGACCCCCACTCCTGCTCCATCTGCCTGGCCGATCTGCGGCGCTAAACCATCCGGGGCGTCACTCGAACGCGTATTTAAAAATTCAATCAAATCGGTCCATCCGTCTAGGAGGAGTTCAGTGACATACACACGTACGCTAGAATTATATATATAAAGATAGAGGGAATTTCCGCCGAGAGCTCTGGCGGCCGTTTCCATAACTATTTGTCCCTCTTGAAAAGGTTTAGAGATACCTTACTACTACAGGTGTTATTGGGCAGATTTATCTACTGGAAAACGTCACGAGGAAAATCTGTTTGGTTTACGCAGCCCCTGCGTGACGGACTTTTTTTATTATTATTATTATCTTGAATATCAACCGATATATAACATTCTTTAGTTTTCGGCCTTCAGTGAACCCCCAGTCCTACTGATGTCATATTAACAATAGGTTATTTTAAGTCCATTGTTACACATCCCTTCCCAATTAATGTTTTTTTTATGAAATAATTTAAAAGCATTATTTTCATCCCTAATAATGTATAAACATAGGTCAAGTAGATCCATCTTTACACAATAGTGATCATGTTATTTCATTGGTAATCCTTTCTGATACTAACTAAGCAACAGTTGATCATGGCTATCTATGGGATGGAGTGAATACTGTGAGTTTACAATCATTGTTATCACGGGACGGAGGAAAGTTGAAAATATCCAATAAAGGTGTACAATTAACACAACAATACTACTTTCACGGACACTTATTTAACATTCATAATTATACTTTTAAGTTTTATTAGTTAACGTTCAATTTGTGCTACTATGGCAAGTAGAGATGAGTTATCAACAGGTCACCATCCTTTTCTAGCAAGAGTAGGATTAAAGATTTGATTTAGTGAGTTCGACAATAAATGAATTCCTATTGCCCAATGGAGAATAGAATTCACGAAACAAGTATGAAGTGAGATGCAGATCAACGCATAACCTGAACACCCTCTTGATAAATTTAGTTTAATCATTGCTTTCTTTATCTGAGCTACTATTTTATATCTCAGAGATTTGCCATAGTTTGCTGATAGATTTTGCCGCTTGATCCAGGATTAACAGCATTCACGCTGTGTATAATTTTGTAAACACATTTATTTCAAAATCTAGTGTGGTCTTGTGTTTATTAATAATTAGTATTGAACATTATTCGTCCAAGTTATTATTATTGAATCTTCATCAAGATGAGGATCTGCAACATATATCAAGGAATTCATTCAACAATAATTATAAAAGGTTTTAAAAAAGTAGGTATTTTTATGTTATACTTTGCACGACAAGAATCTGAAAGGTTTTCGTTGGAAAAAAAAAAAAAAAAACAGTATCAAAGAAATATCTTTACAACTGATATTAACTAGAAGTCATAACTCAAGTATAAACAAACAGTCCGTTTACTCCTAATGCAAAGAAATAACATTAAGCTGACCTCCTTAAAGGAGAAGCAATTTAGGAAAAGAGAACTATAAAGGAGTTCTTTTGCTCCCAGTAAGGAATTGGCGGGGCTGAAGGAGGCTTCAGCAGTAATGGCGGATTGAGGGCACTTGACTAGTCTAACTATAATTCGGATGCAGCCCCACATAAATCGGTCTAGTTTACAGCTGTTCGCTACAGAGGCTACTAAATCTCACGCCCCCCACTCGCTCAAGCCTACCCGTACTCCTGTCTAATATCACCAGGGTTTATGCTCAGCTTTAGGGGAGTCTACTGAGCAGTTCCTCAAGTGAGGAGCACTTGGAAATTCATTTGGGGAAAGGGGTTCCAGGGGCTCCAACTAAAAGGCAGAGGAAACAACTAAAGAAGAAATGAGCTCCGCATGAAGCACAAACTTCTTAAAAAGTCACAAGTTTAACTACATTACCTCACCTAATCCAGTTAATACTAAAAACGTCCGTGAAGTTTTACAATAGAGAAATTTCACGAGAGCCGAAAAGTTCGGCCGAACTAGCTCTTGGAGGAAACTCACGACTAGAGCCGAAGTTAGCCGATCTCGTCTCGTCCGTTATGCGCACACTTAATAAAAATGCAAATACCAAGGTTAATTTTGAAGATAGAAAATATGTATACAACAATATTTATAGTCAATTTACTTTACAATAAGATTAGTCAATATTATTTTTCGATCCGACGTATAGTAACAGATATATTTCGAATTTTCGAAAATCTCCTCTCTAAACCTGCCCTCCCGCTAGTCTGATTTCAGGCAATTGATGTTTATTTTTACATAAAACGTTTAAAGCTTCGAGTTTGGTAACGACCGAACAAAAATTGCGACCGCTAGAGCGTTAACAGACAAAATAAAAAAATAATTTTGAACGGACCTCATTTTCGTCATCTTCTGGGTAGGAACGATGGACATTTGAAGAAAATGTTTGAACAACGCGTCATGAGTACAACCTTAATAGCTGATTTCCCTCAAGGGAAATCTGTTAAAAAATGCAGAAAACGCATCTTCTAATCGCTGATGAGACTACTTACATAATTATCTGTTAGCACTCTAGAAATCCCAAATTTTGTGTGATAACTACTAAACTCGATATATATAATCGTTTTATGTAAATCAGTGATTAGCGAACTGAAATCGGACAGGTAGAAAGAGGGATTGGAGAAAAAAACAACCGATGATTAAATACATTTCCGTTACTATGAGTTGGATCGCAATATCATATATAACCAATCTTATTGTAAATTTAATTCTCTATAATTTATGTTTTTCACAATTTTCCTCCACCCCTAAAGTAGATTTTTTTTTTTCTGTTTTGGGAGATTTTCAGCCTTCAGCCCCACTTGTAGGGAATATATCATGAAATGCCTTATTCTAAACGTCCATACCCATCATTGATTTCTACAGATCGTTACTAGATGAGATACATGTAAAGATTATCAATTCGGTTTTATTTGCGGCCCACTTCTACTCACCGAATAGTTCTTATTTAGAAATACAGAATATATAGTGAGATGAAATCAGTAGTGTGTCATGCAAGCAATTGGATCATTGCTAAGACTAAGTAGTCCCTGCGTGAAGGACTTTTAACAATTTGACGTAGAGAATATAGATAGACATACGGTAATTTCTTTCTTTTCATATAGCATAGCAGGGGCTGCGTAAGCTAAGCAGATTTCCCACGTGAAGTTTTACAATAGAGAAAATTCACGAGATTCAAGCAGTTAAGGAAACGGCCGAACTATCTTTTGGCGGGAAATCCACCCGTCCGTTAGCCGCCTAG